>JAZDUA010000301.1:1200000-1782500 GCA_038098605.1 Gryllus longicercus
TTTAGATTAAAACTATTTGTAATAATAAATTGCTAAAACTAAAGATGATATTAAAATGTAGAGAATTCTTTTTTAAGAGGAAACTATTTCTATTAATCTTGGAGTGAATTAAGGGATGAAATTCAATTGAGAGGAAAAGCGTAAGTCACTCATTGATTATTTTATTCGACGTTCACTGCTACACATGAAAATGTCATTGAGAGTACCTTTGACTCAACTCAATTTGACGTAGGGATGTTGCAGTTTACAAAACTAGTACAATGATTGTGCGCTACAAAATACTAAACGTGTACCTTATAGAGAAATTGAAAAGAGGAAGGCGGGAGTGCCTCATTGCATCATGATGAGAACGATGAAAATGGTATATGGATGAAATGAAATATGAATTAATGGAATGAACAAGGAAAATGTACATATAGAACTTTTGGAACCTGGATTAGCATTTAAGTTGCAAGAACATGCTACCAGAGAGCTCCAACAATGAGCGCGCACGGACGCGACAATGGGCGAGCGCCAAGCGCACAAAATTAATTTGGGCGTTAATTCGTTAATTTGCAAATAGTGTCATTCGCACGCATATTGATTTCGAACGCAATATTCGTAATACGATCACAAATTCTGAAGTGCATTTTCAGAATAGTTTGATCAATAGCAGTTTAGAACTTCCAGCATATTATTTCTTGACGTTGAGAATAACAAATGTCGACCTCGAATCATCGTAATAGTTAGCGAATCGAACCGCCCGCGAATCGAACAACCAGCCCGCGAATTGAACAGCTCACGAGCCAGAACATTACTTGTAAGATGCTGACATCGTACGTGTAACCTTCCTTTGCCTGCCTGTTTCCGCGTGTGTTGCCTGCCTGGAACGGCGCGGCGCCGCGGCGTCCCGGAAGCACACGTGCGGCTGTGGAAACGGAACGGGGGGGGGGGGGCGAAGCGGACAGGAAGGACGGGTTGGAAGAAAGTGAAGATGCGGAAACGACTCATTTTAGAAGCGAATGAGATTAGCGAGTGAATCGTACACGAAGGGTTTGTGGCGAATGAGCAATACGCCAAGAGGTACTACACGCGACCGAGGGAAATATTGATGTTGATAGAAAGCAAAAAGTAAAAAAAAATCGAACTCTGGTTAACGTTAAATTCATGACTCCTATGTCGAAAAAGGGATAAACGTTTACGACCTTGAAATTTATAGATTTGTTATCTATGAATTAAAAAAATCATCAGTTATCGATTATATAAAAAATATCGATTATATAATCTCCTGCGTTACAATTATATAAAAGATGATCTTGTTTATATGCCAGCAATATTTGTGATATTGAATCAATGGTGTGTCGTCGAGAGGATTTTTAATAGGTGACATAGGGTATTTCATTGTTTTTCAATTAAAACAATGGGTATAATTTTTATGCTTTATTTTAAAAATTGCGTCAAACGGGAATTGTTATATCTTTTGCAAAAACTAATGATCGGTCTTTAAATTCTTAGTCATAAAAATTGATTGTTTATCAAATTTTGACCGCCTGTATCGTAAACAAGTAGAAAAGAGGAATAAAGGAAATGTGAAGATGAGTAAGAAGAAAGAGAATGGAAGGATGAGTACGAAGAGAGAAATGCGACAAACAAAGAAGCTATCAACCGGCGGTCGCACCATTATTATTATTATTATTATTATTATTATTATTATTATTATTATTATTATTATTATTATTATTATTATTATTATTATTATTATTATTTTTCAAGAAATTGAATGAAGGTAGTTCTTATCCGAAGTACAGCAGCATCAACAAACGGCTGAAGACCGTGACTGAATTATTTTGTACTTATGCACGACAATAATTGCTATTCAAATATAACACTTGAACGCGCAGTAATAGTAAGATGACCAATCGTCGTCCTTTAGGGAGGACAGTCCTCCACTTGTAGGTCCTGTCTTCCTCCAAAAGTCTCCTTCTAAATACTTTAAGACTAATCTGTTAATCTCTGAATCCAGAGATGCCGCGCTGAACTGTTACGCGTCCGTGTGACTAAAAAATGATATTTTAGTCGTAATCGACGAAAACTGCTAGAAAATGACTTATAAAAATGGGTCTTTTTTATTGTCATAATATAAAATGAATTTCTATACTAAATGGAATTGGAGTTAAAGTAAAAAAAGAAGATGAAATTTCATTAAAATCCGCCCTCTAGTCATCAATGTCTTTTTATTCCGATTCGCTGGAATTGTAAGGGAGTTCTCGGTTGAACTAAGGTTAGTATATTTGGCAAAGTGTTTATAGTATGCAAAGTGTTTGTCACTAGTTACTTTCGTAACTAGTGACAAAAGTTCGTAAGGCGAGAAAGTAAAAAGCGAGTATGACGTACGAATGAAATGTTATCGGATAATTTTCAATCAATAAACATTAAGCACGTACTAGTTAGTACAATCCTGATTACTAAAAGGAAAGATTTAGTCCTCTATCTCTTGTTGCTAGACGCAAGCCGGGAAGTGCTACCTACTTACTGTAACGTAATGTGTTTCGTAATAACCAACTAAGAAATTTGAAGTTTGAAATCAGTATTTTACACCAATACACAAATTAACGATATTATTTTAATAATTTATTTTTCTGGACAAAAACTCCACTACTAATACTCGTACTATCAAGATTTATAGCAGGTTGTTTGTTACTTTGCATTTTAACCCTGCGTTTAATACTCTCTCCAACAAATGTTCTTTGATATTTCCATAAAATTCCTTTCACTGTTGCTGTTGGTCATCAACATTCTCTATAGTTCTCTGTACTTTCAAGTGAAAAGCGCCAGGGTATGAAATAAAACTTCGTCCTTATCCGTTTGGGAAGTATTTATTACAGAACTCGTTTAGAAACTCTACGCTAGGACTGCAATAATCTAATTCTCAACATTCAAAAGCAAGTTGACATTGAAAAAGGACCGCTAGTTTGAAACAAGGTTTCAGTTCTTAATTTTTGCCATTGCAACTTTCTGGCGTGAGCGGACAACTTCCTTTTTCGAGGTGCAAACTTTGAGGCGCTTCGATCGCGGTCAACCGGTGAGCGAAAGATGAATGGAGACTGGCGCAGGGAAATATGGCGGCGATCCACACGTCGCCTCGTGTTGGAGTGACGTTTATGGAAAACGGAGAAGGCTTTTAATATAAGCGGCGGGGACCGACCGGCCTTTCGACAGGCCATGCGTTAGGTCAGAGCACACTGGGCCGAAACTGGCGAAAGCTGCGACAAAGTAACTTTTTAGGAATAGAAAGAGTAGAATCATGGACGTGGTAAGGAGTACTCAGTTAAGAGAGTGAAGGCATACCTCTGACATATTAAAAAGTTGGATAAATCTAGGTTATACATAACTAAATTGCTTCGAATTTTTTTAAATATATTGCGCCCTGCCTCGTGATTAACTAGTGGTGCTACAGAATGGCACAGACTTTCCCGTATTAGTTTTCTATTTCTTTTGGTGTCGGTAAGATTAGTTTACTATCTAGCTTTTCTTTCACGCAGGCTGTTGAGTAGTGGTGAATGTTTAATGAATTCAAACCTTCGTGATGGTTAAATAATTCATTCCAGCGTTTCACTGTGACTAAACCTGTACCTTTTTGACTCGACTCTACTCTCCTCCTTTCGACAGGTCCTGAATTCTATTCCTCCGACGTACTTTGTCTGCCAACATCTGACAGCGTCAGTAAAGTTAGAGTGATATACTGCTTTCGTAACTTTACCAACTTTTATATTGATCGCATTACTTCCATTGGAACGACAATTGAGGTTCGCTTGATAGCTCATTCATTTTTGTGTTCGCGTTAACAAAGATTTTATTTATTCGATCCAGTAGGGAGTCATGTAGTCTGCTGTATGAGAATTTTATGCCAATAAGTATGGTCTATCTAATCTTCAATCAGTAGATGTTTGACTTATTGAAAACTATCTTTTTATATTGAAACTAATTAACACCAATTACAACAAAATATTCGTGCGATGTAATCGTTTGAATGCGGCAGGTTTTCTGTTTTCAGATATTTTCAATTTGTTCAAATATTTTCTGGTAATGCAAGGAAAAAAATAGCTTAAATTGTCTCCTTCAGCGAAAATGATATACGTACTTCAGTGTAAGTAATTTTTAGCTGTGAGGGAGTCTGGGGCCGGTTGGCATAAGTTGATAGTTTTTAATTTTTTTATTTATGAAAGGTAGGATTGTGTCTATAAAAAATATATCTCTAAGTTTACGTTTCCGTATTTTAGCATATACAATGGTACAATGAAAAATCACTTCAAAAATGAGGTCTCAAAGTTTTCTCCTAAAATATTTATAGATTTTTACCTGTGGTTTCAATCAGACTCCATGATTATGGTATTCTAGAATGCTCCTAATATTGGTAAAATTGGTGCAGGAAGCGTGGATATAAACTAAATTTTGTTGTGTGACTGTCCTAATATATGGAGTCATCCCTGTCAGATTAGAAGCTTTTCAGATGAAACTTGGATACATTCGGAGTAAGATGTAATTGTGTCGTTCCGGGGATATTAAGATATTTCAATTTTTAAGGGATACTTTACGTGAAATCTTTGGAACATTTCCGAAATTTTCTAAAAAAAATGCTGCGATGAAACGTTTTTTTTCTTACTTTTTGTGAGTGATTAGAAGCATTTATAAATACTGTATAGACCTGACAGTCACTAAAAACTCTGAATTTTTGAAAATTGTGAAAGTTCTAATTTATTTCGAAACCGTCTTCTAATAATAAGGCTAGAGATTTTTTCCCGATGTAGTTAATATCCTATTCTTAGATTTTTAAATAACGCCATATGTACGCACATTTACACAATATGAGTAGATGTTCAATAATGACTCGTGAGATCATCAGGAAGAAAAGATTCCGTATTTCGTGCATTGTCACTAGTTTTGTTCGTAAATGTCCTACTGTTCAACTTTCAGATACTGAGGGCGAGCGAGGGCGAGCGAGGGCGAGCGAGGGCGAGCGAGGGCGAGCGAGGGCGAGCGAGGGCGAGCGTCGCTTAGAGCTCGCGCGCGTGGGGCCTTCGAGCGCGAGCTTTGCCTCGCAGATAATCCCCGCGACGCGACGCAGCGCTGACGCACGGCAGCCCGCGTTGCGTAACGCGCTCGTCTATTGTTAGCCGTCTCCGAAATGGCGGAAGCGACAGCGATTAACTGTGCGGTTATGGGGCTACTGAAGTGTGGCACATGCGAGGTGTTGTGAGTCCTTCAAAACTATCGATACTCGTATAAGAACTGTTGTAGAGCAGACGGTAGCGATACTTCTTCCTGCATTGGGGTCGAAAGATATTGAAGTCGGTATGGGTTCTCTGCAAATAATTTATCGTTACGTTCATTAATAGTAATTCAGGTTTTCTGAATATCCAGAAGGATCAATCTGAATCTGACAGAATCTGAAAAAACACATGAGCACACACCAAAACATTGAAATCATAAGTTAGGTTGCCATTAGTGTGGAGAATTTGTTGTTGGTCACAACAGTATGGAAGTGGTGGAAGGAAAAGGAACAAATGAGCATGAAAGGTGGTCCATTGAATGCAGAATCTTTGTGTTCAAAGGTAGAAGAGCTGTCAAGTACGGTTTAGTTTCACACCAGAAGGAATTTCTCTCTCCTCAGAGCGGGCTCATTGGAAATTTCGGCTCCTATCTACTCCCGCTTTGGGTATCACAACTGCTTCGTCAGGCTGGCAGCCGGGTATGTCGGCTTGCAGCACCCCACAGGAACGCCTCCTCATTTAATCCCAGGTAGAGCTACCTCAGGGCTACTAGCTTTCCAGACTAACACCGGAGTCAAATTACGTATTACTCCCAATGCGTCGGGGAAAAAAAGCCCTACTCAATTATCCATGCGCTTCGGGCATTGCCACGACGAAGATCCAACCGACAGAGACCAACTGGGGACCACCCCAGACCTGGGAAACTCAGAGACCCTAACTTGTGTCTTCACTGCGCACTTGGCACTGACGACTAAGTACAGCCGGAAGTCGAGGCAACCTAACTGATGATTTCAATTCTCCTGTTGGTCATCTGCAAATGTGGGTTTGCTGGCATATCCACTTCCCCAATCCTGCCGCAAGATCGGTAGGTAGGATACCAACTGGTTGGCACGCGCCAAGTCTGAGCAACCAGGTGTATATCCTTTCGGATTCGTTGCACCCACTCTGACCCTGTCGAGGCAAGTTCCGTCGAGAAACGGCGGTCCGAGTGCACGTCAAGAATTAAACAAAAACCGTCGGCTCCGCGGCCGGTAGCTCCCCTCGGGGGGGGGGGAGAGGTGAAGAGAAATATACTGTCTTTGATGCTGATGGAGAAGAATGAAGGGTGATGACAAGTAGGACGAGGCGAACAATAGTTCGTTGACTCGCCAAGCCACAACGGTACAGTTATTGACAAGAATTGAGTGATATTGTTAAATGATATGTACGGAAAGTGTGCATGTTCACTCTTATTACAACGTTCCTACGCTCACATTTAAGAAAATTTTTCAACACAATGCGTCTGCAAGGCAAACCAATAATATAACAGTTGCAGGAAGAATTATATCAGAGACAATATTAGCATTTACAGAGCCTTTGAACCACCTATGAACTGTCGCAAAACGCAGCAAACAAAAATATCTCAATACGGATTTATCCCCAAGATGTGATTGATTACTCGTGACAATAGCTGAAAGGCTTCTTAACAGCTATCTGACTAGTTGCCACAAATGAAGATTCACTCAAGGCTGAGAGTTGTAAGATCCTTCCTGAGCATTATTATGCCAACAGTTGCTACAAAGGTCATGAGTTAGGAATGTCGCCGATTAACATCCAGCAAGGATCGAGCCGAGATCCCGTTGTTGTTTGAGTGAGGTGTGTGAGCATCAGCAAATATTCAGACCAATTCTACACTAACGAACCAGACTGCCTGTACATTTAGTAACGTACCGGGCCAGACGAACAGCTGACATCTTGTTAAAATCTACCTGTTTACATTGGCTCCCTATGGACTCGTAATTAGGGAGTAGAGTTGCTAGATTTCAGACATTTCTAACTTGGAGATGAATGAAAACCTTAGATGAGTAATAAAATAAAGTTATTTCACTATATACAATAACTATAAAACTTACTATACACCTGTTATTACATTTGTGTCCCACAATAACATAATTACTTGTAATTTCTGAAAAAGTGTTATTAGTCCATCTTCATTAGTTTAAAAATATGGATAATGTGATGATATGGATAATGTGATGATGAATAGTGAATTATTTTTATATAAAACATCATTAGTTCTTTATTCACAACACGTTTCAACTCCAAGAAACTTTCGATTGAGTTGGGTCTGAATAAGGACTTGAATAAACGAATTACGACAACCTTCAATAAAAACTTGCATTGGTAATCTTCCCCAAAGTACACTTCGTTATATTATATTTTAAAATGTCGACCAAGCATTAAATATAATGTTGTTTGAAGACATTTGGTTCGCTTTAGATCCCAAAGTTATGGAGACCGTAGTATACAATTAAGTTTCATTTTTCATTAGATTAAAGCCTATCCAGCCAGACGCACTAATACAGCTATGTGGATCGGTGTCGTAAAGTGCAAAACGAGGGCCTGAAGCGGATGTCTGCAAAAAGAAATGGGATCGTTCCTTCTGCCGCTGCGATTGCGTTCTGCGGTGGGCGGAATTCGGCGGCTGCGTCGCCTCTCGCCGCCAGGCGGAGCCACCTGCTGTCCCTCGGGCAGTGGGCCAGGACGGTGCTCTCAAGCGGTGCAAAAATTTTCGCTTTCGTCCACTGACTGAATACAAAATTGTTTAATGCAAGCCCTTCACAAACTGAAATGTTCTCAGAAAGTAGTAAATAAAGGAGTCCATAAAATGTCATATGCATTTTTATTCTGTGAAAAGAGTTACGTTGTTTAGTAATGCACACGTTTCTAGACAGATATTTAAGCAATGGCTAAAGTGCAAGGTATCTGGGACAAAAAATGCAAGTGTTCTGCATCTACATTCGGTGCAAGTTGTTTTGGAAGTCAATTGAACATTGATGAAAAGGCGGAGTGACATTACAAAGGATCAACAACGTATGCTGTAAAATATCGTAATTGTAAAAGTTAATTTAATGAGAGTGAGAAAAATGAGTTACTTGAATATGAAAATAACCTTAAAATATCAATCATGAATAGAATAGTTCAACCTAACAAGAGAAAAATCTTTGTTTGGACATTACGTGTGAATATTTGATAAATAAGAGTATAACTTTTATGTGATAAATACACATTTTAACTCCAAACCTAGTTTAAAACAAATCCTCACAAGACCATATGTGCTGACCCAGACACACTTAATAGCTTGTAACGGCTATAGCTTGCTGAGAAGAACAGGGCAGGGCGACCCGGGGTCAGACTGCACGCCTTCCATCGCCGGTGTCCGGGTTCGATCCTTGGCGGTTCTAAGTGGAATTTGTGGTGAAGAAAGTGGGTTCGCGGTAGGTTTTCTCAGGGTCCTCCCGTTTCCCTTGCCAACATGCATTTCACCGGTACGCGAGCGCCATCAATCATTCCCTACCACACCCTGTCATTAATCATCATTCCACAAAAGATCCATGGATCACAGCGGCATCTAGGCGATAACTCAGCAACGAGCTCAGAAGAGCTGCAGCTGCTATCAATATAGTAGGAGAACAAGAGAGAGGGGAAGTGGTTACTGTTACCATTGTTACTATTATCTGTACCAAGACTAGTTACTGTTGACATAGAGGGGATGAAATTCCAGGCGGAACGCGGGGTATAGGTTCGTTGAATCTGGCCCCTCAGAAGAAAAATAGAGTTTAGTTTAGAGAAGAACAAAGCAGTTTATGTGAAGATACGAACTCTGGATTATAGTGCTCATGGTGGTCCGTCATTTTGGGAAGGAGAATCAGCACGTTGCAGGTGCTAGCGTTGACATTATGAGGGAATTACTTTCATTCTAATTCTAATGATTTTCTCGCTGGGTGCCTTCTGTTTTGCTGAAACCTCAGTTATATACAGAATATATTACATTTACATGTTGATCTTTTCAGCATTTTATTGTTATGTAATTTCTGATAGATCAAACGTTATCTTCTTGTTATATAGTAAAATTGTAAACATCGTACCGATATCTTTTCAGTCTTCCGGAAACAACCGGATTTCATTTTTATCATAAGAATGTGCAAATTTCAAATTTGTCTCGGAAGGTCGATAATGTTAGGAAACAACAGGCATAATTCGGCGAAATTTTATGTTACAAAACAGATGTACTTAGGCGGAGAACACAATATTTCTCTTACATTCAACATGGTTCATTCCACATCCAATGATCCCGAAAATTCACCTTACCAGAAAAAAATACCATCATAGAAAAAATATCCCCAAAACAATTTAATACGTCATACACCGAAATAACATTTCACCCATTCCAATTTTCTTATGTACAGTAGAGAAAATACTTACGGCACACTACTGTAACAGTCAGAAAAAAACAACTTGCTACGGATTAAATAAACAAGGAACTTGAAGTCACAATACAAATCGATGTTAAAGATCCCTTTTGGATCGAGAATCCCGATTGGATTCTATCAGGATTAATTCACATTTCACCTACGCCTCATTACACGTTAGTTAGAATTAAAATTTTGCATTAAATATTTCATATGCATATTAACGCACTAAGAAAAGAGCTAAAAATGCGTGAAAATTCTTCTAGCTTCAAAAGATCATTTCACATAGTTTTTCATACAAGTTTTTGTAACAGTAGCAGAATTACATCGACTACTAATAATAACGATAAATACCTTTTCATATAACTCTCGTAAGTGTAATTATTATATTATCACTCAGTAATATGAGATAGTACTGTTATTAATTGGCAAGTTATTCTGCATTACGTTTCTGAACTTTGTAGTAGACGACTGCTCTGAAAATAAGCAATGATGCAATAAGCAACACTATACAATTGTACCAACAAAATAGTGAATCCTTTTGACTATTCAATATTTATGAATGAACTACAACTGTTACTATTAATAATGTAATTATTTTTGAATAAATAAAATATAAATGAAAGTAACCGTTTGAAATTTTACGAATTTTTAATTACGTACATTTCTAAAGAATTTAAAAAATGTCATTAGCAGTCTGATAGATTAATTAGTGAGCATAGATTTATAGATAAATTGAGTATATTGAATAATTTTTTGCACGCAATGGTGTTTGCATGAACGTGAGAATTACCACTATAGTACCTCAAAAATTTCGTGACCTTCGTTCTATACTTGACAGTAATTCAGAGCTGGATATTTAAAACAGGCCTGCAGAATTAAAAAATCTCGAAAACTAAAAAATCTCTTAAAATTAATTCAAACTGTTCGTTTTCAGAAGAACAAATCCAAAGTTTTCTTTTTAAATTTGCTCATAGTACTATTACTCTTCTAACATTTTCTTAGACTCCTATTTGAATTCTACCGACACTGTTTTTAAAAAAAAATGGGGAACATATATTAATTATATTCCGAGAGCTAGGAAGAGCGTGTGGCAATACCGAAATGCTACTATGGATTAAAGAGCTTAGCAACCTAGCGTGAGAACGTGAGATTCTGTAACACCAATACTTTAGAATACGTATATAGATACAAATCATTCCATTTTGAGGAAACAATTATTATTTATTAGAGGGAAAAATGTTCTTATTTCGTTAGTGCTCTTTTTGATGTGTCTTTTCCCTCTTCGATTATTCTCATATAATACTGCCAAGTATATAATGGGGTGTCGTTATGATGTCCAATGATAGGGATATTATTACTTTCCATTTTATTGGCAGATGTTCGTTTGGAAAAGAAAATATATTGGGCTGCGATTTGAAGGGGTTCTTGAGACTTTTTCATTTCTTTCTCCATTCCTGCCCATTTGTGGAAGTCCAGTTAGAAGTCCTTGGGAACATTGCTCAGATTTGAATTCGCAGTGACGCGTATTGTTTCGCCCACCTAAAGTGGAATTTCTTAGTAGAATAAAAATTGCGTAGTGTAAAACAAGTCTTTGTGCAGAAAAGACCTTCTTATAGAGCCGTCCCTCTCCCTTCCCGGTGCAGAGGTTTTACGACTCAAGGGCATGTCCCAAACTCGTGCGTGCCTCTGGGTGTTTTACTACACGTTTTGTGGCGGCAGACTTTAATCCGGGACTTTGCTTTGGTTCCGGGGGACTGAAAGGTTATATTGCGGGCACCGACAAAGCCAGACCGGGCGGCGCTGTTGGAAAAGAAGAGAGAGTAGACGTGCTTTACACACACCCACACACACATACACACTACACATACGAGTGCCCATGCAGAGTGGACATTGGACGCTGGTCGAGTTCAGAGTGTCAGGAGCGTGATCGCGCCAGCTGCGTTGGACACGGAGTGTATCAGAGCACAGTGCAACTTTTCTTGCTTGTTACAGTCCTCTTTGATCTATAAAAACACGTTGAAAGACGAATTATTGCAATATGAAAGAGCACGAGAAAAAGGAGTTTTATAATGTCTTCTTTTGAGCTCAAAAAACATTCGAACAACGAACTACTGGAACGGTTCTAAATTCATACATTTTCTGAGTATAATATGACTAATAGAAATAGTATTTACGAGTATGAGTTAAATTAATGAAAACTTTTGAGGGTGAATGTAATTTTAGAAGTAAACAATAATAATGAAGGAACTGATTGCTTTTTAAAGTACATTATAAAAGTAAGAATTTCTCAGAAGAAAAACAAAATGGCATGTCGTGCTGTGTGTGAACGCAATTTAGACAATATCGGAAGTGAGAATGTATTAATAGAACTAATTGTTCCTTTCCGAAATGTGTTTTGAATGCGTGTTTGAGATTATTCACAAAATATTGAAGTCTTTGTAATTTAAATTTGATCATCCGTTATTTCATTAGAGGGCATCAAAAACGTTAATGCACCTCTAACTTTCAGAATCACGGCGTTTTGTACACTTCACAAAATTGGACGAACTTTATACTGCGTACTGAGATCCTTCTATTAATCTGCTTGCGCCATGGATGAGCAGCTACTTCCATTTATCACCCTTCCACGTGCTTACTGTTCCTTGTCATTCAATGTTATTTCCATGTACTAGTCCATGTCTAATTTGAAGAAAGACTAATATTTACGATTACAGAATCATTGAATCTGTTACAGAAGACTTCTAACAGAAGTTCTGCTCCAGTCAATTATAATGAAAATTTCTTCCTATGTTCTACAGTCAATTTTTATCTGCTACGTCGTTACTTGACTCATATATGATAATTAGAAAGATGATTGTAAAGCGGTATAGAAAATATTCAATGTGTTTCAATACAATCACGCCAGTCACAACGTAACTTCGATTTCAATGTTCAGTTTGCTGTGCCACGTCCATCTGCATTGCATTTTGTGCTGGGGAAAATTCCGTGTTCTTGTTTCCGAGGACTAAATCCATCAGTCCCAGCGACAGCTCCACGACCTTCCTCCCCATCGCCCTCTTCGTCCCCTTCCCCTTCCCCCTCCCAGCTCGCTCCACTCCGCCCCCGCTGCTTTCAGAGATATCTGCCGTGCGGATCGGCGGCGACTTCATGTCGCACAGCTGCGCGCCCAGTGGGTCCGAAGACGATTCTCGAAGGCGCTAACTCCCAGAAAAGCTTCACGTATTATAGAAAAGAAATGAACGAATGTATCGACAACAAGTGGGTAGCATTGTAGTTGCGAGTCCGCATTTCATGATTGGGAGACATTAATTGGTTGATTAGTAATTGTAGGCGCATCAACTGCTAAAGTTATTAGTCCTGTAATTTTAGTGCATGCTTTTCTCGGGACGTAACGGTGATCATCACCAGCTGGATGACCAGATCCGTCGACTTGCGGTTTTCCCCAACCAGGTATCTTCCACCAGCAGTGCATTGCTCCAGCCGTGACAAGCTCTAAGCTCCAGACCGCTCTCCCCACATGTGTGTGCATGTAAGTATGTGTAAGAATGTGTGTGTGAATGTAAGGGACGAGGATAGGTCAAGGAAGAGGAAGAAAAGATAGCGCGCGGTCCGTGGCCATTTGTTAGGGTACTACTACGGTATTTGCCTGGTATTGATCGAAGAAACCATGAAAAACTCGATGAGAGTCTGCCACTAGAATGCTCCTAGGAGGGTGAATTCCACCTAGCTACCTAGCTAGTGCCGAAACTCCTGCCACCGTCGGGACTTCAACCTAGGCCTCTCTATAACAGTCACTGCAGTGATATCAGTTAATTCCCTGAGCCACCTCTCACAGTGGGAAACATGTCTAGGAGATCCTAGCTCTGAGCCCCAACCGTAGTGGATTTTCGACGCCCGCTTAGTTGCTGAAACAAAGATGTTGGATGCGTAGATTAGATTTCTGATAGCCGTCCGCTTTGGCCTCTAAACTAGGGACCGCACGTAATAATTATTTTCCCTACCTGCCCCCAATCCAAGAGTTAGTCTAGCGATGGGCTACTTTTTAAATCACTTATGGACCTCATTGGTGTAGCGAATGACTCCGAGAAGCGTTAGAGATTCGAAATGCGACCATCTGCAGCCCTCTCATCTCTTGGTACCGGTGTTCACGTGGTGGTCAGTCTACTAGAATAGGTGGTGGACGAAGAGGGTTCGCGGCAGATATCGCCCATTCCACCATTACTTCGTCATTTATTACGTAACATCGTTCATCGGCCGAAAACCATACATCTCAAGGTAATGAATTCAATACAATTACTACAATTCAATACAATTAATACATCTCAAAGTAATAAAGGTAAGGAATTGAGGAATCGTATCTGTATACCGTTTTTTAAAATAAAAAACAATACTTTTCTGCGCATTTCTTTGTGTCCTTTATACGCAGTATGCGGCGGTCGCCTTTGACTCCCGCAGCTGCGGATATCGTGTTCGGGGGCGGGGGCGGGGGCGGGGGCGGGGGCGGGGCACGCGGTGGACCGAGGCAGAGGAGCAGGGGGCGCGGCCGCTGGGGCGAGCAGGTGGCCAATCCAGCGAGCAAGGGCGTTCCACGACCTCTCGCAATTACTTGTGGGAAAAACACTCGACGGGTGTTCTAAGATCGTTGCATTATAGAGCAAGATGACTTCATTTGGAACGTTAAATACACATGACTCAATATCGCAAAATAAGTGTTTGATATGCAGTAATATAGAAAGATAACGGACGATATTAAAAAAGTGTACTAGTTCCGATGTATCGAAACACACATTTCGAGTTCGGATACCATGAGATCAAAATACCAACTTCAAGGCAATAAAACAGCCAGGATGCAAAAATAGTACCGTATGGAGAAACAAACGCCTATTCCTACAAAAAAGCGAAAATATGTTAACACGATAATACAGGGACTACACCGGAGTCAGTAAGAACAAAATTCTACTGATTTATCTGAAATGAAAGCATTGTAGAGAATGTAAGTCACTACTGTGATAAAGAATGTTTAAGAAATAACTATGAAAACTTAAGACAATTAGACAAGTAGAGAAGTAAGCGCAGAAAGGCGAACAAGTGATGAGTACGCATGAAGTCATTTAATTTACTTCGCTCTTTACTTTGTACTTTTTCACTTGTATCAGCCAAGGCATTTCTTTTTCAATATTTCCGACTACCCTGCTACAAAACCTGGAACAGCTAATTAGTTTCCTTCTTTTGTTTTTGATGTCGTAACAATACGTAGTAATCAGAAGTATGCTCTTCTTTCTTGAAAAACGTTCCAAGGACTCATTAAGCTAACAAAGCTCTGGCTCGCTAAGTAATCTCCGGTAGATAAAGGTTCAGTTACCGTTCAAGGAATTCATCTTACACGTTATGTTAAAAATTCGTGTTTTCTGCAGAATACAAACACAGAAGTTATTGTTCATTGCTTACTCTAGTTACCCATTCTAGTAGCTGTTCTCTCTTTAAGGATGATCTTATTAGCTGAGAAACACTAATCATTTGGTGTTATCTTTCGCAGGCAACACTTCCTGGATAAAATTTTCCGTCCTTCGGGGGTTTTTCTCTCTTTGTAAATCCACACTTTGAAAGAACTCTTTCATGTTTCAAAGTGGTGAAGTTTTTTTGCATTCTTATGCAAAATATGATTGATGAATAATTAAACATGTTTTTGTAGCTTGTGTCGTTGAATTTTAAGTAGTTTTTTAAAAGCACAAGAAAAACTTTTACGTAGTGTTTTACCGCAAGCAATTTTGTTGTCTGGGCGAGATGAAAAGTTAGCTTCAAAGAGAACAAACTTCACAGGTTTCTTGCAATTTTGGAATGTGATGAACTATGTTAATTAGTATATAAGCATAACCTCTCGACATTTCAGGGATTACTGATTCGCAATTCTACATTTCTAATAATAGTATATTTCATCGCTTAACGTTTTACAGTTCAGAAATAATTTTTAGATGTACGAAATAAACTCTAATTACTTATGAAACATGTTTCTTTATATTGTATTTTTGGAATTGCAATTAATTAGGCTATTTTGATTTAAAAGAACAAATTGATGGCTAAACTTTAACTACAGTTTCTAAAAATTGTGGCGTTTTAGAAGAGAGAAAAAAACTTTTCAAAGTTTTCATTATAAGCTAAAATAATGAGATCAATTTCAATTTCACAAATTTCCCGTTAGTTTCTGTGATATGCGTCCCGAGAATTCGGCTGATGTTCTTATCTCTCGGGAGGCATTATTTCGAAACAGCAAAATTTTGAGATGCGTAGTGTTACAATTTAGCCATTAATATAATCTTTTATCAGGACATTTCTGTTTTCTGCACTGACTTTAAATACAGTTCACTATTCTTAAATAAATTAGTGCACACTCGGAAATGCCTTACCACATACAACTTACACAGCAGACCATTTGCGACATCGGCTGCCCTTTGGAATCATAAATTAGAAGCGCATGGAAGAGTACTGTGTTCAGGGCACAACAGGGGAAAGAGTTGCCCAGAAAGAGAAGCCAATTGAACAGTCGATTTGATTGAATAGATCGTTCTATTTGGTCAATTGTAAATCACTCCTATCTCTGTCGATGCTATGACTGTGCGTATGTTCAATGAGGAGACATTACGTAATAAATTAATGTCTGTATATTCACGCTATTTCTCGAACAATATGAATAATCATTGAGGGGTAGTAATTATGATGGAATGTGAATTAAAAATGACACGAATGTAAATGAAAATGCTGTTTTTGCCACGGCATATTCGAGATAATTTTGACTGAATAATTTGATCATCGTTATCAGCAAATTACTCAAACGGAAATAGTAGTAAACTAGTAGCCTACAGGAATAGAAATGCTTTTAAACAAGACCACATAAAAAGGTTTTCAAAACAAAGCACACACCCTGATAAAGAACAAGTAAAATACTATCGTACACAGTTCTATAATAAATTAAATATTTGATTTATTCATTACGAATCCTGCCGTATCATAAGTAGATGAATATAGCAACAGTACTTTCCATACCAAGAATACGAAAAAAGTTGCTGCTCCACAATGTGTGAATGGCAAATATTTAATGGCGGTCGATCTCTTCCTTGAAGCCTTGCTGTCGTATGACGTCAAGTGTGTTGCAATCAATTTCTCACTGAGTATGGGAATTCAGTCGGTACGTCTAGTATGAGAACAGATGGAATAACCAAACCAAATAATTGTATCATTCAGTCAAAATCGAAAATGTTTCATCCGGGCCTATCTCTCAGAAGAACTGAAAGATGAAGTATTTCGCTCCTTTTGTTACGTCAACACAATGCTCATTTTTATGGTATTATTTTTCCACTTTTGTTTTATTACGTCTTCTGAAAATCTTACACCTTTATTGATCTATTCTTCCTGTGATCACGGACGTAAGATGGAGTTTAAATTCGGGGAGTTTAAACTAAAATGCGTTGGAATGTGATCAACACGAGGGAAAATATTATCCAAAGATTTTGGTAATTTTATAAGGGCACATTCTTTACAAAATCCAGTAAAGACCAAAAAATATTTTTTCGCGTATTTTGGCGACCTTGCTCATTATTTTCAAAAGAATTTTGCCTCGTTCTTCGATAGACACACTTGTAAACTTTATAACAAGCCACCTCAAAGAACCTGGTGTAAATTCCCGGTAACTTTAGTTATCAAATTTAATAACTGTGAGCTAGGTCGGCCTTGGGACACCGTCAAAAGCTCCTGTTAGAATTTATGTGAATGAAATAAGTTTTATTTCAAGTAACAATGTTATCTTCTTAAAGTTTTCACATAATGTTTGGCAGTTAATAGAACCCTGATAATACAACCAAAATACGACTCAAGAATCAAAGCGTACTCAAAAACATTGCACCGTTTCACTCAAGTTCATACATGAGCGAATGGTGCTTTTCTCCATGCATGGGTGGAAACACCCAAGATTATGTTCGCAGCTCTGTCTAGGAACGCGCATATCGCCGTGCACCGCTGTGGCCAGTTGAGTCACTGTGTGCGGTCGGTTGGCTCTCAATTCGACGACCTTAGCAATTCCATTGCAATCTTCTAATTGTTTTATGAATATATCTCGGCTGTTTATTAAGAAGAGCGGGCCTTATGGCCTGAGTCTCGCCGTAAATACGTAAAATAAGACGTCAAACAATTAATTGCCCAGTTTTTGTGTAAAATATTTTGAACCACAAATTTTATTAGTTTGCGTGGGTATCGTCCATCCATCGATGACCAGATGCTTTGCCACAGCTATTTTAGTTGTTAGACCGATGCGAATCGCCAAAAGATTACAGTTCATTACAGGCGTACGACGACATTGAAACAATTTTTTAAAAGTTTAGAGAATCACGTAATTTTAATACGAGCAGAATGTTGCTTGGGAATTCATATGAATTGAGGGGAAGAATAGGCAGTGCCTACATTCATTTAACTTCTACTGTAATTATTACATTGTATTGTACCTGCATGTTTTTGTAGCAATAAGTTTTAAGATTGAGAATTAATATTGAAATTTATTTGTATTCTAGACGAGATGTACTTTCTAAAGAAGACATAATTTAAATTTTGGTATTATTAATTAAATTATTAATATGTAATTGTTTTTACGATGGGAAAAAGAATGACATTTTTGGCACAACCTGCGTTTTCAAAATTTTATATTTTTTATGATAAAAGACTAATGTAGTTATTTAGGTTTTATATTTGGCATTCATTTCTAATTTGCTTGAACTGCAACAAGGGTTATCATGACACGTCCGAAATATTTATTATATTTATTTTGCTCCGTTTATATGTTTTTTTTGAATGTGCGTTTCGCTGCATCTCCCTAGACAGGAAAAACAGAAGTGAGTGACGGCCTTCGTAATTATTTAAATATTGTGAAACCTCAGTGGGAGCTGCCTTGACTACCTATCAGTGAGTATAATTGTATTTTCACATCTGTTTGTAGGGAATTTCTTTTATATTTTGGAAGAAATGGGTTAAGGTGCTTGCGCGGAAGGCTAGGGCCCGAGAGAAGTGTCCTGAGAGAGCGCCACCTGGGCACCGCTATGCTGCGTTCCACTGCCTGGCGCTGACCACCTTACCCAGCAGCGCCGAAACTCTCGCACGCGTTCCTGCCGCCGCCGTTGCGTTAATTCGCTTGACCTCTCTCCACGTGCAGATAAGATAGGCCTCCTCGGCGGCGAGCGGCTCCACGCCAAGTCTCTTTTACTACCAGCGGAGTGCGAGGCACGAGCAGGGACTGGGCAGAGTGAATGGGGAAGAGACGGGGAAGACGCGGGGAAGAGGCGGGGAAGAGACGGGGAAGAGACGGGGAAGAGACGGGGAAGAGGCGGGGAAGAGGCGGGGAAGAGGCGGGGAAGAGGCGGGGAAGAGGCGGGGAAGAGGCGGGGAAGAGGCGGGGAAGAGGCGGGGAAGAGGCGGGGAAGAGACGGGGAAGAGACGGGGAAGAGACGGGGAAGAGACGGGGAAGAGACGGGGAAGAGACGGGGAAGAGACGGGGAAGAGGCGGGGAAGAGGCGGGGAAGAGACGGGGAAGAGACGGGGAAGAGACGGGGAAGAGGCGGGGAAGAGGCGGGGAAGAGGCGGGAACGGAGTGGGAACGGAGCGGGAGACGTGCTGGGACGGAGGAGCGAGTCGTATTTTGTCGCCTGTGGAAATGATGCGGGTCAACTTTGCGATAACATGACGTGGGCGTCATGACTGACGTAAATACGAATATTTTTGGACGCTTCGAAATAGTGCAGCATTCGGAATTGATGCTTGAGAGATTAAACACACATTTGTGCTATTTTTACTTCATACTGTGATATTGTAGAACATGCTTTAAAAGTACAATAATATGTTTAAATCATAAAGACACATTTGAAATATTTTCAGAAATGTAATATGTAAAACGAACGTATGTTTTCATTTGGCTTTATTGCAACTGAAATGTAAAAATGTCCATTTAACAGTTTTTATGCCCATCTTGTATCTCAAAAGAAGTTCTTAAGTAAATAATTAAATAAAGCATATCCATTTCCATAATATTGGATTAAATAGTGATGCATGTGGTACTACGCAAATCCATGTAAATGAAAACACCGCGTTGATGTTGGCTAATGAGTAGAGACTGGATTGTTACGTAATTACATATTTTTTGTATTTCTACTTACCGTTCTCAAAATTGTAATCATCGCGAATAGTCGCTCTCCTAACACAATATCCAATTTTTTCGTTACATATTTTTATATATTTAGTACTACAGTCCGTCCGCCCGTCCGCCCGTCCGCCCGTCCGCCCGTCCGCCCGTCCGCCCGTCCGCCCGTCCGCCCGTCCGCCCGTCCGCCCGTCCGCCCGTCCGCCCGTCCGCCCGTCCGCCCGTCCGCCCGTCCGCCCGTCCGCCCGTCTGCCCGTCTGCCCGTCTGCCCGTCTGCCCGTCCGTAGTTAATTTCCGCGTAGCTGATTTCCTTCAAAAGCGATATTACAAAACCGATTCTGGGATAAAGGAACTGGAAACACTGAGTTTGAAACTGATATTTTGATTTTTGGGGATAGTTTCGAACTGTATGAAAACTCAGTAACAGTTTCAATATTTTCTCAAAAAATAGCTCCAAACTTTTTGATTAAACTTTGTCCACGAATAGCATATAATATACTCAAGACATTTTAATTTTCGTTAATAAAATTTGTTCTTTGAACACATGTCTTGAAATAAGATTATGTACACTTTTTCGAAAATGCGCGTAAATTTGTGGGCAATATAGACAATTTAAAAACATTTTTGCAGGATATTATATTCTCTAAAACGAATCCAAATTATTTCTCTAAATTTTCTCTTCCTGAAAATCAGAGGCCAATAAAAAACTAATACTACTCTTATTTTCGGTGAACTCTTTGTATTTTTGAAAATTCTAACATTTTGAACATTTCGAATTTTGAAATTTTTAAAATTTCACAACTACTATGTTGAAGATGGAGGATCTTGCCTTAAACATAATCCGTTATAAAAATACGCTCTATGTGTGTGTGTGTGTGTGTGTGTGTTTTCTTATCGTGTTTTTTTAACATTTGAGCATATTTGGCCATTTCATTCCAGTTGTGTACAAATACAATTATTATATTTCCAAGAGGAAGGGATTACAAAATGTGCCAAGTGTACCCTCATACCATCATAAAAATAAACAATTTATCCAAAAGATATTCTAAACATAATTTCACAAAACAATTAGAGTATCGAAAGTAAATTAAATTTTATATACTTTGCATATTGCTTACCATCGTCCGGCTGGCTATAATTTTTTCTCGATCTAGCATATACAAATTGCATTGCAGTATTAAATCACCTTTTATTTTAAGGATCGAATTTACAGTCACAATGCAGCGTCTTGATAAATCCTGATGTAACAAAACGGAATCCAGTCACTACCATACGCCGTCACTTCTACCGAACAGCAACACTCAACTACTTCTCTGGTTCCGTGCCACTGGAAGTTTTTGATTATAAATGCACGGAATAAACGCTGGTTTTAGTTTCGGCTCATAGAATAGTCACTTCTCGCAGCGAGCTGTAATTTCTCTTAACGTACACTAAACTGCAGGCATCCAAGGAATCTCGAAGTAATGTCATAACGTTAGGGAAGTTCACGTGGTCTACATCATAATCATTTCAGTGTGTAGACAGTGTAATTAGAAAGTCAATGTATGGTGGCTTTTCGGATCAGTCTCCTAGTAGTAAGGTAGGAGTTTATTGATATTATACAATTATTTTGCAATTTAGTTTCAAATGTAATAAACACCCATATATCATTAGACAGAATAGAAAATTTAGTGCAATCTGATTATTAGCGACATTGAGCCAAAAATACTACTCCCAATGAGGGAAAATTAATTGTATACTTGAAAAAATAAAAGTTTAAATAATGGATATGTTGCAATTGTATTATAAATAATTAATAGGTAATATCAATTTATTCTGAAATAAATACACACGTATTATTGAACATTATTTTTTATTTCAGGGACTACATGTTTATTAATAAACAATACATAAATTTGTTCAAATTACAGTGAGACCAGTGACAAAACATAATAAATTTCACTCCACTTGTTTAGCAATTATCATTTAAACACGTTTGTACCTCAACATCTGGACACTTTCAGCATTCACCGGCTTTCACAATGTTTTTGTTCACAAAGCTTTCACAAACTGACTGTTTTTCATGAACAAATGTTGATGAGTTATAGAATTTTTAATCGATGTAATATCGATAGATAATGTAAAATTCTTAATCGATTAAGAAGAATTCATTCATTTATATTAATATGTAATGGGAATCTTAATTAAAGATGTATTTTATTTTCTTGTATAAGGAAAGGTTTGGTATAAACTATTATTTTTAATGAACAAGAACCAAACGGATATATGAAAGACATACGAAAAAATATGTCCGAAACTGAATCGTGTAGAAAACTTGTTCATCTGCAACCCGAGGTTTGCCTGTTTACGCTGTGTGCTTGTGGGGCTTGATATCGAGCAATGTGAACGGAGGTGGCAATAATTCCGCTAGTGTTTACCAATTCAATTTGCCCACGTAAACGCCAAGCGTCGCTGGGGAGGCCACGTTATGCTCCGCCTCATTACACGCAATTCCGTTAATTGGTCTTGTAGCCAACGGCTGAATATTTCGGGACTTGTGAACACAATACGCTTCGGCTGCCTTTGAGCGCGTGCCAGCACTAGGCTTCTCGCAGCGCTAATCGGTTTTCGCTTCACCCTTGAGGTGGCAGATGCCCAGTCAGCAATGCCTTCCAGTTCGAAGGTTAGCGATGCCGATACTCTTGTAATGGAATTGTAAATTCCTAAGGGCCATTCACTTCATACAATGTCAATATTATGTTTAATACAATGGATTAAAATGAGATTTTATTCCCGAGATGAGAGTTTAGCTTCCGAGAACCAAAAAAATGTTCATTACTGTATGAAATCTTGTTGTTCTTGTTTGTCATACATTATTTTCTTCGTTACCATCACGAAACGAAAGCGATAAAATAAGCGAAATACGTTGTAATTTTGTTAAAACGATTAACGTTTCAAGCTTTCGAAATGAACATGAAACGAATTCACTATTTTATATTTGTTGTCTAAGAGACGTAAATCATTTGGCCAATCGCGATGTACTAAGCAAATTTTCTTGGCTGAGAAACAAAATTCGCCGAAGTGAATTATATTTTTTTAAATTCAATAGACTAAAACCCCTTGTTTATATTGTTAAGCACAACTACTAACGAAGCAGAGATTTACATAGCTATAATAGATAAAAAATTAGTATCGATAAGAAATCATTATTATCTGATTTATAACGGTTTTCGTTTAAGTTTTTGTCTTGGAAAATACGTGACAAGTTTCAGACAATTATTGATATAAAAGGTTATTATTCAGCATTGTAAACTATATTCTTTTCCAAATTTATAATCTAAAATTGTTTTCAAAATTATGTGTGATGACTGTTAATGAAGTGTTAATGCTGACTGTTAATGCTATGAAATTAAATTATATCAAATAGGAGATTACTTGTACTGGAGAGCTGTTACTTTCCATTTCCGTTAGACCGGAAAAAAATTCAAATGACTTTGAATGTACGATTTAATAACAAAGATAAAGATAAAATGTCGAAAGCAAACTCATCGGCAAGGTCAGTAGATAAAGCCGCTTGTAAACACACTGCATATTAATTGCAAATTAGAACATCTTTGAGATGTCTCTCTTTAAACAAACAAGATAGAGCTTTGGAAAACGGAAGAAAGAATAGTGTAAGAGAAAAACACATCTTGGTGTGTGTGAGAGAGAGAGGGTGAGAGAGAAGGGGAGAGAGGGAGAGAAACCAAGAGAAGGAAGATGCATAAAATTATTTTGGGCAGCAATAACTGCACAAATGAAAGTTGTTTATTCCGTTTATATACGAATATGTTAGTACGTGTGTAATTTAAATAAGTGAATCCAATAGTAAATGACATAATAATTAATAGTTTTTTCTAGTTTTGAAAAATGTTTCTAACCACGCTTTGCTGGAACTTTTATTCATCATTCAACTATGTAAAGAAAAAGAGTGGGAATTGGAATTTTGGAGCTAAAGAGAACTTGTGCAAATTGTACTGTTACCCAATACGTCACAGTTATCTCATGAAATCAAATCAAATTAAACTAAATAAAAATAAATTAAACAGCCCGTTCTGCTAGTGAAATACACTGAGACGCAATGGAGTAAATATCGATGTGATGTTTAACTGAAAATCCAAGTTTTTGGCAAGTCCACACTTGTTCCATTGTTAGACCGCACTCTTGAGTTCCCTGCGTTGAAAAGGAGAGTTCCAACACCGCTTACTCGCAGAGCGACCCTCGTAACGAATGCATTGGAGATTCTCTCTTTGTTTACCGTTTTCTCTTGTATTTTGATTTTCATCATGTTGTAGCCCAATTCGAGCCCGTTCCTGACATTCTTGACTGTGCAAGATGGGCTTCGCAGAGATGGGGTATCAACGATTCATCTGTCTCTAACGATAGAAGTGGGGACTCGACGGGGAAGGGTGGATCTTGTGGCCCGTTGTTGAAGATGCTGCTCCTGCATCCACGACAAATTGATGAATTGGAATCACGTTAACGATTTTCTGAGCGGCGGAGCTAAATAATCGTTATTGAGGTGAGGGTAGCCTTCCATCTGCCACTTAACGTGAAACGGAAATACACCACCGTTGAGGGCCGTTCCCACGAACACTCTGTTTTCTGAAGTTAGTAGCGGATCCGCAACTGTGAAAATACTATATATCAATTGGCGTCTGTGCACGACGAAGGTAATATATCTCAAATATTGTCATGTTGTAGAACACTGTCAATCTGAGGGTATGCAAGTATAGTATTTTACTTTAGTTCCCGACTGTTTTGTGATATGTTTTTATGTTTATTTACAAGTAAAAAATTGACATGTTTTTAACATACGTCTTTACTTTACTAAAATAGGTTTAAAAATGACTAAACCACAGAAACCACCAATCATATCTTTTAACATTATCACCCCACCGGCGCCACCGACTCGCTGAATTTCAACATTGATCAAGAGGGTGGCACCTCCACGGGCTTAAAACAAAACCGCAACCTCCAGCCCATCAGAACTCGAGCGTTAGGCGCGGTCTTCAACCCACGCCGCTACCAGCGTTGGCCAAGTTGAAATTGGCTTTCAAAAAGCTGAGAACTGATGTCGCTGCTTTGCCTCTGACCCGGAGGTCCAAGGTTTGAGTCCCGGCGTTGACAGGATTTTCGACACACGAATTCAGTCGCTGTCTGGAGGAGAATTCTATCTGTCGGCTGCTCTGGTCAGAGTTTTTCTGTGTTTTTTCTGATCAACACTAGGCGAATGACGAAACAGTACCCTAACAAACAAACCATGGACTGCGCGCGATCATTCCTTCCCCTACCTTCTTCTATTCTCACCCCTTACTTACACACATACTGATACGAACTACACTACCAGACATGCCGGGAGACCGGTGGGAGATACCTGGATGGGAATACCCCGCTAGCCGATGTAGGTTGGTGCCGGACCTCACCATTCTGCGGGGAAAGATCACCCCCCCCGAGCAAAAACATGCACTACGCTTATGGGACTTATGACCTTAGCAGTTGACGCGCCAGGAATCACTAATCAATCAATCAACCAATCAATCAAAGAAGAGTAGTGGGCCCACTGTGTAGCGGCGGTAAAGGCAGCCTGCGCTGACACGGCGGATGCCAGAGATCGATACCTGCAGGTGGCAGGACGCCACGCTGACGTCACGGCGTCAAGGCGTCGAGACGACAGGAGGCTCCTGTTCGAATTGGACGGCGCGACGCAGCCACCACGCGCACTCGAGAACGTATCGTTCGCAGTATTTCGTTTTGATCCTCCACATTCAACCTTTTTGCGACTCGTAAAGAACGTGAGGAAATTGGGTCGTTTCCGAAAGAGATTGGCGATCGACACAACTCACTCGCGAGCGAATTGGCGATGTTTTAGTAATTTCATACCTTTTAGGTACGTTGACGCTTCACTATGTGCGCTAAAGTTGGGTGTCGACTTTGGCCTTTGTGTGTCACCACAAATTCCTGATCTTTTCAGCACATTATTTCTTACACATTGTACCCCCAAACCAATTTTTATCCATTGAAACGCGAAATCTCATTTAAACTACGGTACAAAAAATGTTCGTTCTTTGGTTTCGTTCGTCTGTCTCAGGTTAACTTACGTCGGCTTGTGGGGATTTGCCTGAACAAGATGTTTCTCACCAGCGTGGCACAGCCTCAGTGGGGACGCGCTCTAAGACTGGTCATCCGAAAAGTGTAGTGCTTGCGAGTGAGTGTGTGAGAGAGAAGTGAAGATAGCACAAGTTAGAGGAAGGAACAGTCGTACATAATCTGTTGCCCGTTTTTTAGGGTACTGCTCCGGCATTCGCCTGGTGTCGATCGAAAAAAAAACACGGAAAACTACCGATCGGAATAGCCGTCCGATGTAGTTCTCATCCAGACAGCAGTGGCTAAATTCGACATAGCTGGCTAGCTAGTGTGGAAAATCCTGCCACCGCCAGGACTCAAAATCTAGGACCTTCCGGTCAAAGGCACCGACATAAGTTTTTGCCCGGAGCCACCTTCGCCTGTCGATTTGGGATAAGACACCATTCATGTTGTTAAGATCGCTGGCATTTTAGGTTTAGTATCTCAAAGCATTGGCTGGTGCATCAATTGGTGATGCAACTGGTAATATGCTTAACTGATAACCGATATACGAGGTTTCTATTCTTAGCCGCAAGGATTTGTCATTTTTGATCTAAAAAATGTTAAATTATGTATTTTACAGACGCGGGGCAAGGCGTAAAAATTATGGTCGCAATTATGAAATGTGGGAACTGTAGCGAGTGTTTTTGTTTCTAAAATTATTACTCTATGAAGTAAAAATGAAACAAAAACGTACGTACTAAAATTTTTATTGAGCGCTGTCTCTTCTCCATAACAATCGACTACCGCCGGGCTCTGTTATTAGACGTGGTGTCGACCGGCTTTATGTATAGTTTCATGCTTTTCGAGCACGATTGACCTTAGTAGAGGATAATAATCACGTGGTGTCAGTAAACACAATGGCTCTCGAACCAGTCATCTCGCAAGTTCGTTGATGTACATTTGGGATGGAGTACACGAAAAGCAACATCCGTCCTTGACCGGCTAAGTTTAGCCCAATGGCAGTATTACTGCTATCTCTGCAGAATCTCTGACCATGAGCTCCTAGGGTTTGAATCTCGACAGCGACAGAATTCCGACACTGGCTAGATATCTATGGCCAGTTGGACACGTAGATCTTGTCCTGTCTAGGCTGTGCCTCGCTGGAGAGAGTTTCATGGTTGGCGAAATATCACACAAACCGATGAGTAGGGACGCCCGAGCTTGCCGTACAGGGGAGAAGAAATCGCTTCCACCTCCCAGGACAAAACAGTCACTACACTAACGATACTATAGACCTAGAAGTGACGTGTTCAAAATTCTCAATGAATGAAGTAATGAATTAATCATTTCATAAATCAAACCATCCTCTTTGCGCTCTTTTTGACTAAACAATGCGCATATACCACAGATTGACAATCTAGAGATAGATGTATGTGAGATTTGGAAAGAAATGATTATCTACAGATTCAATTCACCGAAATACGAGGTACTAAAACGGATTGTTCATTATTTATAAGCCTTTATTAACAAATAAATGAACATTTAATTGTATTATATGACCAACGTTAATAAATAAACAGTTTATGAACTTAATTTTGCCACGCGATGTCACAAGGATTAGGGGGAGATGTGCCCATGTTTGCGAACATTAAGGCTATTGGTTTGAAGCTCACAAAACACAGGATGTTTTGAGCTGAGTTTCGGGTAAGATTGTCATTTCTAGTCCCTCATATGAACGGGTGAAAACCAAAACGGTATAAGTAATATTATATCTCTATTACATATTCAGATAAATCTGTTTAAGTCAATATTACTGTGAAATCTTGGTATTTTGTTTCATGATTAAAATCACGTCATTTCAATTGTTCATTAAAATACGAAAATACTTTGCCTCTGAAATGTAGTGTAAAATAAATACGTTTTTCTCAATATTAATAAAAAGCCACTTAAACTGTTCTGTTTTTCAGCCATTCATATTTCATCTCCTCACCTTAATAACTTCCTAAGACCGGTCTTATCGGTAAAAAATGTGCTTTCGGAATTTTCGGCGCTCTAAGGGACTCTCTTGATAATCTCCACTATAGGTAGAACAGGTGGGATATTGCGCACACCCCGAGTGGTCCAATGCACCGACAGATGGAAGTTGGGAGAAAGTCAGGCACACTTAAGGGAGTTCCGACAACAAAGAGGGAAAATCGCGTATTATCTACATTTTTATATGCAATTTTTACAATAGGTCATCATTTTTCACATATTTAATTTTTTTTATTTGAAGTGCTCTTGAATAAAATATTACGTTGCTCTGAACTGAAGTAATGAATCCGCATCTGTTTCTGCGTCCTACATTTGCTACCTGCGGTTGTAATCTGAATCCACTGCGCCGCACGATAAGCTTCACTAAAAAAATTCATATAGGTATTGTGGTGAGTTTTCGTTGGCATTTACAATAAAATAATTATATGCGTCGTCATTGCCAACAATATTATTTATTTACAAAGCAGCTTTCAATGGCTTAGCCATCATCATCAGTTTTCTTTCTTTTCAATTATTACTAACCTTTTATTATAATTTTGTTATCAAATCAAAAAAATATAAACGTTTTAATGTTTTTGTTTTTCTTCTTGTACTAGAAAACTGATGATGATGGCTAAGCCATCGAAAGCTGATTTTTTAATAAATAATATTGTTGGCAATGACGACGCATATCATTATTTCATAAAAAAATTCAGCAATCTACATGGAAAGGCACAAGTGAACGACTGGGCAATCTCGAGAGACATGTTGCTCACATGATTCATATCAGGCTGCTCAAAGGCTTATATTAGGCGTATTATAGGCATTATATTAGGCAAAGATGTATATTGAATTGAATTAATGCCTTATTTTACGTGGCGAGACTCAGGCCATTAGGCCTGCTCTTCCGTCTGACCACGTAAATTTCGCTACGCTCCTTTCACCAACTAGCAGAGAAAGGAGGTATTTCTTGGGCGAGAAACAGGCGATTTGAATTTAGCTCAGAGGCGTCATTTAGGCTTGAGGATCTTTTACATGCAAGTAAATCTACTAACATGGGACAGCCGGCTTTACTTTCCCTCCGAAGGAAGGCGTACGAAGGATTTTTTCGCTCTTGAAAATCCACGGCTTCGATCGGGTTTGAAACCGCCAACATGGGTACAACAGTCCGAAACGCTAACCGTTACACCATCGCCGCCGCAAATATATTTGGCTGCAACAGTTGGGCTCGTGCTTTCTGTGCTACATTTGCCCCCACCCTCCCCGGGATCTCCCTTGCCACTGAGCTGATTCAACAAGCAACCAACTTGACCGGCGGTCCGTAGATAAGCATTCGATTAGGGCACGGCAAATTGGACGCAGTTTTGAGCAGCCCTGATTTATACAATTCAAACCAAATTGTATTCTCCAGCGGACTATGACATTCTAGTTATTGCGCTTGTTGAACGATGTACTATTTTCCCTATTGAATAGGAACTTCCTGCTCAAAAAAATATATATTTTTCTGGCCAAATAGCGTTTGGAAACAGTGTGCTTATAATCTTAAAAGATATTCGTGAATGTATTTCCATTTAAGACATGAAAAATGCCTAAAATCGTTCGTATATTTGACAATTTCTGAAAAAGAAACGACCTTTTTGCGTAGGAAAAATATCCCGTACAATAATAATTTTAAATTAAAAATGGAAAAGTAAAAAAAAAAGAACAAAAAAATTCAGATAGACCTTCACTCTTAGGTTGAGTGGCCTAGAACAAACCTGAAACCATGCATACAGTATCTGGTTCTACAAATTAAGCGAAATGAATATAATGAATGGCTTTGGTATCTTTTCGGTACAGCCGTACAGCTTAATTGCTGATGAGGTGACTACATGAAACAACAAATTTCTCCACCACAAAACGCAATAATATACTTATTAAGACATACTGTACACGTCACGTTCGTTTGAAATATTGCATTGCACTGCATTGCATTGCATTCGACAATGAAACGTTTTCGCATTTCATATAGTAATAAAATGTACGCGAAACAAAAGTCGTAGTCACCTCACACAAACATCAATCGCAGACAGTTCTCAACGCTGTTCGCAACCGCAAGATCTGCGACTATCACGAACTCCGGGTAAACGAGGAGAGGTTTTTAAATGAAGCGTGAGAAGAGGCAGTTACCATTCCTTCTATTTGCGACGTTCGCCCATTTACATCACGCTACACAGCTCGCCTGCGCTCCAACAGGTCATACAATCGAACCCGTGGCCTTGCAAAACAAAATTTATTGGCGTGCCCGTGCAATTGCGGCTCAATGAATTAATTCCCAAAGTAATATCCAGTAGCGTGACAAAATGGAGTACAGAAACAGCTCAGAAATAAGTGAGTGCATCATGTACAAAGAATATGTAACTTCCGTTTGCCGAAGTTAACCTTTCAATACGAGTCAAGAGATAGGAGATACGTAGGAAGGACGAGAAAAAATAATTCGGAACAGGCAGACGCCTAATTTTGGAGGGGAAGAAAAAGTTGTAATCAAAATTAAAGTTGTAACTTAACCAAATGGTAAATGACTCTACAAAGGCAGATGTTTTCTCCAGAGATGATCCTGAATCATTACTCCATAGTCAAGACCTTGAAAACCGTAAAATATATGTTTAAAACATTCATTATCGCCAAACTGGTATCACACAAGTACTCTCTAAATCAGGCTGTTCCAACTCAGATCAGGTTCAGCAGAGGTTCATACTCAGAAAGAAACGTTGATGCTTAACAGGAAACGTACAATTCAATTCAAAAACAATACTTAATTTAATTAATTTTGGATATCTCTTTTTCTTAACAAGTGAAGCAATATCTGGTAGCAGTCCTTGGGCTGTTGCGATGCATAGAACGCTTTTCAATGTCTCGTAAAGTTGGTTCATTCTTTGTTTTTTTTAAATTTGCATTGCAGAGAAAAGCTGCTCACAACAATGTGTGGACCCAAACATAGATAAATCGTTGCCTGCACTTTATGAAGCTTGGGAAAGACTTCCAAATGTAAATTCTGATACCACTGCGACAAATTAAGGATGCACGCGGGCGCGCCCACGGGCAGGCCGAGTTGGATAAGCCTGCTCTTAACACTAAAAAATTGTAAAATTATCGTAACGTTCAGTATCGGTGGTGGGCAAAAGCGCCTGGCTGATTGGTTGAAGTTCCTTTCACAAATTAGATGTCTCCTGACACGGGTTGTTGCTGTGAAGCGCGAGCAGGGTACCCTTTCGGAAAATCAATTGTGGGAGAACAGATCATGATCGTTTTCTATGAGGTTCGTCTCCTAGGTTTCCCCAATCCGTAAGCGAGTCTGTAGCTACTGGCATCCGAGATAGCCGGCGTAAGATAAACGTCTTAACGAAGCTTCGTGAAGTCACGCAAGTTAAAGAGCTCGAGACACCGTGGGTCCTTCAATGGATGGCCATATGGGAACCCCGGATACTAACGTTGATGAGTCCCAGGCCAAAAGGAATAAAAGGCAAAGACTTGACTTGACGTATGACTGACAAAGTTCAAGGATAATTACTCTACGTTCAACTCCCAAAACGCTTGAAACGATATTACTCTGGTAACAGAATTTGGTGTTTCTCAACTAACACATCTGACATGACACAGGAACCTACTTCACATACCGCAATCGCCTTGCGTTGACTAATGTCCACTTCATCCGGATAAAGTCTTAAGAATGCTCTGAAGATGTTCCAATTTCGAACGTAATCCACCCATTTTGATAATTCGATAATAAGCCAGATTAGCCCTTTAGCCGTAACATACGAATGTTAGTGCTACTAGTTTCTCCAGTATCTTTCGTCCATGGCTACATGGTGTCTTCATGTCTCCCTCGCACTCAATCACTGAATATCCCGCTAGCGCGTTAGTCATGCATGGTCCCCGGAGTGCTTGTGTGCTCCCAGGCGAAGTTGGCATGTCAGAGGGCGACCATAAGCTGCTCCAATACGTCGCGAGCGATCGACGGAATGAGATGTGCATATCTTTTGGAGCGCGGCAGCGAAAACCCGCTATTCCTTCGGGGGACCTGTTTACATGCATGTGAAATGGGGTTCTCAAACCTTTGCGTTGGTAGTCTGCGATTTTTTTTAAAACTTTCCTTTAAAAGAAGAAATACAGTGTGAATACTTCGGCACTTGTTCCGCGTTGAAGATTTCTATGCGAAAAATATTGATTTCGAAGCATTATGCGTGAGATATAAATATTTTCCTTCATTAGCAATTAAATTTTGTAAATGTCAAAGTCCCTGTAGATAAAATTAATAAATCACGGCGTGGATGTACCAGCCAGTTGGCTTTGTCACAATGCCATTGAGGATTAACTAACATTCTGAATTTTATCGTGGAATACAATTGAAACAGCTTGTAATACAGACGCTGGTATAGTTTCATCAAAGCCGTTCTGAAGCTAGTTCGGATCTCCGATTCTGTTACATTTGATTCGGCTTACTGTTGCAATTTCGTGCCACGCAATTTGATTAAATTCGAGGCATTCAAACTGTTACGATTAGACCATTTTACTCCAATGAAGTCAGTTTATTTTAGACCATTACTACTTTGAGTTAGTGAAATTATTATTATTACTTAGTTTAAATTATTATTTAAATTCTTCACAATCAATAGATATGACTCCCTCTAAAATATAAAAATTACGAATTACAGGTTACTTTATAAATGCGTAATAGATCATAGAAACGGTTGAGACTGAAATACTTTTAACATGTGTGTTTTGAAAACATAAAATAATTCTTATTAGTTAAGCATTTATGCTGAGGCTGACGTTGCTATGATGTGTATTAGACTGGCTTGGAATATTTTGACTTGACTGCAATTTTTTCGATTTTCCGTTCATTACATTGTACAAAATGTAAAAATGGACAATTTTCAGTGCTATTCAATAATATCAAGCCGTCCCAGCGGACACTTTGAAGTTCTTTTAGAGTACTTTTTAAATTATTTGCAACTCTATAAACGACTGTATAACTATCAAAAAAACTATTTAAAAAAGTCGTCTTAGATGACTATAATTACTTTTTTCGTTAATAAACAATAATATCGTAATAAAAGTGCGCCTCAAAATTAAAGTTGAAGAACATTGATATTTGGCGTTTGGTTGTAGCTGTAAAGCGATTTCCATCTTCTCTGAGCACATCAAAATCTCCCCTACATGTGGGTCCACATGCTTCGTAAATGCTTTTCCTTGTGTTTCTGCCCCCAAATCCCTTGTAACTCTCGCGCTTCCACTAATATCCAAATGTTCTATATCATTAGAGGCTATACCGAGCATCCAAACGGATAATATTAACGGTAATGTTAATTTTAACAAAAACAATTAGTGTATTATTTACCATTTGGATTGTATAACTTTAAAGAACCTGTAACAAGTATTGTACTTCATCTTCTGAGTCAATGACCCCCATCTCGGCCAGGTTTTCATCCAGTTTTTCTGATCTTTGAGCAAATGCTGAGCCCCTTGTTTTGCTTCTGGACATAAATGTAACTTCAAATTAACTTCTCCCTATATCAAGTCACACACAGTTTTTAACTGTTTTTGACGCTAATAAATAAATAAAGAAAGAAAGAAATAAAAATACCGAAATAACAATACAATGAAAAAAGGAAATAAAGAAATAACGAAATAAATAAATACACTATTTCAGTTTTTCGTTTCCTCGGCCTCCGTCGCCCTGCCGTCTCGCCAGCCCGCCTCTTCACCACTCCGTCTCTACCTCCCTCGCTACTTCAGCGCCCGCAAGAAGCCATCTACACGTTCCGTCCCAATTCATGAATTAGCGTATCTGTATTACTAATTTTCAATTCGCATAGGAATTAAAAGAAAACTATTTTATTGTAATTAACTATTGTATTGACCTTACTAAAACAGAGTTTTTATTACAATTTATTTCATGTTATAATTAACGTTTCGAACCTTTTTGGGGTCTTTTTTCAAAAAACAACCCAGTGTTCAGGTTAGTTGACACCATAAATAAATAGAAAGCATTTTGATAAAAAAATCTTATTCACTTAAAAAATGATCAAGTTTCATCCGGTCAAAAGAAAAATCCGGTTAAATATTTATTATAAAAGAAAACTACAAGTATGCTGCTTCCATCTATGTAAGATGTATGATTTCGTTCAATATCCAGAAAGTTGGTTAAAATCCGAAAACAATGAAACAGTTTCGACTTTGACTGACGTATGAAAATATTTTATGATATTCCGCCTATCTTCATAATTCGCCAAGCGACTGAATTCTCGAACCCGATGCCACATTCTTACAACACAGCCGTAATGTGTTAGCAAGGCTCCCAGGAAAGGGTCGCCAACCATTAAATTTCTTGTTTTCGTGTTTCTTTTTGAAACAATGATTCTTTTTAAATTGTTTAATTCGAAGTATGTAAAGAACTCTTTGTTTTACATTCTTGAGGGATTCGTGAAAACTAATTAATTGCAGTGTTATATGGCCTTATTTTATTTGTTGCACTTGAGCAGTGTACGTGCAACCTTTTGTGTGGTTTTGTTCAGTAAATGTTTGCTTCTGGATACCACTAGTTTAAAACAATGTTCCTAAGCGTGTACTCTAATGTTACATAGCGTATAACCTAATCTCTGTTAGAACGTTTGGGCTCACGCGTATCATGTTGTCCCTCCTCCCTTGTTGTCTACACTACCTCCTTCACCGCCCGTTAACTCAAAACATCCACGCGATCCCCACCCCATCCGTAAACACCATTTCGGCGGCAATGGAGTAACGGTTAGCGAATCGGACTGTTATACCCAAGTTCGGGGACTCAAACCCGATCGAAGTCGTGGGTCTTTAAGGGCGAAGAAATCCTTCGTACGCCTTCCTTCGGAGGGGAAGTAAAGCCGGTTGTCCCACGTTAGCAGATTTACTGCATGTAAAAGATCCTCAAGCCTATATGCAGAGCCTCTGAGCTAAAATTCCAATCGCCCTTGAAACATCTCCTTTCTCCGCTAGTTGGCGAAAGAAGCGTAGTGAAATTTGCGTGGTCAGACGGAAGAGCAGGTTTCATGGCGCGAGTCTCACCACGTAAATTAATGCATCAATTCAGTTTAATCTCCTCTAACGCCAATCTCTAAACTCATATTCCTAAGTAGGTTTTAGAGTAGTACAATATAATGCGTAATGAAATTCTCTCTTTATTTTCAAAATTGTTTTTCACGAAGGGCCCAAGCCCCATGGTATCGTCTGAAAGTGATCATTGGCTGCACTGCGTCATGACCTATTCTTCTGTGTGCATCGTGCGTGCCTAGCCGAGTAGAAGCTAGTCGGGCGGCCTGCAGCGTTAGTATGCGCATCAGCCCTCTGCCAGCGGTTGGGGACTCCCTTCTGATTGGACGCCGGCGAGCCCCTCGCTGCCAATTGGGATCACCAGGCGCGTGTTGCGGGCGTCGGGAGCGTAGACTGCGGAGGCAGCTCGAGGTTTGAATCTGAGCCACCGACTCTTTGGATACGTTGATTCGAACGATACGTGCCTTTCATAGTACAGAGACTTCATATTAAATTAATATAAGATGTAGTTTAATCATTTTTACTCTTGCATAATAGTCTATAATTATTGAGCTCTGTGGAGTATTACTCTACTCGAGTCCTAGTTTTACAAACCGCAGAAGAAGGTTTTAGCTGTACAGGAAGACCCCCCAACTATGGGCCACCCCCATAACTTCTAAAATTTTACCGATATCGAAATATAGTTTTCGCTCAACAATGCGGAATCATGGGGCAAGTGATGTGGTATAGGGATATTGTTTGAAAAATGTTTAGTTTTGGGGAAATTTTATCATCTTCGATTTTTTAAAAGGAACCTAATTTGTTTCATTAGCAATAGATAGATCATAAAAAAGATAAATACAATGATGCAACTTATGGTAAAATTTTGATAGAATTTTCTGAATAAAATTATACACTCTGACATGAGATTTTGAATTAAACGTGTCATGTAAACGTAAACTGTAATAGCCACAAACGTAACTGTCACTTTGGGGATGGTGGCCTTATGGAGGCATCTCCCCGCACAAGTGCCGGTGCTGCGAAGGCAATCTTCCAGTTGCAAGAGTTACTACAGGAAATCTCGTACATTTAATTTAAAATCACACATCATAAAGTATTATTTTATACTCAAAATACCATCAAAAAATCAACTTATGTTACATCATTGCATTCGTCTATTTATGATCTATCTATTGCTAGTGAAAAAATACGATTTCATTTAAGAAATAAAAAATTAAATTTATTCAAAACTAAAATTATTTCGAACAATATCTCTACGGCACATTTCTTTCCCCATGATTCCGCATTGTTTATTGAAAACTGCATTTCGTTATACGGAACCGTTTAGAAGTTAAGAGGGTAACCCAGAGTAGTGGGAATTGTGGGGGTCATATATCATGAGGATGTAGTATAAACAACATGAAAATATCATTTTATTTTATTTATCGAATTTGAATAAATTTATATTATTGAATTGTTTTATATAAGGTGATCACAAAACATCTTTTTTCTGCCTAGGCGCTTGGGTCCGCTGCTTCATAATAGCGCTTATTAATTTAGGGGAATCTCTAGAAAATCTGACACAAAGCCGACGTGTCTAACTCATATTATAGGTAATGGGACTACTCATACGAGGAAAGTCAGTAGTCTGGACAATAAACCACATTAATAAGTGACGAACGTGACTCTTTTCTGTTTTCTTCGGTGGTGCCTAAATTAAGTCCGTAGATTTAAAACGAATTTTGTTTTTATGCAGAAACTCACAACATTTACAGAGGTTTTGGAGTGAAAAATGTCAATTATACTTTTCCAATTTCTATTGGTAAATCTCGTATTGTAGAATTCTGGCAATGAGATCTAAAAAATAAGGAAAATTTTATTTCTATTTTCTACAATTTCTTTATTCAATGTACACCTATTTCTTTCGGCGTGTAGTATTTTTTTCAGATTAATTTTTGTTTATGACTTAACAAATACTGAAGCAATTTAGGCAAGTGCATTTGTTTGCACTGGTTCCCTCTCAGACGTGCAGAGGTTGTTCATTAAAAGGATAATTACGATATTTGTTTTATCGTAAATAATTTTTCTCCGCTTTCTATTAGAAACACTTTGGCCTTCGATGAATGAACTAAGATTCACAAAATAGGAAACCAAATTGTTCCACTTTTTAATAAAAAACTACAGTGGTAATACGACAAAATATCTTTCTAATTAAAAAAATCTTATTTAGAGACGCCCTTTTAAAATTTAGACAATTTATTTAATAATGAAGTAATTGAAACTTCTATTTTAAATTAAAGCGTTTTTCTCAACTTCTTGGCGTTCGGCAAACCCTCTAAAGAGTAAGTCCAACTGTTTACAGTGGCACGTCGACGCGTCAATTTGCGGAAAACAGAAATTGCAAAGTTTCTGGGATCTGTTTAGTAGAGAGAGACCTCGGAAAACAGAACGCGCTCCCAAGCGCACGAAACCACACATAAGGGCGGAGTTGCCATTGACCAGTTTGACGCAGACATTTATTTTAATTAAATTCTAGTACGACTGACGCAGTTCAGCGATTCAGAAGGTCAGAGCAATCCATTTACACACAACAGACAGCTCACTTAGAACTGTCGAGAAACGCGACGGAAAACTAGTGGAAGTCGCCGTTGCGACTACCGATTTTAGTATTGAGGAAATTCAGAAGTTAGATCTCTCTGTAATTTGAACACATTTGGGTGAGATCTTTGTTTCAGTGAAAAATTATTTTAATCTCTAATTGCGTGCTTTTGTTTGGAAAAAGGTGAATGCAACATACGCTAGACGTGATTAAAGGAATCATACTTTGAAGCAAATTGAAAGAAACCGTTACAGCTTGTATTAAGATAATTACTTCCTTTTATTAAACTTGAATCTATACTACTTCGTAGAATTTAGCGATTTTTCTTGCTTTTCTAATTTTTATTACATTTCATCTATAATTTCCTCTAAAAAAGGCAAATTTGTTGATATACAACAACGATTGGTAATCCAAGAAAATCCTCATTGCTGATCAGGGCAATAGAGAGGATTCCCGTTTCGTCACGCGCGCGGTGGCCGCCCTTTGCAGGGTGTGGCGGGGGCGGGGTCGGGCGTTGGCGCGCTGGCGCCCTTCACCGCCCCGCCGTCCGCTGCAGTGCGACGGCCTTCCCCAGAGCTGCTGCCCACGGCCGCGCTGCCAGCGCACGGCCCACGCGCGCCGCGGGCCGCGCACGCCCTCTGTGGCCGAGCGATTGGAAACGCAGTTGCTCCCGTCCGTGGGCGTCCAGCGGCAGCGATATTTGACGTCGACATTCATCCGTTCGGATGCCTGAAGCACACTTGCCAGGGCAGAGAGCAAATATCTGTGTCTCCACAAGATATTTCTGCATTCTGGATAAAAGTTTCGAAAATAAACAACGAAAAACTAGGGAAATATACTTGTAACAATGTATCACACGAAACAGAAACAAACAATTTTTAGGAGGGTTGAAAATTAAAATATTATTAGATTTCCTTAGAATATTTATATAGACACCAAATATCAAAATATTGTATCGCTTATGAAGAGTATAAATATTCAACAACAGAAATATACAGACAGACATTTTTTGGAGTTCAAGCTAATCCTAGATAATTTGAATGTGGAATTCATTGTCTGAGGATGTACTAGATATAAAAGTAACATTTTTATTTATCGGTTTATCGCAAACGAGAACCGAAACAAATATAAAGAGACTCTTCTAAAATGCCAATTAGCGACGAGGCCGGGTTACTTGTTCTGATCCTAGTGTTGATCGCCCGAGGCTCTCCAGTGTAACTCGGGACCGCGACATAGGAACTCAGACTAACGGAGGAATAAATTCACTCTAGATCATGGATTCCTAGTGGCGGTACGGAAATCAAACGTTCGTTTCATACTTAGTTATAAATTGAAAGATTTGTGGAAAAGTACACGTATCTCAGTACCTTCGATTTAAACGCAATCAAAAATAAGTCGATAGCTGAGGGGGCTAAGGCTGAAGAGCCTGCTAGTTGCTTCTTGCATGAAGTGTCGCGGCTTCAAATCCCACCCGGTGCATGTATGTTTTGTGAGTGGCCGTATACCGCAACCGTTACCCCCAATGTTACAGTGGTCTCTATATGTCCTTAGTAGTTGCAAAGCGTCTTTAAATAAGTTTTTAAAAAATAAACAGGGACCAAATGGAATCGAGCAAGCCATCCGATGCGGAGCGAATTTTGAGATTTCGAGCAGCGGTATCGGTTGCTACATTATTTAGAAGAGTTGAAGCACAGCTTTTTTTGTTATTTAAGGTCGCATCAACATCTAGGTCATTAGCGACCACCATTGGATTTAACATTATGGTAACTATGACGATGACATTATATGGTGATGATAGTGGGTGAAAGGACGAACACAAGTACAACCATGCCCGAGGCGGGAGTCGAAGCCGGGATTGCTTCAGTTCGAGATTACTACAGCACTACTGCCTTAACGATCTCGGCCATCCGGACGGCGTAGAGCAGCGAAGGGTGGTGGTTTCCGCGCGAAGCCTTCAACCGTGCCTCTGTCGCGGCGAAAGCAAACAGGCGCAGATGGGCGGCGATAAGGCGCGAGGGCGCACGCGGGGTGATCGACCCACGCGACGAGCCACACGCCCGTCATCGCACGCGGTGGGATTAGCAGCCCTGAGCCCAACCTTATTCCGTCAACGCTCCACTTACACACTGCACACGCCCCGCCGTCTCACCACGCGTTCCTCGCTCTGCCGTCTCTCTCCGCCGTCTCGCCTCGCCGTCTCGCCACGCCGTCTCGCCCCGCCGTCTCGCCCCGCCGTCTCGTCCCATTTCTCCCCGCCATTTCGCGCCACCAATTTCGCGCCGCCATTTTGCCCCGCCGTCTCGCCCCGCCGTCTCATCACGCCATCTCGCCCCGCCGTCTCACCACGCGTTCCTCGCTCTGCCGTCTCGCCCCGCCGTCTCGCCCCGCCGTCTCGTCCCGCCATATCGTTCCATTTCGCCACGCCATTTCTCCCCACCGTCTCGCCCCGCCGTCTCGTCCCGCCAACTCGTCCCATTTCTCCCCGCCATTTCGCCCCGCCATTTAGCCCCGTCATTTCGCGCCGCCATTTCGTCACGCCATTTCGCCCCGAGGTCTCGCCCCGCCGTCTCACCACGTCATCTCGCCCCGCCGTCTCGCCCCGACATCTCGCCCCGACATCTCGCCCCGACATCTCGCCCCGCCGTCTCGCCCCGCCGTCTCGCCCCGCCGTCTCGCCCCGCCGTCTCGCCCCGCCGTCTCGCCCCGCCGTCTCGCCCCGCCGTCTCGCCCCGCCGTCTCGCCCCGCCGTCTCGCCCCGCCGTCTCGCCCCGCCGTCTCGCCCCGCCGTCTCGCCCCGCCGTCTCGCCCCGCCGTCTCGCCCCACCGTCTCGCCCCGCCGTCTCGCCCCGCCGTCTCGCCCCGCCGTCTCGCCCCGCCGTCTCGCCCCGCCGTCTCGCCCCGCCGTCTCGCCCCGCCGTCTCGCCCCGCCGTCTCGCCCCGCCGTCTCGCCCCGCCGTCTCGCCCCGCCGTCTCGCCCCGCCGTCTCGCCCAGCCGTCTCGCCCAGCCATCTCGCCCAGCCATCTCGCCCAGCCCCCTTCATTTCTTCACATCGCCTCGTCCCGCAGTCACCTTGTCCGATCTCCGTCATCATCTGTTTTTTCCAACCCCATTGCTCTTTCCCTCCTGCATTCTTTAAAGAATTCAAATGAAATCGGTGGCGTAATTAATCTTTCACATATGTAACACTATTACAAGTATATCACATGTACACAATAATTTATACTTTTTTTTGGTTTAGTAATTTAAACTTCTCCTGAACATTTCATTTTACTTTTTCTTTTCTGATTGCTCCATTTTCTTCTCTTGATTCTTCCAATTGTTGGTATTTTCCATATTTCAATGAGGAGCTTTGTTTTCGGCTCTGTTTTGAAAAATTGTATCACATTGTTTGCTGTTAGAGTTGCGCCAATTTTATTCTTGATTGAGATTAACGTATATCCATTGCAACAATACTGGAATATTTAAATTCCTATTCAATATTTATTTCATTTTCCCATTCATAAGTTGTTGATTGCTGTAAATCATTAAATGAAGGGCTGAGGAGTGAAAGATGATAACACCTAAAATTATAGTTTTTGTGATATTAAATTTTTTTAAGCTTCCGTGCTCTGCGATTCTCAAATTGTTCAAATGACGGCCCATATTGGTCCCCCGGCTGGTTGTCACCTTCATGTACCCATTTATACCCCTTTCAGCAATAATGTTGAGTAGCTTATATCTCACAAACGTTTCCATGTGGATTCTCATGTTTAAACCCGAACCCTTCAAATAAAAAAAAGAATTGAATCACATATTGTACATATACATTTATATCTGATCTACTTGATTGCTTATGATCATATAACAGATTGATCCTACAAAATTTCTTATGAAAAATAACTTTCTGTAATTTAATATCAAAAACAGTTGTAATATTTACATACTTTTTACAGCTGAGTGCGTGAGCAGGTCAAGGAGAGGTCAATTTTCTTAACATTTTGCAACGTTCAGGGAGTATCAAATTATGCTGACTTTTGGAATGGTTCGTTTCGAGAGAGTATACAATCAGATGTATATACAACTTTTTTCACTATTATTGTACTCACATGCTGAGAACAGACACGTTTCTCGTTAGAAATCTTGATTAACGTACCTGAAACAAACAAACAAAAAAATATATGTATTCATTGTATATATTTTGGACTTACAACTTTCGCATACTTGCGCACAGAATATTGTGTTTACATTGAAATCACGTGTGTGAAAACACAGCTACAATAAACCCTCGTTAGCACGTAATCGTTAAACGTAAATTTTGCGGTAACACCAACAAAATTTGGGCCCAGCAAGGAAACATATTAATACGGATATATCTTATATATAATATTATTTCAGTAGTATGCATACCTTTTAAGAATCTCGCACTCAACGAATCTTCATAAATTAGGTCTCTAAAGAAAGATAATTTTACGGAGACGTGATGAATTGCATTTTAAAAGTATGAAGGATTTGTTTAAAAAACGCATCTAAATATTCATGTCAAAGTGCAACCCGCAATACTCGTGAAGAACTTACATATCAATAACTCACAAACTAAGCGTTCTAGGGCCTTCAAATCTTAACTTTTGTGACCAAGAAACGTTTTTCACTCCATTATCTATAGAATAAGATCTTTCTGGACATTCTATTAAATGTTTTGTCAATTCTGCGATTCTCAATCTTACCACAACATATTTATCATAGAGTGGTGCTGTTCCGTTTTAAAGATCCTTTAAAAAGCTGCTAATAAGCGACTTTAGCGTTCCCTGTGGCGACAAAGAAAGACGTTTTTTCATAGTTCTTAGTTTGGATAAAGAGTTGTTGTTTCACCCTTTATGACTTTTATTATTAGAACTGCTCTGATCTTTTAGTGGCAGTGTTCGCTTTCAACGCTTATCGGACAACAGACACATTCTAAACCGTCGCCATGTGTAATAGCTTCGTGAAAACTCGTTCTCTTACCGCTAGGTCTTCACGTGAACCTTCCGCAATCTTATTTTAAAACCTCTCGTGGTAGGAAAGAGTTGTGAATTGGGATCAAGTTAAACAATCTTTAACTAGTTCTTAAAAAAAGAACTGGGTCATTAATGTTTCCAAAGAAAGGTTTGCAAGTACCGAGATCGTTCAAAATATATTATATATAGAATATTGTCACTCCTATAAATCTGAAAGTATTTAAAAATAAAGTTACAGAAAATGCGTTTAATATACCGCTAAATATATGTAGCTTTGGTTCTCAAATATACGAAATTTTTCTTCAGTTACGCTACAATTGATTCTGCTGTTCGCTGTTGATCGCCACGCTCTCTAGAGAAGTTGCATTGGTTTCGGAATGCCATTGGTATGGGGCTGTTAACCCTTCTTAAGTCACGTTTTTACAGTAGTAGTCGCGTGGGGATGCTTAGCATAGACACATTTTCCTATCTAATGCTACTAACAATTATTGTTTTGCAATTTATTTCTCGGGAGAGTCAATATCCTTGAATAAATGTTGTGCGAGTAATAAACAATATTTATAAATGAATTTTAATTCTTCAAGTGCAAAATAATTTAAATGTTGATAATTATCTTCTTTGCGGTAACTACTACAAAATGTTATTTTTTATATATGTATGATCATCGTAAACTGCAGAACTAATTTTAGATTAGATTAGATTTATTAATAATTCTGCAAATAAGTGTGAGAACTTGGTGGCAGAATACACTAACTTAACATTACAGAACTTAACAACTATACAAACTCTACAAACGTTACAAATCTCATGAACATTTCACCGTGCAATCTTTCATAGAACTCCACTTCACCAAACTTCACTTCACCACACTTCACCGCACTGCGATACAGCGAGCTGTAATGTCTTTCTTACTCACTAGTTTCTCTCAGTTGCACAACGTCACTGCACTTCACGCCACTGCACTGCACATAATAATAGTAAAAATAATAATAATAATAATAGTAAAAATAATAATAATAACAATAATAATAATGCTAATAATGATAACATTAATAATAATAACAACAATAATAATAACAATAATAATAATAATACTTAATTACAAAGAAGACATAGGTAAATGCACTGAATTATATTAAATATATTTATAACATATCCACATTCAAGAAACTAATTTATTTTTTAAATTTGCTCAGGCTTATTCAGTATTTTTCCAATAACCTCGCAAGCGTTGCAAATAGTTCAATTGTCTAGAATATAACGGTCGAATTGGACGCGCATGTGGATTGCAGGAGTTCCCCGGTACAAAAAATGCGTGCCTCTCTGGATAGCCGAAGTCGCGACGGCTCAAGGGTCGTAGCGCCTGGTCTCTGAAGGGTTGCAGATTCGAATCCCGTCCGGGGAATGAATGCTTGTGTGTGCCCGTGTACAGTATGCGAGTTACTCTACCGTTACCCCCAATGTTCAAAAATGAATAGTAATTACAGCGGTCGGTGTATGGCATAGTAGTGGAAAAGCGACATTAAAAAATGCGTTCTATTTCAAGTATATTATCGCGAAGAACAGCCTTTCGTATCTAGGAGAGAAGGTAAAGAAGCCGTTAAAAGGCACTAAAAATTCAAGAAGGGTAGAACAATTGTATTTTATTTGTCAGGTATCACAAATTGTCTGGTGAAGTATATAGTCCCCACGTCGCTACTTAAGTGTTAATACAGCATGCTTTGGAATATCCAATATTGATACATTTTTGAGATGTAGAAGATCTTCACTATGGGATAACATTATTCGAAGAACATCATTTTTGCTTAGCTACTGTTGTCTGTTTGGCACGCTCTGGGTACAAGGGCTGTGGCCATTCGATGCTACGCTAAGCCTGAACATGGCTCTCGAAATGCAGAGCTCTCGCTACAGTCTAATTGCCCTGAGTGAAGCGACGGGGACACAGCAGTTGCTCCCGCAGAATCGTACGTCGAACCCATTTCAGTCACGAGCGTGTGGTCTAGCTGGCTTTCGCTGATTCAGGAGGGGGATAAAGCGGAATGTTGTACACGCCTGCAAGAACAACACGCGGTTGAGATAATTGGTGCCAATGTTCTTTATAAATTGGTCTTTCAGCGAAGATATTACATTTACGTTTGCCAGTAGTGTAACAAAGAAGAATTGTTACTTAATATCTACAACAATTTAGGACTTCTGTTTGTCTAGTTTCTGCGAATAAGTGCGTTCGTGTCGAAATTGTTTTTAGTAATAATGATTATCTTGTTTTAATTATTTTCGTAATATGATTTTTTGAATGATGTTTTTGTCAAATTTGTAAATGTGTAGGAGTGCTACTGCTGAAAGAGAATTATTCTCCTCCCGATCTGCGTACCACAGGTTTAAGATGAAAATAAAATCACACTTTCAGGGCAAAACAGGTGCACATGCAACCCAGAAATCACTTAACGCTGTAACACACGTTACCGTCTTGCATAACCGAAACGATACACTCGAGACTCTTTAAACCAGGGTTTCGTTTTGAACCCGAGGAATGTTTCTTATGCCGTAATATCATTTCCACAAACATGCACCACAAACGAAACCTTTTTGGCGTTCTATTACATTTCTTGAGGGTAATAGAACGCCGTAATAGGTCCAAGGATTGTCAGACACGTTTGAAGTAACGAGCTGAAACTTGAATTTCAGAAAAATGAAACTGGCTATTTGATATTCTATGCAATTTATTCTCCAGGCTTAGTAATTCAAAAATAGAATGTTTATCAATGCACATTACCGGGCTCAAACGCACAGGTGTGGGGCTGGGCCTTTCCAAATTGGGATTCACAAAGCCGTTATTTTTATTCTTAAAACAACTATTTATTCCATATTAGGAAATATTTATTCCGTATATGGAATAGTGTTTTAAGGCAAGACACAAAACAACACATATTCCACAGTATCGTGGAAAGTATTATATTATATGGAGCAGAAATGTGGCCGTTAACAAAACGCCGTAGAGACAGAATACGGTCGGTAGAGCTCGACTATATGAGAAGATCTTTGCAGATAACAAGACTGGATAAAATAAGAAACGAAGTGGTGTGGGAAAGAGCTGGGGTTCAAACAACCATAACCAGAAGACTAGAAAATAAAGCTCTTCAATGGTATGGACATGTCCAGAGGATGCGAAATGAGGGATGGCCAAAACAAATTGTAAATTGGATACCTGAAAGAAGACGTAGGAGAAGTAGACCTGGTTTAACCTGGAAGACATATATACATGAAGTAATGGAGGAGAAAGGATTGGAAGAGGGTCAATGGGAGGACCGAGAATTATGGAAATCGAAAACGGCAAACTCTAAGGGGTAGAAACCGTCGAAGAAGAAGAAGAAGAACAACTATTTACATATAGCAGACTACTGGTACGAAGAGTTTGTTTAGAGCTAGTTAATTTAGAGGTCCTAGGTTAATTTAGAGATTCGTATCTTCTTCAATTGGACAAACGTATATACCGCTTTCAGTTATAACAGAATTCACTAGTTAATGTACCTTGTGGTAATGGAAGAAAGTTTCAAATTTTATCGCCTGCGGTTTTGCGGATAAAGACGGTGAGTGAGGGGCAATGGGCAGATTGCCAGCTACCAGGGAAGGGGTAAACATTCACGCCTCTTAACAGTCTGTTGTCATCTGAATTAACCGCATACACGCTGAGAACTCTATTAAGCCACTTGCCTGCATCTTTTGCAGTCATTCTTTTCGTACAAGTAGTATAGAAAAAGTACAAATATCTAGACGGAAACGAATCATACTGAATACGTTTTACTGTAATAGTTTTCGAGACGCGGCTAAATAGTTTTTAAGTCATCCTCCAAGTCTGATATCATAGATGTTTTAAAATTTTTATTTCAACTCATCTTTTATTTAAACTTCATTTCTCGGAGACTTAATTTACGTTGAAGAGCTAAGGATGGAGGATATCTTGAACATTGCACTTTCCCTCGTCTTGCCTTTCATTTTTATCCTTTATTTTTACGATCATAACGTTTCTTCTTTATGCCTCAATTCTCCCGGGCGACCTTGCGTCTGAGATTGCACGGAAGGGAGATTTCTGAGCTCCGCAATGAAGGCACCCGAGCCATGTTCATAACGTCCGGCCTCACGAGCTCTAAGCTTCTCTTCGCTGGAGACGAGACGGAGCACACTCAGTTTCTGCTCATGTGTAGTAAGAATAAAGTCACCACATCTTCAAATAGATGGCCTCGGCGGCGTGCTGTATTACTATTATGACATTAAAAATTGTCGAAGTGCTATCGTCGAACATTTCCACTTCCGACAAAGTAGTTAAACGCTCAAGTTCAACATTTAAAAAAAAATTATTTCGGCAGAACAGTAAACTTGGGGCACTATTCGCCTGACAGAGGTCAGTGTTCCCGTTTCTTCAGCGACTCTGACTGGGAGATGCCAGCGATCGACTGCTCTGATCGGCAGTTGTCCGTGATTTTTCCGATCAATACCAGGGAAAAACCGGAGTAAACCCTAACAAATGGGTCATGGATATAGCGAAATGTTTTCTTTCTCTTACTTGTTTTAACCTTCTACCTGTACTCATACGCACACACACACACACACACACACACACACGCACACGCACACGCACACACACTTAACTACAACTCATGTCGGAAGACCAGTCTAGCGCCTTGACCTAGTCCCAGCTAGGTAGGTACTGCACTGGGGGGAATGCTTGAAGAGGGAATTCCCCTGCAACTGACGTATATGTCAGCGGAGGATCTTAACATTCAATGGGAAAGAACACCACCTTCTGCCAGGATAAAAAAATTCACGAGCAGGCAGATGAGTGTTCCGTTATACCAATCAATTAATTGAGACATGTTTGTTTTCTTTCAGGCAAACAAGAGTATTATTAGACGACATGACTATCATCTGTTCACCCGAAAGCTCTCATAGTGCCCCGATTTAACACATAGTTATTTAGCGGAACAATGTTCATGTTTACAGGTTTAATACTGTACTAGCTTCAAATTTACCTACACTAACATTTACGTAAAAGTCAAAAGAAAATCGCCAGCTGCGGTTTTCCACGCGACCTGTAGAGTTTTGAAAACAGCACACCCAATCGAGTGAAACTGCGGTTACATATTCAGATCGCGAATGGGTTCCTGTGTGTTTTCTTTATCATTCATACGAGAAATGGATTGTGCATGTACGTAAAAGAGGATGTAGCTCACAACCATTGCGGCGCTTAGGCGTATCCAAGAGATGCCCACAACGATGATGATAATGATGATGATGATGATGATGATGGTGATGATAACACGAGCATAGAGAAGGTTGTGTAATGAATGTAAGAGAAACGTGAGAATTCCTTAAAGTCCTTCCGCAAACCATCTGTTTGTCTCCCAGAAATACTTCTTGAATCGGAGGGTCCTCGAACGCTTGTCCCAAGGGGGATGGCCTTCCTAATAAGTCGGATTGACCACACCTTAGAGCTGAAGATGTCCCCGAGCATCGCCAGGGCCCCTTCCCTCCCTCTCTTCTACATCACGTCTCTCTCTGCAGGTGGTACGTCGCGCCATATTGAAATTGCATTCCCACCACTTCTCTTGCTTTTCGTGAAGCATTCGTTATATATTACCGAGCACAACCAGATTAAGATTGTACTGAAAATATTGCAAAGAAGCAGCTGAAAGGACAGAATGTATTTATGTACTAGAAGTATTAATTCTCACGCGAAACGGCGGCGATGGTGTAACTATTAGCGCAGCGGTCTGTTATATCCAAGTTGACGGATTCAAACCCGATTGAAGCCGTGGATTTTTAAGGGCAAAAAATTCCTTCGTATGACTTACTTCGGGGGGAAGTAAAGCCGGCTGTCCCATGTTAGTAAGCCGACTGTCCCATTCCATGTAAAAGATCCTAACGCCTGAATGAAGCCTCTGAGCTCAATTCAAATCGCCTTTTCGTCGCCGAAGAAATACCTTTTTTATCCGCTAGTTGGTGAAAGGACTGTAGTGAAATTTGCAAGGTCTGACAAAAGAGCGGGTCTGATGGTCCGAGTCTCGCCATGTAAAATAAGACATCAGTTCAATTCAATATGTATTACCCGAAACTTATAAACGTGAAAACACTAGTTTAGTATTCTTTTTCTGTGCGACTTAGCGAACAGTTTGAAATCAGGCTATCTGGGACAAGCAGTATCTCTGTCGTGAGGCCTAACATTTTGGCCAACATATTCCTTCGAGCGAAATTCTGTGCAGCTCATAGCAGTACGCTCTGGGAAAGGCCACGATATATTGTCCGAAACGTTAGCCACCACGACCGAGATGTCCCGGATAGCCTAGACAATACAAACGACGGCCGTGGAAGCCTACGCAATAAGTTTGAAACCCTGGATTTGCAACGAGGCCTAAGAAATTTTGAAGAGGGGACGATCATCAAAGTGTCTATAACAGAGTGTGACTCGGCGATTGATTGGTACCAACAAGATCCCATTGGTTACAAAAAATATTAAATGAACTGGATAATTTATTATTCTGGGACACAAACTAACAAAAACGCATCGCACCGGTCCCACTTAATAACAACCCTCGCGGACAAAATCGGCAAAAATAAAACACATCGTGCTCAACGCTAATGAGCTCAGTAGAAGTGTGATCGCATCTTCTTTGGGCAATGGCTCCGGGGACACCGTATTCGGCAGACCAGGAAAAGACGAGTACTGTGGCCACCTTATTGGTCAGGCTTGGAATAAAGCGAGTAGCGTGGACTCTGTATTGGACAGATCTAGATTAAGGCGAGGCCTCCGCAATGGGCGGCTTGGATTAAGACGAGTAGCGTAGCCATCGTATTGGGCATGCTTGGATGACGGCGAGTAGCGTGACCATCGTATTGGTCAGGTCTGGCAGAAGGCGAGTAGCGTGGCCATCGCATTGGTCAGGTCTGGCAGAAGGCGAGTAGCGTGGCCATCGTATTGGTCAGGTCTGGCAGAAGGCGAGTAGCGTGACCATCGTATTGGTCTGGTCTGGCAGAAGGCGAGTAGCGTGGCCGCTGCGTTTCGCTCCCGAGTGCTCCTCCTCGGATGCTGTGGGGGTGGCAGCAGGACTACCGCAACGCGCCCTCCCTCGAGCGGCGCCTCATTAGCAGCCATCGATCGCTCGGGGCTGACGTCATTCGTCACGGAGCACGCGCCGCCCGCGTGCCAGACTCGTGCGACGCCACGCGCCGCGCCGAGCTCGTCTACGCACGGCGTACAGTGATGCCACGAGGGAATAATGCCCGGTTTACCGTAAAACTAATGGGAAAAAATTAATCCCGGAAATCCTCGGTGGAGCATGGCACGCTTGTCTCATGTAAATATAAGATAATTTTTGCACATCGATGCTTAAAGATAAGCGGGCCCGGCTTTTGCCACGTAAAGCCTGGAAAACCAATCACGGTCTGTGTAGCAAACATAAGTGTGAACCGGGCTGGATTCGATTAAGCGAGGCTTAATAGTGTGTACCAACTCGGTTGCAGGTTATTCTTGTTTTGAATGCTTAGTACACTGAGAATGCAGACAAAAGCCGACTGCGGTTTTCTGAAAAACATGATACGCGCCATTGAAGGAAGTATAGGCTTCCACTCTATATGAGGATAGAAGCCAGTGATGAGGGTTATTGAAATACTTGTCGTTTCGCAAACGGGAAAGCCCTATAACATAAGAAGCAATTGAATATTCCAACCTTTACAGACTTTATAATTCCAGGTTGATTTGATTCTAAAATTTCGTGCAGAATTGGATTTTTTACATAGTCCATACCAATAATTCCAAGTAAACATACTTCAGTTTCTTCTTCCATAGCAGGGAGCAACACATCCATAACGAAATCCACTGATCTGGCCACACTTGTCAATCGCTTTTTGGTGTCATTTTCCCGGAAACCAATGATGTATGATGTAAATAATGAAGTACTAAATCGAAACCACAGAATTGAAAATGGAAAATGGCTAAATGAAGTGGGAAAAGCGCCAAACTTATGTGGAACTTAATATTGTTGCTACCAATGTCAGTACCTTACGAGCGTAAGCGTAGAGTAAAAACATTCTGAGGTTCACATAAGAATCGACGTTACATTATTTATAACAGTTAAAGTTAACCGTTTCGGTTAAGTGCAAAAATTCTCTGATGCTGACTAAATGCCCCGTAGTATTGAATACTCGGACAACCTCTATCGTGTGCAGATCCCGTATTCACCGCTTTGGGACAGGCGCAGGTGACATGTTAGTTGCTCTTAAGCGACAAACGTGGAAGTCAGAAATGGGTTCGTAGCTTTGGGAACTAATGTGGTGCTTAATTGAAACATTTTCAACCCTCAAGGTCGGTGGTGGGCAGTGTGTCGGTGGGGCTCAGTGTTTCCAGAGACCAGGCATTGCAAGACAATTTTAAAAAGGTGGTACCATTGATACATACTTTCCATAAATGTATACATTTTCAAAATCAAAGCACGGAATCATGTATAGCTAAAACTGTCATGCATTGAGACCGTGTAACGGTTCCCTTTAGATGAAGCTTCAGAAGGGGATGTAACACGAGATACACAGAAAGAGATGAATACACTTAGCGCACCAGGTATCCAGCAATTGCAGGGTCAGCAAGATCCTCTCTCGGCATATGCCGGTTATGAGAAATAGATTAAAGTGGGGCATACTCCCTCAAGGCGCTCCAGATGGAAGAGATAAAAATGGAAGGAAGGAATGATCACGAGCATTAGAACCGTCGGTGTGTGGGGAACTTTTCCGGTATTTGGATTTTGGTAACGCAGCACACACTCGTCGATCACATTAAGCACATTTTTGACATTTTTGACAATCAAACCTCATCCTCCTACGACGGAAACCGCATTGGTTTTCATGTCGCATCGATAAAATATTATTATCTTACGATATTTCTACCTATACCTTAGGTGCTGGGAAGTTTTTGTGTGAACCTCAATGGAACGTAATGGCAGAATGGCCGCTTCGAAAATTGCTTTGCGGTGCTGCTGCGAAAAGCCTGCTTTGTCGGAGGCCGGTCGCCGCCTCGGATTCCCCAAGGTCTCAGCCTGGCCTCCGACGCTTAATTAGCGGGGGAGTCTCCACATTCCTCGCGGGAAGTCCGACAGAGGCGACAGGGCCCGACTGGGGTAGTGAGGGAGATACGGCAGATGGCGAGGGCGGGGGTGGAGGCGAGGGCGGGGATAGATGAGGGGGCGGAGGTAGATGCGGGGGTGGATGGGGAGGTGAGGACGGGGGTGGAGGCGAGGGCGCAGGGGAGGGCGCAGGCGAGGGCGGTCGCGGGAAAGGAGACCAGGGCGGAGGCGAGGGACGGTGGCTGTCGACCAAAATGTAACTGCCTCTCGGGGGACAAGAGATCAGCCCCCCGCAGCAGCCTTTGCGGTGTTGGTGGCGGCCACAATCCCCGGGTGCTCGTTAGCCGGCCTTTACAGGCCCTCCCCGCCCCGCGCCCTGCTTCGCCTCCACGCTGGCCATGGCCCTTGCGGTGGCGCGCCCTCTGGGGGGGGGGGGGAGCTGGCCCCTTCATCTCGCCAGCGGCAAGCGCTGCGCTCGCTCTTTGAGACTCGACGCGGCGTGGAGCGGCCCCCTCCGACCTCGAGCTCAGGCCAAACGGCGCTGCCACCTGGCGGCTTTGACGCTCCTCGCGCCACCTTGGCAGCCTCCCGCACCTCTATCCCAACGTGCAGGCGCCGCTCGCTTCACTGCCCATGGCTCTCCGGACGCACTCCGCCGCACTTCACTGCCCTCTGCCGCCCTCCGCTTCCTTCGACTCCGCGCTTCGCGTTTCGTCTTTGTCCGTACCTCATTTATCTGCCTCTCATTTCCCTCTCTTGCTCTGACTTTTTCTTACTCATCTCGCTCCTTCTCTTTCCTCTCGCTCCTTCTCTTTCCTCTCGCTCCTTCTCTTCCCTCTCGCTCCTTCTCTTTCCTCTCGCTCCTTCTCTTTCCTCTCGCTCCTTCTCTTTCCTCTCGCTCCTTCTCTTTCCTCTCGCTCCTTCTCTTCCCTCTCGCTCCTTCTCTTCCCTCTCGCTCCTTCTCTTTCCTCTCGCTCCTTCTCTTTCCTCTCGCTCCTTCTCTTTCCTCTCGCTCCTTCTCTTTCCTCTCGCTCCTTCTCTTTCCTCTCGCTCCTTCACTTTCCTCTCGCTCCTTCTCTTTCCTCTCGCTCCTTCTCTTTCCTCTCGCTCCTTCTCTTTCCTCTACCTCCTTCTCTTTCCTCTGACTCCTTCTCTTTCCTCTGACTCCTTCTCTTTCCTCTGACTCCTTCTCTTTCCTCTGACTCCTTCTCTTTCCTCTGACTCCTTCTCTTTCCTCTGACTCCTTCTCTTTCCTCTGACTCCTTCTCTTTCCTCTGACTCCTTCTCTTTCCTCTGACTCCTTCTCTTTTCTCTGACTCCTTCTCTTTCCTCTGACTCCTTCTCTTTCCTCTGACTCCTTCTCTTTCCTCTGACTCCTTCTCTTTCCTCTGACTCCTTCTCTTTCCTCTGACTCCTTCTCTTTCCACTGGCTCCTTCTCTTTCCTCTCGCTCCTTCTCTTTCCTCTCGCTCCTCTTTCCTCTCGCTCCTTCTCTTTCCTCTCGCTCCTTCTCTTTCCTCTCGCTCCTTCTCTTTCCTCTCGCTCCTTCTCTTTCCTCTCGCTCCTTCTCTTTCCTCTCGCTCCTTCACTTTCCTCTCGCTCCTTCTCTTTCCTCTCGCTCCTTCTCATTCCTCTCGCTCCTTCTCTTTCCTCTGACTCCTTCTCTTTCCTCTCGCTCCTTCTCTTTCCTCTGACTCCTTCTCTTTCCTCTTGCTCTTTCTCTTTCCTCTTGCTCCTTCTCTTTCCTCTGGCTCCTTCTGTTTCCTCTCGCTCCTTCTCTTTCCTCTTGCTCATTCTCTTTCCTCTTGCTCATTCTCTTTCCTCTTGCTCATTCTCTTTCCTCTTGCTCATTCTCTTTCCTCTTGCTCATTCTCTTTCCACTGGCTCCTTCTCTTTCCAGTGGCTACTTCTCTTTCCTCTCGCTCCTTCTGTTTCCTCTCGCTCCTTCTCTTTCCTCTCGCTCCTTCTCTTTCCTCTCGCTCCTTCTCTTCCCTCTCGCTCCTTCTCTTCCCTCTCGCTCCTTCTCTTTCCTCTCGCTCCTTCTCTTTCCTCTCGCTCCTTCTCTTTCCTCTCGCTCCTTCTCTTTCCTCTCGCTCCTTCTCTTTCCTCTCGCTCCTTCACTTTCCTCTCGCTCCTTCTCTTTCCTCTCGCTCCTTCTCTTTCTTCTCGCTCCTTCTCTTTCCTCTACCTCCTTCTCTTTCCTCTACCTCCTTCTCTTTCCTCTGACTCCTTCTCTTTCCTCTGACTCCTTCTCTTTCCTCTGACTCCTTCTCTTTCCTCTGACTCCTTCTCTTTCCTCTGACTCCTTCTCTTTCCTCTGACTCCTTCTCTTTCCTCTGACTCCTTCTCTTTCCTCTGACTCCTTCTCTTTCCTCTGACTCCTTCTCTTTCCTCTGACTCCTTCTCTTTCCTCTGACTCCTTCTCTTTCCTCTGACTCCTTCTCTTTCCTCTGACTCCTTCTCTTTCCTCTGACTCCTTCTCTTTCCTCTGACTCCTTCTCTTTCCTCTGACTCCTTCTCTTTCCTCTGACTCCTTCTCTTTCCTCTGACTCCTTCTCTTTTCTCTGACTCCTTCTCTTTTCTCTGACTCCTTCTCTTTCCTCTGACTCCTTCTCTTTCCTCTGACTCCTTCTCTTTCCACTGGCTCCTTCTCTTTCCTCTCGCTCCTTCTCTTTCCTCTCGCTCCTTCTCTTTCCTCTCGCTCCTTCTCTTTCCTCTCGCTCCTTCTCTTTCCTCTCGCTCCTTCTCTTTCCTCTCGCTCCTTCTCTTTCCTCTCGCTCCTTCTCTTTCCTCTCGCTCCTTCTCTTTCCTCTCGCTCCTTCACTTTCCTCTCGCTCCTTCTCTTTCCTCTCGCTCCTTCTCATTCCTCTCGCTCCTTCTCTTTCCTCTGACTCCTTCTCTTTCCTCTTGCTCCTTCTCTTTCCTCTTGCTCCTTCTCTTTCCTCTGTCTCCTTCTGTTTCCTATCGCTCCTTCTCTTTCCTCTTGCTCATTCTCTTTCCTCTTGCTCATTCTCTTTCCTCTTGCTCATTCTCTTTCCTCTTGCTCATTCTCTTTCCTCTTGCTCATTCTCTTTCCTCTTGCTCATTCTCTTTCCTCTTGCTCATTCTCTTTCCACTGGCTCCTTCTCTTTTCAGTGGCTACTTCTCTTTCCACTGGCTCCTTCTCTTTCCAGTGGCTACTTCTCTTTCCTCTCGTTCATTCTGTTTCCTCTCGTTCATTCTGTTTCCTCTCGTTCATTCTGTTTCCTCTCGTTCATTCTGTTTCCTCTCGTTCATTCTGTTTCCTCTCGTTCATTCTGTTTCCTCTCGTTCATTCTGTTTCCTCTCGTTCATTCTGTTTCCTCTCGTTCATTCTGTTTCCTCTCGTTCATTCTGTTTCCTCTCGTTCATTCTGTTTCCTCTCGTTCATTCTGTTTCCTCTCGTTCATTCTGTTTCCTCTCGTTCATTCTGTTTCCTCTCGTTCATTCTGTTTCCTCTCGTTCATTCTGTTTCCTCTCGTTCATTCTGTTTCCTCTCGTTCATTCTGTTTCCTCTCGTTCATTCTGTTTCCTCTCGTTCATTCTGTTTCCTCTCGTTCATTCTGTTTCCTCTCGTTCATTCTGTTTCCTCTCGTTCATTCTGTTTCCTCTCGTTCATTCTGTTTCCTCTCGTTCATTCTGTTTCCTCTCGTTCCTTCTGTTTCCTCTCGTTCCTTCTGTTTCCTCTCGCTCCCTCTGTTTCCTCTCGTTCCTTCTGTTTCCTCTCGCTCCCTCTGTTTCCTCTCGCTCCCTCTGTTCCCATCTCGCTAGATCTCTCTTCTCCAATCAATCCATCTCCCTTCTCTTGTTCCTTTTCATTTCCTCTTACCACTTCTCTTATCTCTATTTCTCTCTTACCATCTTCCTCTCGCTTGCTCCCTCCTTGGCCGCCCCTCCCCCTCTCGATTTGCCCGCTGCCCTCTCTCCACCTTCGCAGGGCTCTCGTCCCTCACCTCGCCGGCCCTCCTCCGCCTCCGCCCCGAGTCACCGCCCCGAGTCACCGCCCCGAGTCACCGCCCCGAGTCACCGCCCCGAGTCACCGCCCCGAGTCACCGCCCCGAGTCACCGCCCCGAGTCACCGCCCCGAGTCACCGCCCCGAGTCACCGCCCCGAGTCACCGCCCCGAGTCACCGCCCCGAGTCACCGCCCCGAGTCACCGCCCCGAGTCACCGCCCCGAGTCACCGCCCCGAGTCACCGCCCCGAGTCACCGCCCCGAGTCACCGCCCCGAGTCACCGCCCCGAGTCACCGCCCCGAGTCACCGCCCCGAGTCACCGCCCCGAGTCACCGCCGCTCGCCTGCCGCCGCCGCCGCCGCGCCTGTGGCTTACATGCCCCGCACCCTTTCGCCTCGTTATCTGGCCCTCGCCGTCTGACATTTGCGACCTGCGTCGTTTTCAATGTTTCCATTGTCTCTAATCAGCCAAGCCCAGCTCTCGCTTGTGTCCTCCCTGCTGTCGATGGCTTTTTTGCCCTTCTTTCTTTTCAAAGACAAATTATATTCTCCATAAAGGTTGTATTTGAGCCCCTATTACGGTTATAAATTGTTATAAAGCTTCATTATTTTCAATGTGCTTTTCCAAAGCTACATTGCTTAATTTACTTTGTTCTTTCGTATGTATATTTGTTGACTTTTGAATCTGTCCCCTATCAAAGCTGTTTGTTAATAGGCGCTTATTTTTATTAAAATATCCTCTTAATTAGGAATACTTTTTAAAACGTACGTTGTCTGTGTTATTTCTAATTCTATTTATCCTTTTCTGCTATAGCTTTTCCGGACCATTTCTTCTTGGTGTGGTGAAAGAGATATTCTCCACTTTTTGCTAATATTAGAAACTCATACATAGTTAGACAAGCCAACATCACCTCTCGAACACATTAATATACTATTTATTCTTACTAATCACGTGTTATGAACAATTTTTTAGCCACGTCATTGCTGTAGCAAGACTATGATATCATGCATTATTAGCAAGTGGTCGTTGTTGGAGAATCGATTCAAGAAATAGGTTAGGAAAAATGAAATCAGTGTGGGTAAACAAAAGTTACTGATCCTGTCTACTCCAACTCTATCAACGGCAGTTTTACCATTAGCTCTTCATTTTCTTTCGGAAGTTTACATTCTCAGTCCAAAGTGTGTGTGTGTGTGTGTGTGTGTGTGTGTGTGCGTTTTTGCGTGTGTGTGTGGTACGATGACTATCTCTCACACTGACTGAGTGGAAGGCGCAGAGCGATACACAAAGGCGCCAAGCGAGCTCCTGGAAACCGGAATTTACTGCGGCCTAGCCTCCCCCCGAGCCCTCCCTTTCTTGCCGTCACCTCTGCTCCTCCCTCCCCCGCCATACTCTCATCCTTGCTCCGCCTCCTCCCACCAGATCTGCCCACACACTTCACAGCCTTCCCGTCCCCCCACCCCGCCACCTCACGCCCTCGCACCTTTTCATGTCCCTCGCCCTTCCCACTCGCCCTGCCCTCCCACTCCGTCCTCATCTCGGCCCCTCGCCCAATCACCGCACCCAGCTCCCATCCCCATCAACGGCAAGGCCCCGTTCCCTGCTACTGCCCCGTTCCTTTCCTCCCCCGCCTCCGCCCCTGCCCTGTCCCCGTGCTCGCCCTCCCCGGCGACCCACGTCATTACTGCCCCAGCCCCTCCTCGCCGGCATACCTCCCTGCCCTGTCCTCAGCCCTCCCCGCCTCTACACCGCTTTGCTCCTTTGTTTATCTTCCGGCGACCGGTGTTCCTCGAGGTCCCAGGAATTCCGACGAGAACACCACGCCCGGTGCACGGCACATAAAGGTTTTCCGTTTCCCCCCTTCACAAACGCGAACTGCCTTTGGCTGTTGGCCTGGACAAAAGCAATGGATTTTAATACGTTTCCGTTCACTTGGAGATTTGCTCCCTTCTGTGCGTTGCCTTTTATTTTAAATAGAATTCTACAGGAGAAAAACGAAATAGCCAAATTTTAATGAAAATTACTGGGCAAAATACAGCACATTTTAAGAGGTTTAAATAAAAAAAATGAATTTCTGAACCGTACATCATTAAATGAGGCTACAGTAATGTATGCAATAATAATTCATCTCTGGTAACGTTAACTGAAGAAAATGGCTGTTAAAAAAATTTAATTTGTCAACAATCCTTTGCGGTGGTTTCTTGAACATTATTCGTTTCCAGGTAAATAGTACAACTGTTGGAAGAGTTTTCGGTCTCTCCCGCTCAATACATTTAAAATGTGAGATAATATTTTTAGAGTTTTTTGATGTCGAAGAGACCTGACTATTCCTTGATTTTTTTGATATCGAAGAGATATTTTTTGATATCGATGAGACTAGACCTTTCATCCTACTCATACTGCCGAAATGTTGATGATACTTTTGCAAGTAGAGGAGAACCATTAAAGTAATATAACCAAAACGAAATAGATGAATGATATTCTTGACGTCAGCATCTATGGTCGGTCGTTTCCTGCAAGAATTACGACAGGTTTGAAGCAACGAGCCATTCTTCCCCATCCTAATACTCCCACCCACATCGCTGAGCAATGGAATGGTCCCTCTCCCATTTGGCCCGTCTCTCAGTGACGTACAGCATCTCAGGTGTCGAAATACAGATAAGCAAGCAGAAGTTCGCTGCTTAGCGAAAATATAATATTTTATGGACAATAAGCACTTTTTTTATCCTTGGAGGGTTAAGAGTCCTGTGCACTGGTTTGAAGGCTTCGATGTGTCTGTTTGAACACTGTCTCCGTTTTAATATACTAACTCACTGTTCCATCACATGCACTCAAAACGCATCGAGACAGATCTCCAGGCAAGCTCGTCAAGCCTCGATTTGCCATGTTTTGGCCTTTAGCCTACCACTGGCTGCCTTCGCGTGGATGTTGCCAGCCTACTGTGCGTTCGAGCATTGTGCCGCCGCTCGTGTCGGCCTCTTGTGGCGGTGCGGCGAACCTCCATATGCAGAGCACGTCTCGCATGCCCCACTTGGCGCGACATCTGGCGGCCGAGCGTGCATCTATCGGCGCTCCGCTCCATGCACAGCAGAGATGAGACACAGAAAACAAACCATCATGCTCAAATTCTAAATATCGATATTCAAAATGCTTCAACCCAAAATCATCGATGTTTCTAGCCATAGATGATGATAAAAGTATTTTAGTAACCTACAACATCAGAGTTCACATACGTGTGAAGAAAATTGTGACGATAGTCGTGTTTATTAATTTATAATTAAGATTTTAGCTGTATAAACAAAATCAAAAAATTGAAGAAAAATATTAATAAACGTTTATTATCTTATTGGATAATACAAAAATAATACAACACATTTATAAACAAAAAATTTTTTCTAAATCATTTTTAATTCTTGGTGACTGGTCAGCAGGATGATTAAATTATGGATATCTGAAACTTGTGGTAGTTTTATATTATATTTTTATATCATGAATAAAATATCAAGAAAAAACATCGAGCTCAAAACACTGCATTAAAAATATCGTCTTCGTTAAATCGGTGTTAAATAATACATTGATCTTTGAATACAATGCCGATATTTCGAAACCATAGGCATCCATATCGTATGTCTACAAATCAGCTCTTCGCCGGGTCGCGTTGTGAGGTTGGAAAATCGTCTTACGCCAGACTTTTGTATTTGACATTACGGAGTTTGGGAATCCCGCAATTTCACTGCGAAAGTTCTCCAATGCTGCTTTCTGTGAGGTACGTGAATTATCGGCGATGTAGCTTCGATGAAAGAATGCAGCGTCAGGTTTGATCGACTTTCGATCGTGAAAATAGTCCATACTGCTCAATTGGGAACTCCATACTGGTCGTAAGAGAATTGTTATCCTCTGCAAGAAAAGAACAAATACATTTGGCTACTGAAAAAGAAAAGAACAATGTACTAAATATAACGACTATCGAAAATAAAGCAGATAAACTGATTCCACGGCGATGATTCGGGAATTAACGCATGCCGATTTTTAATCCCATCGTACATCTCTAATTCTGTTGTCACCATTTTTTATTTAAAATACATTCATGCACTAAAATAATACTAATTCTTTCATTCGCCCTTGAGCACACTTGTAGGGAAAAACAACAGATATTGTTGTCTGTTAGAAGTATTGCTTATAACATTGCTTATGATGAAGTTAGATATGCCACCTTTATAAGTGTTTCTAACTATATTCTTAAAAGAAATTTAAAGAAATAATTTGGAGCCATTTTTGAGAATATTTTGAAAATGTCCCAGCGGCTTCATCTAATGTGCACCCAAATTTTAAAGAATGTTTTTCAAAATTTCGAAGATTCAACTAGAATTAGATGGACAGCGGTTTCATCAATTATCTGGAAAAGCTCCTGCTCATGGTTTAGATGCTAGTAGTGGTCACGGACAGACAGACAAACGAACGAATGCACGGACGCATAGAAGTTCCCAAAAAAACACACTTTTTTCGGTATCAGGGGACTCCAAAACGGGTTTTTACGTTGAAATAACGAAATCTATTTTCCGTAGCATTTCATAATTTTCTCGGTCTATATGTATGTATACGGGAAAGTAAATATTACACAGAAATCGCTATTACAGTTTTAATCGTAATTTTTTTCGAATCTAGCATTCACACGCACAACTAATAACCAGGGATGTGAAAATCCTACTAGAAAAAGTAACAATCATGCCTCTGCATGCCACGATCAGTGCATCAAGGGTCAATATAAACGAGTACACTCCCTCTATAGTTTCATCTGGTGATTGCTTTGTGGAAAGTTGCAGCAGCATTTCTGCTAGAAGGTATTGTTTTAATTTTATAAAGAGTGACTACAAAAATAACGTAAAATGTGAATATAAATAACGATATAGCAAACGAACTTGAACAATTTTCCCCCATTCCTTCCAATCTTATCTTGCTTATGTGTTTCAGAGCCGTTTTCAAGACTGCTTTCTTGTGGCAAGGTGGTCCACTGCAAGGAGTGGAGTTTTGTGTTAGCATTAAAATAACATCTTGAAATGTTAAATTATCTGCTACTAAAAATAATTATCTTCTAAACGAGTATAATATCCTAATCTATCTGTAACAACTATTGTAGTATAATTTCTAGGCCAATGACCCCATCTCGATCAGGTTTTGTTCAGTTTCCCTGGTCCCTTGAGCAAATGCTGAGATGGCCTCTTGTTTGCCCCTTGTTTGTTCCGGCTAATGTAACTTCGGTCTCTCTACTCAAGACATCATATTGACTTGTCATACACGATTGTTATTGTATATGTGACTCAATAAATATAATAATAATTATTATTAGTGCAACCTGAGCCACACTGACCCGCTGGTAGCATTTACCTTACCATCACTGTTCTATGCCTTCAATAGCGTTGGCAGAGCTCGTATGTATTGCCCTAGGGACTGAAGTTTACCCTGAACTTTGTTCTCGCTTTAAGCGAAAGTTATGACACCCTGGGGATAAGCGGGGCGCTTGGGAAAGCACGGCAAGGAATGCGACGGACCCCCGAGTACGCGTAGCTCTCTCCCCTCTCTCCTCTCTCACCCTCTCTCCTCTCTCTCGCCTCTTTTCCCTATCTATCCTCTCTCTCCCCTCTCTTCCCTCTCTCCCCTCTCTTCCCTTTCTCCTCTCTCTTCTCTCTTTCTCCTCTCTCTTCCCTTTTCTCCTCTCATTTCCCTCTTTCTCCTCTCTCTTCCCTCTTTCTCCTCTCTCCCCTCTCTTCCTCTCACCCATCTCTCCCCTCTCTTCCCTCTCTCTCCTCTCTTCCCTCTCTCTCCCCTCTCTCTTCCCTCTCTTCCCTCTCTCTTCCCTCTCTCTCCCCTCTCTTCCCTCTCTCTCCCCTCTCTTCCCTCTCTCTTCCCTCTCTCTCCCCTCTCTTCCCTCTCTCCCCCCTCTCTTCCCTCTCTCCCCCCTCTCTTCCCTCTCTCCCCCCTCTCTTCCCTCTCTCCCCCCTCTTCCCTCTCTCTTCCCTCTCTTCCCTCTCTCTTCCCTCTCTTCCCTCTCTCTTCCCTCTCTTCCCTCTCTTCCCTCTCTCTCCCCTCTCTTCCCTCTCTCTCCCCGTCTCTTCCCTCTCTTTCCTCTTCTCTCCCCGTCTCTTCCCTCCCTCTCTCTCATCTTCCCTCTGTCTATCATCTCCCCCTCTCTCTCTCCTCTCTCTCTCTCTCTCATCTCTCTATAATGCTACGAAAAATCGATTTCAAGAGTTCATACAAAATACAAGTTTTGGGAGAAAAGTTTTTTATTTAAATATCCGTCCGTCTATCTCCGTTCACCCGTCCGCCTGTCTCCGTTCACCCGTCCGCCTGTCTCCGTTCGTCCGTCCGTCTGTCTCCGTTCGTCCGTCCGTCTGTCTCCGTTCGTCCGTCCGTCTGTCTCCGTTCGTCCGTCCGTCTGTCTCCGTTCGTCCGTCCGTCTGTCTCCGTTCGTCCGTCCGTCTGTCTCCGTTCGTCCGTCCGTCCGTCTCCGTTCGTCCGTCCGTCCGTCTCCGTTCGTCCGTCCGTCCGTCTGCGTTCGTCCGTCCGTCCGTCTCCGTTCGTCCGTCGTCCGTCTCCGTTCGTCCGTCCGTCCGTCTCCGTTCGTCCGTCCGTCCGTCTCCGTTCGTCCGTCCGTCCGTCTCCGTTCGTCCGTCCGTCCGTCTCCGTTCGTCCGTCCGTCCGTCTCCGTTCGTCCGTCCGTCCGTCTCCGTTCGTCCGTCCGTCTGTCTCCGTTCGTCCGTCCGTCTGTCTCCGTTCGTCCGTCCGTCTGTCTCCGTTCGTCCGTCCGTCTGTCTCCGATCGTCCGTCCGTCTGTCTCCGATTGTCCGTCCGTCTGTCTCCGATTGTCCGTCCGTCTGTCTCCAATCGTCCGTCCGTCTGTCTCCGTTCGTCCGTCAGTCTCCGTTCGTTCGTCCGTCTGTCTCCGTTCGTTCGTCCGTCCGTCTGTCTCCGTTCGTTCGTCCGTCCGTCTGTCTCCGTTCGTTCGTCCGTCCGTCTGTCTCCGTTCGTTCGTCCGTCCGTCTGTCTCCGTTCGTTCGTCCGTCCGTCTGTCTCCGTTCGTTCGTCCGTCCGTCTGTCTCCGTTCGTTCGTCCGTCCGTCTGTCTCCGTTCGTTCGTCCGTCCGTCTGTCTCCGTTCGTTCGTCCGTCCGTCTGTCTCCGTTCGTTCGTCCGTCCGTCTGTCTCCGTTCGTTCGTCCGTCCGTCTGTCTCCGTTCGTTCGTCCGTCTGTCTCCGTTCGTTCGTCCGTCTGTCTCCGTTCGTTCGTCCGTCTGTCTCCGTTCGTTCGTCCGTCTGTCTCCGTTCGTTCGTCCGTCTGTCTCCGTTCGTTCGTCCGTCTGTCTCCGTTCGTTCGTCCGTCTGTCTCCGTTCGTTCGTCCGTCTGTCTCCGTTCGTTCGTCCGTCTGTCTCCGTTCGTCCGTCCGTCTGTCTCCGTCTCCGTTCTCCGTCTCCGTTCTCCGTCTCCGTTCTCCGTCTCCGTTCTCCGTCTCCGTTCTCCGTCTCCGTTCTCCGTCTCCGTTCTCCGTCTCCGTTCTCCGTCTCCGTTCTCCGTCTCCGTTCTCCGTCTCCGTTCTCCGTCTCCGTTCTCCGTCTCCGTTCTCCGTCTCCGTTCTCCGTCTCCGTCTGTCTCCGTTCTCCGTCTCCGTTCTCCGTCTCCGTCTGTCTCCGTTCTCCGTCTCCGTTCTCCGTCTCCGTCTGTCTCCGTTCTCCGTCTCCGTCTCCGTTCTCCGTCTCCGTTCTCCGTCTCCGTTCTCCGTCTCCGTCTGTCTCCGTTCTCCGTCTCCGTCTGTCTCCGTCTGTCTCCGTTCTCCGTCTCCGTCTGTCTCCGTCTCCGTCTGTCTCCATTCTCCGTCTCCGTTCTCCGTTCTCCGTTCTCCGTCTCCGTTCTCCGTCTCCGTTCTCCGTTCTCCGTCTCCGTTCTCCGTCTCCGTTCTCCGTCTCCGTTCTCCGTCTCCGTTCTCCGTCTCCGTTCTCCGTCTCCGTTCTCCGTCTCCGTTCTCCGTCTCCGTTCTCCGTCTCCGTTCTCCATCTCCGTTCGTCTCCGTTCTCCGTCTCCGTCTGTCTCCGTTCTCCGTCTCCGTCTGTCTCCGTTCCCCGTCTCCGTCTCCGTCTGTCTCCGTTCTCCGTCTGTCTCCTTTCTCCGTCTGTCTCCGTTCTCCGTCATTCTCCGTTCTCCGTCTGTCTCCGTTCTCCGTCTGTCTCCGTTCTCCGTCTGTCTCCGTTCTCCGTCTGTCTCCGTTCTCCGTCTGTCTCCGTTCTCCGTCTGTCTCCGTTCTCCGTCGGTCTCCGTTCTCCGTCGGTCTCCGTTCTCCGTCTGTCTCCGTTCTCCGTCGGTCTCCGTTCTCCGTCGGTCTCCGTTCTCCGTCGGTCTCCGTTCTCCGTCTGTCTCCGTTCTCCGTCTCCGTTTATCTCCGTTCGCCGTCTCCGTCTGTCTCCGTTCGCCGTCTCCGTCTGTCTCCGTTCGCCGTCTCCGTCTGTCTTCTTTCTCCGTCTCCGTCTGTCTTCGTTCTCCGTCTCCGTCTGTCTCCGTTCTCCGTCTCCGTCTGTCTCCGTTCTCCGAACGGAGAAATCATCAACGAAATGTTTTTTTGTCATTCTTGGTTCATCATCATTTTGATCAATTTCTCCTACGTTCTAGTAGTCAACATCATTTTTGTCATGTTTTGTTGAAGACTTGGCATTGTCATATTTCGAGGTCGACGTTGAGTTCTTTTCGTCGTCGTTGTCTTCTCTGTCCACTGCTGTCGCTCTTAACGCTCTCGTGTTCTTGCAAACGAATGGCACCAAAATTTAAAAAGAACTGTCTTTTACGCATTCATTTATATTCATTTTCACTTTCGTTTATTCCTCATTTACACGCTCCTTTAGTATTCGTAAATCTGGTTTAGTTCTCAGTACTGTGGTTATTCTGGAGTGAGCAGCCTAGGCTCCTAAAATAAACTTTTCTATGATTACACCTACATTTTATTCATTTAGGTTTTTATGATTCCATTTTCAATTTCAATGAAATATCACTTAAAATTGTATTAAATGTTTTCGAGAAAGAACATGAATTAAACTTACTTCTTCATAATAAACGCTTATTTTTTTCCCTAGTCTCTTATACTATTACAATAAATGTTATGTGACTTATACTACAAAACTCGTAGAAGGCTAAGCTCATATGGGTAAAGAAACAAAATAAAAATTAATACAAAACGGTTAAGTACAATCGGGAATTTGCGAACACAATTATTTCGTTCCTGTGATACTGAACGAATATTTCTTCATTTCTCTACAAAAATTACAATCTACAAAAATTACAAGAAGAAAATAGCTCTGGTTAACAGCAGAGAGAATTATTCCTTTAGATGTGTATTATATTACATGCACGCCCCTATCACACGTTACGAGAAGCTATTCCGAACATGGCGATGCCTTGGTAAAATACATTGAGAGAGAAATCCTCAAGTCAACGTTCTGGTCGGCGCCGGAAATATTACTATAAAATGTACTCGTTGCAATAATCAAGCAGCTGACGGGAAACATGAAATACTCATTAAATATGGTAAATTGAAGATGTTGTCTAGTATCAAAAAAATAGTTTTCTAAAGATCGTTTCGATCGCATGGCGATCATCCTCAGAGCTTCCAGCTTGGGCCGAAATCACAGTTATTTTTTGATACTAAACAACATTTTTAATTTACCATATTTATTTAATGGAATGTATCTACCTCGCCAGCGATCTAATTAATGAAATACTCATAAATAGCGCGAGTTTCAAATATAATTAGGAACTTATATCAAAGCGCGCGCTCGTGGACGTTTCTACAGCAGCAACTTATTTATGCACTTCTGTGTTTCGCATTTCAGTTGGTTATTTTGTTGTTGTTCTTACATTGTTTTGTATTGTACATTACACTGTACGTTGGTACACTGTATTGTACTTTACATTGTACTGTACATTGGTTGCCATGGTGTTGTTATCCTTAGAATCAATTATGTTCGTATGTCTAATGACGAGTCTGTCATTCTCGATCTGAAGGCGAATAAATATATTCTAAAGATATATAAATTTATTGCATACGTAAGTTGTTTATTCTGATGACCACTTCGATTATCACGGAGCCTCAGTTAATTGGGACTCGGAAAATCGCGAATCCACTGCAATGTCAAGATGCAAGGTCGGGACACGTCCTAATCAATTTTCTGCGAGTGAAAGTCCACCGTCACATCAAATTCGAATCCAACTAGAGGCCACCAGGGCAAAATTCGTAGAGGGTAGTGAGGTCAGTGTCCGCTTCTTGACTGCGTTCTTCTTTTCTGCTAACGACGTGGGTGACGAAGAAAAACGCAGGAAATCGGGTGGTCGTTTCTAATCCTGCATATCATTTGCAAGCCCTAACAACATGAGTACTCCGCTGGACGTTTATGATCCTCATTTCGTTCCAATGTGAGAGGAATCCTTCATCTGAGATAAAACAAGCTCAATTTTTCCAGGAGTAATGAACTATGATGTTCCAAACCCTCCAAACATTCGGACCCTCCAAAGATGTAACCTTATTCACTAAAAAAAACGAAAAAAAAAACAAAAACAAAAAAAAACACCCTACCTCGAGAGCAGGATTTGTCCTCCAAAAATTGCACGTAAACCTTATTTTAGTATTCATAACTCCAGTAATGCTCTCAGCACTGTGGTTACTCTGGAGTCAACAAACCAGGTTCCGAAAATAAATAAACTTCTCCACTATTACACCAATCGTTTATTCCTTCAAGTTTTTGCGACTGCATTTTCAATGAAATTTTAATGAAATTTTAATGAAATTTAAAGATTTCAAGTCCGCTCCTCACTGGTGGAAGGCGAGCGGTCTGTCCACTGCACCACGGGGGCAGCGGAATGGCGTTGCACACGTCGCAGGGGGCGCAGCGGTTGGCGTGGGGCCGCTGGCGGGTGTGCTGCCGTGATGTGGGGCAGGGCGCTCCGGGCCGGTGATCTAGCGCCGTAAGCGGATCACGCGTCCACCCGAGCGGCCGTTGCCACACGCGGCCGCAGACGTCACAGCTTTATCGACGGCGGCGGCGGCGGTCCGCGGCGAGTTCCGCATTGCGCGTTCACGCTACCTCCTTCGCCGCCCTTCCCACCGCAATTCTCCACGGCCCCCGCCCCCGCCCCGGCCACCTCCTATGGCGCCGCCTCCACGGCTGTCTCCGTCACTGTTACCACTGTCGCCAATGCCACTGCTGCCATCACTGTCAACTTCGCGCCTGCCACCGCTGCGGTCGCTGCTGCCCTAGCGCTTGCCCCTTCCGTTTGCCCCCTTTACACTGTCTACCTTCCACTTGCCCCCCCCCCCCATCCGCTTGCCCCCTTCATCTTAGATCCTTTCCTTTTCTTTGGCCCTTTCGCTTGGCCCCCTTCTACTTGCCGCCCTTTTGCTTACCATCCTACGTCTTGCCATCCTGCTCTCTTGCCATCCTGCTCTCTTGCCATCCTGCTCTCTTGCCATCCTGACCTCTTGCCATCCTGCCCTCTTGCCATCCTGCCCTCTTGCCATCCTGCCCTCTTGCCATCCTGCCCTCTTGCCATCCTGCCCTCTTGCCATCCTGCCCTCTTGCCATCCTGCCCTCTTGCCATCCTGCCCTCTTGCCATCCCGCCCTCTTGCCATCCCGCCCTCTTGCCATCCCGCCCTCTTGCCATCCCGCCCTCTTGCCATCCCGCCCTCTTGCCATCCTGCCCTCTTGCCATCCTGCCCTCTTGCCATCCTGCCCTCTTGTCATCCTGCCCTCTTGCCATCCTGTTCTCTTGCCATCCTGTTCTCTTGCCATCCTGTTCTCTTGCCATCCTGTTCTCTTGCCATCCTGTTCTCGTGCCATCCTGTTCTCGTGCCATCCTGTTCTCGTGCCATCCTGTTCTCGTGCCATCCTGTTCTCGTGCCATCCTGTTCTCGTGCCATCCTGTTCTCGTGCCATCCTGTTCTCGTGCCATCCTGTTCTGGTGCCATCCTGTTCTGGTGCCATCCTGTTCTCGTGCCATCCTGTTCTGGTGCCATCCAGTTCTCGTGCCATCCTGTTCTCGTGCCATCCTGTTCTCGTGCCATCCTGCCCTCTTGCCATCCTGCCCTCTTGCCATCCTGCCCTCTTGCCATCCTGCCCTCTTGCCATCCTGCCCTCTTGCCATCCTGCCCTCTTGCCATCCTGCCCTCTTGCCATCCTGCCCTCTTGCCACCTGCCCTCTTGCCACCTGCCCTCTTGCCACCTGCCCTCTTGCCATCCTGCCCTCTTGCCATCCTGCCCTCTTGCCATCCTGCCCTCTTGCACCCTTCCACTTGCCGCCCTACCTCTCTACCTCCCGCCCCCTGTACCCGTCGTTCTACCGATTTATCTCCCAACCTCCCTACCGCGCTTCTTCTTTAGCCCCTTCTCGCCCTTCCTCCCTTCCTCCCTACCCCCACTGCCCCTGCTCCGGCGCCAGCGCCTTCCCCTCCACCGGCGTGTTACGAGCGCGGACCCGCCACGCCTCCGTCATGCGCGCAAGCAAATGCTTCCAGGTGTTGCGGTTGTGGACGTGCCTGAATGTTGGATACGTTGCGCAGGAACGAGAAAGTAACATGCGAGGGTTTTTTATTTTCTGCAGCAAACACATGGGCAGCAAGAAACTTTCGCACTTCTCCAGTTGTTTTTAAAAGTTGATGATATTGCGGTGCAGTTCTCCCAGAAGTTCACGAGGAACTGGATCTACTGAAGCTGAACGGTATCGCTGAGGCAGCGCTAAAATTTTGATAGACAACTTGGACCCATTTTAGCCTGTTGCCGACAGCTTCTGACTGCCGTCGGTTTATAACCAAATAGAGTTAAAATGAATCCAATCTATGCCAATCTAAGCTTCCTCTCCGACGTCCAACGTAGTGTCACCATTTGTGACAATTAATTCTATTCGTGCATGATTGTACCACAGGTGCAAGGTGTCAATCTCATGCCATCCCTTGTTTTCTAGATCCAGTCGCTCTTGCACCCTTCCACAAATTTAACAACTCGTTGACTTGTGGTCGGACAGAGATAAGACGACTGTTAGTACTATGCGTCTGGTCACACAAGCTCCGCTCTCAAGATTGTTTACTATACACCATAGTTTAGGCATAATAGTTTGTACACAGCGTGTCTCAGAAGAAATTATACACATTGGTAACTCACGTATTGATTGAAGGTGATAATTTTGCTAAAGAGCGTTATAATCTAATTTTACTTATAGTTATAATTCATAACGTGGAGTTTCTCGTCTGATGTTTCCCCCTGATTGTCAGGTAATTCTCCATGCACTAGTGTTTGATTGGTCACGTTGTGACGTATTCAAGGAATCCTCCGAACACTAGTGCGTTCAAAGTTGCATAACAATTTGTAAGAAGCAAAAGTCTCATATGTAACTCCGTAAAAGAAATTTTCTAGTACATGTTCTTTGTAAAAAACGATCATTTCCGTCTGCTATACATGCCTATATATGCTGCTATACATGCTGCTTCATACATATAGAAGCTTGTAATGATTATTTTGAGAAAGCGTGTTACGTAAGTGGTTCGTGAATATTAACTTTCGCTCTTCTGAATAGAAGTTAAGTTTGCTAAAGAATCAATGATTGTAAAATAATCGTTTGTAAATGACTCAATCGATTTTAATGTCCTTTTTATAAAGCACAGATCATGATAAAACATGGACTTTGATCACATGGCGTTGAAAGCAAAATATTAATGTAAAATTATATAATTACTTTAAGTATAATTTTTATTACGCAATCATCGAATACGGTTTTGGTGAGGGAGGACTAGTGGAGATGTCGGGGATGTAAATATAATTATTCCTTTGATGCTTTTGATACAGTGCATTCCTTTTCTCTTGATTGCGATTCAATTCCTCGGTCAACGCAAGATACATAAGTGGGTGTCATTCACAACACTGTAATTTGAAGAATCTGTGACAAAATTATGTTACATAAGAAACAAAAAGTATCCCTTGATAAAAGCATTTAATCATGTGTTAAGCACAATTATGTTCATGTGTGCTTTAATAGGTTCTGTATGGCATCTTTATTTGTCAAAAGAAACACCGTTGTTTAACAATAAGTTCGTTTCTATTTTAATTGAAGTGTTTAATACATTGTAAACATTTTCCCTAATGATGCCAATCTTTTTTAAATAAGTAAAATTGTAAAATATGTATCACTTGCATGATAAAAATAGATTTCTTGGGTCTTTGATCATAAAACTTCGTTGATTGATTCAAAAGATGTGAGGAAGCAAATAAACTCAAACTCCATTCTAAAAATTTTAAACTTCATTCATTAAAATTGTCAGGTAACTGAGGTAAGTGTTTCATCTACATTTATTGTTTATTATACATGTTAGATAGTTATTTCTTTGGGGATTGTCACTTTCATTGTAGTATTAAAATCAAATAATTCGATACCTGTCGATAACGATACGTTGCTTTTGCGGACAAAATACCCCATGAGCGGCAAAAGAGCGAGTGTAAATTACCTTTCTGCGAAAGTAAATTGGTGTTAACATTCTTACTTTGCATGTGTTGACAGAATATTTTCTTTGCGCTTCCTTTTTTGTCAATAGGAAATAATTACAAGAAAACTCTCAGGCTCGTTCCAGAAATGACATAAAACGTTTTCTTGATGGGTGAGGTTTTGATAAAATACGATGAACTTCAAAAGACGAGAATTAACAAGATAAATTACATTTGAGGGAAGAATACTATATTTTAATTAATATATTAATTATATTTTAATAATACTATTTTTTAATTTTTGGCTAGGATCTGACCCTCAAACTTCACAAAGATGTATATAGCAGTTCCCAAATAATAATTTCTTTTCATTTGTGTTAATTCGTCCCTCTCTTCCGCTCTGCCTTCACTGCTACCAACAAAATAATAGCAAACTCTATTACAAAACAAACGAATATATGAACGCTAAATATAAAAAAATTGTAAAGTAAATCACTCAATTCATTAACACAACTGACACCTTATAATGACGAGGGTATCTTTAAATTCCTCATTTAATAAGACTAATTCATATATGTAATTCGATTCAATATAGTTTCAGAAAGCCTCAATTATTATTTATGTTTATGAAACTCGCATTCTTAGTGCACACAGAGTCTCATATAATTTATTCACGGCAGATTCTAATAAATATGTTAAATGGTGCTGTTTTTTATTTCATAATAGTTGGAATACTCACTTATACATATATTTGTTATTGTTCTACATTTTGTATATAGCCATATAACTGTATTATATAGCTATGGAACTGAATATTCTTTGTAATACCTAGTTGTAATACCTAGTAGTTATATTATTCTTTGTTTAATATTTGGGTTAAACAATTTTACTGCGTTTATAATAATTATACATTTTTACTAAATTTTGTGTCCAATTATACAAGTGCACACTCAATTATACACATGGGGAGCAAGTCTTGAATATTTCCTAATTTTTGGTCAAATCCATTCCTAGTTGTAATGGTATTCTGTTTTGTGTCATTCTAGGTCGCTCTCCGAACCCCGTTTTCTCTGATGATTTCATCGCTCCGACGCCAACGGCGAAGTGTGGGCTGCTCGGATGAAGTAAGAAAATTCTCCACTCATGTGTCCTTCGTTCTTTTTTTTATTTACGCTCTGGGCAACTGAATTATTCATTTACATTCCAACCTTAAAATAAAGAAGTTTTACTAGCGTAAGCTGTTCCAGCACCCCAGGTTTTTAATTCACGTTTTGGGGCATTAGCATTATTTTCTCATTGTTGCCGAGGGACACTGTTAATTAAAAAGCGGCTTGCCTTGCGAGAGTCCGCTAGTTTTTTGAATGCTCTGGAATTATAATCTGTCTCGTACTAGTGTGATTTTTGCGTTTGGACTTTGGAATAATAGGTTGTGTGTTGCTGTCTCATGATAGTTTCATATTACTGTCTATATCAATTCGTCTGTATATCTTATGTCAAGAGGTATGTTGTCAATGTTGATGTTATCTTGGTTATAACCCCCTTCTGATAGCAGTGCTCTATGTTCCATATTATGTACCGAGTGACGTGTTGTTCAGCCGAATAATCGCCGAAGAAAGCTGTCACGTTTTAAACCGTTAGACGTCTAAGTATAAAGATCTAAGAGTCCGTTGGTAATTCAGAATGAACTATACTTATTATATTCGATAGACTGTATGACTTTCATAAAGGATAGGATATTGACTTTCAGAAATTTGCAAACTTAGCGCACTTTTAAAACATGCAAAATGATTCGAAATTTCTCTGAATAATTCTCCCTTGAGAACCTTCTTTTCTTAGAAACATTTCTTTCAACTATTGTAGCTCAACCTGTCACTTGACTACGCTTACATCCGCATGAGACATACGTTTCATCATTCGTGACCACCAGATATTTTCATCATGTGATGATGTGAGTTTTCCACTCGCATACAGATACGCAGATTCACTTTACAGGCAGTCAGCATGTGTTAAATGACAAAACATACTCCCTTTATGGAAGTGAAAAATCTTAAGAATAATATTTGTCCCTATCACAGAAAATGAAGTTGGAGGAAGTCGAACCAATGCAGAATTGAAAGAACTATTTAAAACACCCAAACTAGTTACACGTATTAAGGTGAAAAGACAGGACAGGAATGGTTGGCTCACCTAATTTGAATGAATGAAGAGCGTACCGTCAGAAAGGTATACTTAAGAAGCATGGCTGGTAGGAGAGGAAGAGGTAGATCTAGATTAATATGCAATTTGAGAAACATAGCTGTTAAAATCTGGCGAAGAAAAGCAATAGATAGAAGAAACTGGGCTGTTACAATACAAGAAGCCAAGGCAAAACTATAAGTGTCGGAGAGCTGATACAAGACAAAACACCACGTTGCTGGTTTTTGATTGTACCCTTTCTAATATAATGAAACACTCTTATAAGCTTAATAAAATTTGGTTAGTTAGTCGTAGTAATTAAGAGACATCTGAAAACATCGTGGAAGGTGCATGACTTGTTGCAGATATCAGTTCATTCCCAACCACTGTGCGCTGATGCTTACACGATGCTAACGTATTCCCCTATTCGCTCTCCACGCTTCCACACTCACTCACTTTTATTACGTCACGGCTGTCTGAGGGCGACCGCCGTTGGGGCGGGGGGTGGAGGCAGGGGCGGGAAATGGAGCGCAACAGACTGCCTGCCTTCCTTCCGCCTTCCCAGGCCCGACCTGCGGTACTGCCCTGCCCCGCCCCTCCCCGCCCCTCCCCCCCCTTTCCCGCCTCTCCCGACCCCTTCCCGCCTCTCCCGACCCCCCCGCCTCTCCCGCCCCTCCCCGTCTCATCCGCCCCTCCCATTTTCTACCCGCCCTTCCCTCCTCTACCCGTCCCTCCCCATCACACCGCTCCCTTCCCCTCTCCACCCTCACACCCCTTCCCGTACCCACCCTAACACACCTCCCTTCCCCTCTCCTCAACTCCCTTTCCCTCCCCCTCCCCCTCACCTCCCCGCCCCACCGTCTCACCCGTCCCCACTACCCACCACTTCCTACCCCTCCTCACATCGCCACTTCCTACCCCTCCCCATCCCACCCCGTCCCTTCTCGCCTCGATCAGCCCCTTCGTCGTAAACAGTCGGAATCTCACGCGATGCTTGACACCGCTGGTGCCCTTCCACGCGACACTCGCTACACTGGCGTTCCTTGCGGCGAGAGGGCAAAGTAGGCCTGCACTGTTGTTAATTATGCGAAAATAGAAGAACATCGCTTCCGGCGTTTCGTTTTTGTTGCGTCTTGATAGCCATTTATTACAGATATTGATCAAATTCCTCAGTGCGGAACTGCAAAATTTCCGACGTTTTAGAGGTGGTTTTCTCCGTCTTCCGTGCTTAAGGAACCATTAAAAATCCAGGATTCAAATCATTGGCGTAACGAAGAGATGGTTATAATAACTCTGTCACTACTTTATTTTGACGGAGGAGAGTGCAAAAGACAGAGCGGGGAGGAGGAATGCTTCACTTTGAGCACACTTGGGTGTTTGAGCACACTTGGGTGAAATGACTTCGGGTTTTCTGCTTCGTGAAAGAGAAATAAAATTATCCTGATTTCCCCACTACAGGTTCTAACCTTCTTTTTTACGTCATTTCGAGTAAAATGGGCCCTTCCTCGTGGAACTACAAAGGTTCAGCTACATCCTGCGGCATTGCCACTACGAGAACGCCGACAAAAGCGCATATGAGAACTAGGTCCGCAAAACCAAATTTAACACGAATTATGTGCAATATCGCCACGTGCGATGTCGTTGATGGCAAACTCCCAACTCTGCTGGCACTTGCTTTTTCCGCCTCCTCCGCCAGCAGTATATCTGCGGTAGGGTTTTCTTACTAGTACTGTTCTGAAAATTCATTCTCTCCTTTGTCACGTAAATTCGGAAAGCCACTAAGATAATTCATCATCTTTGAAACCCTTTTGTCACGAGGAACCTTGTCCTGTGCCTCGTCAGGAGCACCGTCGGTAACCAGCATTTACGTCGTATCTTGAGACACCGACCCGACCCCCCTCTACCCTTTCGACCCGATCTCATTCTATCCGATCCACTCTCATTCTATCCGATCCACTCTCATTCTATCCGATCCACTCTCATTCTATCCGATCCACTCTCATTTTATCATATCCAATCTCATGTTATCCGATCCAATCTCATGTTATCCGATCCAATCTCGTGTTATCCGATCCAATCTCGTGTTATCCGATCCAATCTCGTGTTATCCGATCCAAGCTCATGTTATCCGATCCAATCTCATTCTATCCAATCCAATCCTGCCTAAATCAACATCAGTCGACCCGTCTTGAACCGACCGAATCCGACTCTATCAGATTTGATCCAATCCGATCCTATGTGGTGCGACGTGACGCGACGTGACGGGACGCGACGCGGCGCGACACATGCTAACAGTACACCACGCGACTGGAGAGCCGTGAGCGATGGTCGCAGATGTGGGTCGTGCGGAGGTGCCGTGGAACGGGTGTGGGGCGCACTCTGCAAGGAGGGCAGTATGCCTGCACGCAAAGGCCAGTGGAGCGTCACTATATTGGGCCGCACGTATCAGTGGGTCTAGGTTTATCACATGGAAGCCGCATTCCTTCTCTGGACGTCCCTGTTTGGGCCCAAAACGCTATTCTCGTCCTTTGAGACCGCGACCTTCTCAAGCGTGGAGCACGCGGTCGGGCCTGCGAGAGAGGAGGAGGCATTCAGACTGACAATAAAAGGCATTTTTGTCGTTCTAGACTATGTTGTCAGTGCTTAGCAAAGTGTAGGAGGACAAAAGTAAATTCATGTGCTGTTATATATGCTGCATCTTTGACCTAATTAATTAATTATTATGAGTTAAAATGTGCTTCCACTGCTGAGATTATTGAGGCCCTATAATGAATAGTCCATTAGAAGATAATAGCGATAATGTGGAAATGATTTAATGCGAACCCGTGACAATGAAAAACACAAACGAAGAAACCAGCAGAGTGCTCGATAAGTACACCCAAAATTTCACACATTGAACGGAAATCTAACTTTGATAGGTGGAAAGCGTGTGCGCTAGCAATTTCTGCACCACTTACAATTTGTTTGACACTCATGTGAATCCAGTCTTAGAGATGAGGAATTGCGCACATAGAAGGTAATGGGAGGAGACCAACCCGTTCACCCGTCGAAGTGGCGATGTAATGGTTCTATTTCAAACTTAAGAAAGGTTCGGAGGATTCATTCTGTTTGTAATTCTTATATTTTTGTAATGCGCGCTGTAATTTTTTACCACATCTGATTTAAATTTATTGTTTCATTGATTTGAAGTTTCACGTTTGATTTGAAGGGCACGTCAGATGTACCCGGAGCGGTCTCCCGGCATGTGGAGTAGTGCGGTGCATGTAAGTGTAAGTGGGTGTTAGTAAGGGGTGAGTATGGGAAAAGGAAGAGGAAGGAAAGATCACTTGGTCCGTTTGTTAGGGTACTGCTCCGGCGTTCGCCTGATGTTGAGGGCGAAACCACAGAAAACTACTGTTCAGAGCAGCCGGACGCCTTATTAGGGTATTGCACCGGCATTCACATGGCGTTTATGGGCGAAACCACTGAAAATTACCTTTTAGAGCAGCCGGCAGCTAAAACTCATTTCCAGAGACCAGCTAAATTCGGCCAAGGTATTTAGTGTCTACAAAATGAAATAATTATATGCGTCGTCATTGCCAACAATATTATTTATTAAAAAAACAGCTTTCGATGGCTTAGCAATCATCATGATGGCTATGGCTATGGATGATGATGGCTAAGCTATCCGGGATGAGCCGCGTTTCGGCCATCTTGTTGTGGCCTTCTTCAGAGCTATATTGCTGAAGCTGCTACTGCCGTAATGATAGCTCTGATAGCATTAGACGATATCTAATTTAGAAAATATTACTTGTTTTATGTATGACGTTCAAAGTTTTCATGTTCACATGACACAAACATTTTTTCTACGATCTCCACACGTGTGTTCGGTTTGGCGCACGCTACCCTGAGCGCTCCTGATAACTCGCGTGATGTGCTATGTATGCCGATGATGCTTTGTTTGCTCGATTTAGTATGGCATTGGAGCGTGTCGAAATAGAACAGAGCAATTATTCTAAAGGAAGAGAATATAAATATCTCGGATTTACTTTCCCTCTAGGAGAGAAACTTTTTTAACAGCTTTATTTTTTATCTGTTCATTCCACTGATTTTATAGAGATTTGCATGTCTTCATACTACAATTGGGTTATGGTTTAGGCAGGCGGGGAGTTCATTCAGTCGAAGTTCCCTCTTCCTTTGTTACATTTATCTTAAGTTAGTGTTTGGATTTTTTATTTGTTTTCAATTTGTGACATTCTATTGTTTAATATTATGTTTGTATGTTTAACAATTTCTTACATTCAATTTGCATTCTTATTGGAGAGTTTATGATGGGCGTAGTTTATCCTTGGGGTATCTTCAAGTTTTATAGTTTTAATTCGTTTTTAATTTGTATATTTCACACGTACAATGGTTATTTGATTATGCGACTTTAAAATGTATTTTGAACCTCTTGGATTTTCTCTAAGTTACTTTTGGCAGCTCGGAGAAAAACTGGTACCGAAGAATAATTTTAATTAGTTTGTAATATATTAATAGCGTGTGAAATATTTATTTACGAGTTGATTACCCAATGTGTTGGTCACTATAATGTGTTACATCGCCCCTCTAGCCCCATCAAATTCATACCACACACCAACTACGGGCCGGGACGGTTAGGATGAATTGGGTATAGGGAGCTGTCTGGGGCGTACGAGGTTGAGTTGGGTAGGGCGCTGTGTCACTCCACTTCCCCGCTTAAAGAGCACAATTCATCCTGTCCGCCCATAACCCATTCCCACCCATTCCATCCTGGCCTCCCAGACCCCTCCCCTGCATCACCCCGTTCCTTCACGGCCGCTCCGCTCCACAAGTCCCCCGCTTAAACAGCCCCACTCGTCCCGTCCAACCCATACTGCCCACCAACCACGACGCCCCGACCAACACATCGTGTTCGCCCAGACCGCCCCTGTACTCCCCGTTCCACCACGCTTCGCTCGCACAACTCACCCGTCCTGGTCCGCGTGGCCACCCGGAGCGCCCGAAAAAAAAAAAAGCCCCTTGAAGCATTGCGGGTTGCGTTACTTCGTAACGAAGAATTCGCGGTTTAGCCAAATCTGGGGTTAGATCGCAATACTTCCCCTATGTTTGTCTAGGCTATTATAAAGTGTTTGGACCTCCTACGTACTTGAAACTCTGAAGAAGTAGCATTCAAAGGTTTTGTGGAAGGTACACACACTATTTTATGTATTAAGCATCGAAGATCGTATAATCTTGAGCGTTTACCACTTAATCGCTTTCAAAATAAACTAGTTGAAAGAAAGAAAAGTGAATGCATATTAGTATTATACCGAAAATAAGAAAGTGAATAATAAAAAAAATAAACGTTACTAGTGGTGCTAAAACAGCACGCACTTTCTCGCCCATACTTTCACGCAAAATTAGGCGAGAAGTACTAACATTTTCGAAAACTTGTACGTGTCATCTTTAAAGAACTGATTTAGTTAAGGGAGGAAAAATCTCTATCTTTAATATTTTAGTTGTAGGAAGACTCTATTTTTTTTAAACTTTTGTGATTTTCGAAATAATAAGGGCTTTCACCGACCATGAAACTTACACATTCGCTTAAACGTCCTTAGCACTATCCAACTAAAAAGAATTAATAAAAAAAGACGGAGACCTTTTTCTGAAAATTTTAAAAGTGTCCCACGAGATTAATATAAAGCACCCCCCAAAATTAAAATATCGAATTTAAAAATTCCAGGGGCCGCAACACCAGCCAAATCGATTGGCGAATATCAATTGTGAAGGAACTCGGCTGAATCATTTAGCCGCAAGCATTGTTCATTCACGGACGGACAGACGTAGTTTTGCCTTCATTCGAGTTTATGAGTATGAAGGAACCGCAAAACATAAATTCTCGCTACACCACGTGATAGAAGAATTTATTTTCTAAATTTATCAACTGCATTTCTCCACTTTTTGGTAACCAGGGTCCTGTAATAAGAGTTTGTCTGCCGAAAAATCTCTTTTTTTTCGCGCAGTATTTCATTACTGTATCTCTACTTCGTAGTGAGAAAATAAAAATACACATCATTGTCAAAGCCTTTCAGTAACGATAATGCTAGGGAATGGAGTGGGACGAAGAAGACGAACTCTCCAGCGTTTAAACGTGCAAGATCACAGATATGATATATATTATTAGAAATATTTCGAAATAGGTTATCTCCGAACCATTTTTATTTCAAAAGATGTCCCAATTATTCGTAAAAGAAGTAATGGTGATTTGAGATCTCAAGAGTCTGCTTGAGAGGGCCGTCGATTTCATATCAATTTTCAGTGAACTGTGAAAGAAGACTCGTTAATTTAATTACTGCCATTCGAATTATGCGTCCCATTCCAAACCAAAGATCTCCTGGGGGTGAACATTTCGCTCATCCTTTAGCGCTATTCGAGGAATTAATTTGCATGACTTTGTTCCGAGAATCAGCAGTCATTACGGCTTTGCTTTTTGAATATAAAATGTGACTTTCGCGTCGGCGGAGGGTAGAAAGAAAATAACGTCGACGTGTTTTCTTTTCCAGCTAAAGCAATGTATCCAATCACGTGCACTGAATAATATTATAAACTTCTACCCCGTTATAGCCGATTGTAAGCATAGCCAAATGGCTCATTTTTGCATACAAAACGCCTTGCCTGTTATTCGTGCCTCGTTTATTCTCAGCTCCGTATACGCTTCATTACTTTAGGGAGCAGGAATTTCAAACATGGAACAGTGCGCTTTTCATATAAAACAACCGGATTTGTCGAGTCTCTCGACCTCATGAATTAAAAAGAAGTTTTCATGAAAAATTAGCATGTAAGTAATACGAACAAATGCAATACGTCACATGTTCCTTCCTTTTAAAAGTCTTTATTTATATCACGATTATCTCTGCGATGCCAATGTTTTCGAAATGCTGCAACTGCAATGGCTTGGAGTGAAAGTAGTATTCTGTTACAAATGTGTAAGTGAAAGTAGTATTGGATTTGTATATATTGAACATTGTTAATTTTATTTTATTTAAACACTCTTGGAACTTATAGCCTCAATGGGGGATTAATGAAAATGGTCCGAAACTTTCACTCAGTGAAAACATTACAGTTTCATGGACCATCATCTCATCAAAACCTCATTAGCTATTTTTTTATACCGGGTATCATTATTGTCTCCAAATAACCTACGCAGTAGCAATCTTCCGGACCGGGTGGTCGAGATAGCTAAGGCAGTAGCGCCGTAGCAATCTCGGATCGAAGGATTGCGGGTTCGAGTCCCGCCTCGGCCGTGGTTGTATTGTGTTCGTCCTTTCACCCCCTATCATCATCATATCGTGTCATTCTCACAGTTACCATACCGTTACTTACAATAGTGGTCGCTAATGGTCTAGAAGTAGATGCGACCTTAAATACTTTTTTTTTAAAACGTAGAAATCTCAAACGCTAATTGCGGGAGCAACAAAAACTTCTGCGATTTGCTTCCGATCGCTTCCGCAGCTCTAGTTCAGCAACGCCGAGCTGCCCCTCGTGTCCCGGTTGGGCCTTATTCCGAGGCCATAACGCGATACGGCGACCGTGATGTCTGATAAGGCCACTTATTTGCTCCCATTTGCGCAGCGAGCAACGCCCCCACGCGCAGGCGTTGGACGCCTAGCAAAGCGCTCGAGTGGACGCGCGGTCCGCACACTCCATTCCACTCCCTCCTGCGCGATTGGCAAGTGTTTTTGAGAGAAACAAATACATAACGACTCATTTGTATTTGTTATTTAAGATCGCATCAACTTCTAGGCCATTAGAGACCACTATTATGAGCAACGGAATGGTAACTGTGAGGATGACATGATATGATAATAGGGAGTGAAAGGACGAACACGATACAACCATGCCCGAGGCGGGGCTCGAACCCGCGATCCTTCGGTCCGAGTGGCTACGGCACTACTGCTTTGGCGATCTCGGCCATCCGGGCCGGCGACTCATTCTTATTTTCCCGTATACGCACGTATATCACTACACAGTGTTTCAGTAAAGCTCTTGAGCGTGTGGACGTACGGATGTACGGATGTACGGATGTACGGATGTACGGACGTACGGATGTGTGTTTTTGCCATTCCTTCACTGGCGTGTAGACCACTTCCCGCGCACCAATCGAGATGTATGTGGTGTTATTCGACGAATCTCGATCTTCTGATGGAGAACTGATAATTTGTTTTCGGATCTCGCTAAAATATTTAAAGAAATGCCCAAAACCGTGTTATTTTAGTGCTGCGATCTTAGCGATAATGCCAGGAATTAAACCAACGCCAATATTATATATAAAAAACCGCAAAACGTGTAGCTCATGGCACATGACTACTTTCCATGCCGCGATATCTCTTATCAGCGAAGCAGCACTTCAGCCAGGACAAGCTCTGGTCTCCCAACAAGTGTGAAGTGAATGTGAGTGTAAATGTGTGTTAGCAAGCGGCGAGCATACGACAAGGCAGAGATAGGAACGATTGTACGTTTTTCGAGGCCCATTGGTTAGGATTCATCTGAAGTTGATCGGAGAAACCATGGAAAACTATCGCTCAGAGCAGCCTTCTGCTAGAATTCTCATCGAGACAGCAGCTGAATAAGTTAAAGTGGCTGTAATGGCAGAGTACATAAAAACAAAGTTGTCGTTCGCAACTCTTTCTGTTATCAACGTAGATCACGCCTTCTTATGAGGAATGCCATTGTCAACATCACAACACAAATAGCAATTTAATTACAAGATTTCCAACTCACAGATTCAAAAGTTGCTCCCCAGTCTTATTAATTTCTCAAAATACTGTGATGTTTTATAACTAATACCTTAGACAAAAATGTATATAACCCCCATTTTGTGGAATTGCAAAACTCTCCATTTCGTCTCCACGACATAATGAAATACTATGCTTGTTTATCTTTGGTCTTCTGATTCACCGTTTATTGGTGGAGTCAAATGGCAATAACCCGATATGCTACTCGCGTTAGATTGCAAGTCGGAGCGAAAATGAATCGTAAGATTTTTAATAAACATCGTCTCAGTTTCTACAGCTGTGTGACTAAAGAAACAGTTTCTGCACACCAAGTAAACTAGGTGCGGTGAAGGGAATTTGTCATGCTTGCCACATATCTCCCTCACTCCCAGGCGTAAAGGAAAAATAAAATTTTTACACGGCTTGGTAACAATGCTAGCTAGGAAAATCTGATTAATACGGAAATGCCAAAAACATTCATGCATACGTTGTAGAACAAAACTTCAACCTTATAATGAAGACAAAACGTTATGCAACCCGCAGTGCAAGGAAGTGCAATGCATGCCAGGAATGACCTGGGAACGACGCCGGGTAGGATGGGGAGTTGCGATGTAGGGTGATACAGAAAATTTCAGAACGAGGTGGGGATGGGAGGTGCGGACAACTGCTTGGTGGATTTTAATTACAAAGATAATCCATTCCTTTCCCTGATTGATTATAGTGATAAGTACACCGACGACGCCGTTTTAGCTAGTTATATATCATTGCAGCTGTATCAAATTTGTTGAGTAGATGGTCGTAATTTTTAAAAAAATGGACGGTTCAAGATATTTGAATTAAGAACTTAGGTCTTTGTAATAACGAAAATTTGATTTGGCCAGTTTGACTGAGCTGGCTCGTACATTTTGAAGTCAGTGACAGGCTCTAATGTCCAGCCGACGCGAAATTTTAATTTTTCGCTAACACACGTATCACAGAATAACTTGTCTTGTTTCGGTAGTGACATTACTCGTCAGGTATTTCTACTAAATTTAAACGAATTAGAACCTCACTTTCACACGAGCACGTTTCAACTTGAGACATGTCAAAGTTTTGTATTTGCATTGTATATTGGTTAAGAGAATACAGTAATATTCTTATAAAAAATCGATTATGCTGTTTCGCATCCACATAGAATGAAGGTCGGTAAAGTTCTTTCTGCTTTACACTCGCGGAGGTCTGGCACAAGCTGCAGCAGCGCAAGGGGGCAGATGGAGTCCCGCAAGGTTGCATCTTCGACCCATCCCTGTATCGATAGTCGATCGATCATCCGTCCTGGCAGCTGTCACCGCCAAACGGCGGTGGCATACAATTTAACGCACCGGACGGTTTTTGTAGGAGCAGTTACTTCAAAAAATTCTTGAAAATTAATTCGTACACGGCGTCTGATTCATTTAACAAGCAAATCCGTTCCTGTAATGCCTTGATGTCTGGAATTTGTTATTAAATATGACTATGAGAAGGACGATGATTTTGATGACGTACTGGGTCATCAAGGGAAGCAAAGAGAAAATACCTATTCTTTCCTTGGGAGATGATCACATTGATGATTTATCGCTGGATGGTTCAAAGTGCGAGTGATGGTATGGGATAAACGATGATGAGAAAGGGTAATGTGTAACATGATAATTTACATGCAATATGTGATTATGAGACTAGCCAACCACATCAGATAAATATCCATGAGTTAACTCGGACCTGGAATCCACATTTTTGTGTCCCAGAACTTCAACACCTCCAAACCCTGTGCCTCCAAGCGAGACCGTCACTTTGATAGTCTTCATATTTTTTTGTGAAATTCTGATTTATAATTTAGTTAAAGAAATAGATGCGTGGTAAGAATGCATCTGCTTTATTGATAAAAATATTAACGCTTAAGTTGCACATAATGGTAGTTTACTATGAATACAATTTTTATTAATATTTTTATTTTTAGGTTGATTTACAGGTTTTAAACCTTTTTAAAGTTTTATTATGTTATATGTGAAGTTGAATGAAAATAATTTTTGAACTTTCCTCTCAGAAACACTGAGGTTGTCTGCAAATGGAGTAAATAAACTAACGATGAAGAAGATGGGACGATGAAGAAGAATAACCACTAATTTTGAATTTGTATTTTATTGCTTTATGATAATTGTTGGTTGGGCTAGAGAGATTGCCACTGCCCCCCGTGAGTGTTCGACGGCGATCACAATGACAGGATGGCCGATTGTGAGGTTGCGTGAGATCTCAAGCTCAAGTTGGCTGTCTGAGACAGTTGGCTGCCTGCGGCCGGAGTTACAGTCAGATACAGTCTGAACTCCTCTCGGTTTACCGGAATTCCACTCGGCTGCTATGCAGGCGATCTACCCCCGCGTTATCTTGACACCATCTGAGTCGACGTGCAGTGGAAACCCCAAAGCTACCCGACCTCACATCCAGGTAGCCTTTGTTCTCTTTATCATTCCTGTTCTTTAATACTGCCCGAGGTAGCCCATGAGCTCATATCAGTGCTGGAACCGTGTAATGGATAAGAAGGCTTCACAGTGGATGAGGGAATATGACAGCCCGTAATATGCGAAAAATACCTCCGTTCCGCGCTGATTACCTAGAATCACGAAATATGTGAAATGGATTAAGGTTTATAGGTAATAGAGGATGGTTTGGAAATAATTCGTGACATAAACACACATGAAAACATCCATGCATAACTCAAACCCAAAGATATTCACGTATTTGGGCACTCCTGCCCTAAGCCTCGGCGCCATCCGTGCGGGTATGTACGATATATAATTTAACACATATAAAATCGTTACAAAGTTAATTAAGTTTCATTACATCACCATCCGATACCAACAAGGGTATAAAGCGTATTGCCTTCCGCAAAAGGAGCCAGATTCCTGCGCGATCTCTTGAACCAGACGTTCGTCCTTCGCTCCAAAGACGATCTTTAATTTACAACTCCGCCGTGAACCTTTTCCCCGGCTGAGGGTTTGCGACTCCCCGAGGAAGGGAACGAGCTACGGAGGAAACCGACTAAAAAGAGGCTCCGAGCGAGGGAATAGAACTCTCCACGTCGCAGGAAGAAACAAGTCTGAGTATCCAAATCCCGTTACAACTGAGTGTAAATGCGAATTCACTGCAGTTTTATTGCTTATATTCTTCCAACGAAGCGGATATGATTTTATAGGTGTACATCATTTTCATAATGTGAAGAAGTTTTAAATAAGTTAACAAGAAGACATCAAAACGTAAGATAAAAAAGACAAATCTGAATGAAAATAAATTTTATATTTATCATGATCATGTACAATTACTTTTATCATAATCATTTTAAACCTGTGCGTTACTAATAAAATATTCTGCTAATTTTTGGGTAATGTAGTACATCACATTAAAATCAGATGACACTGCGAATTTTATTGCTAGAATATGCTCCATAGAATATATTTTACCTGTCCTCGATACTCTTTCATTTTAATGGTTTTTTTTACCGGAAGAAAAGTTACATTATTTTCCGAAAAGTAAATCACATGGCTCTACAAAAATTACGTGAAGAAAAAACAAGAATTGGCTGGTATCCAAAAACGCCTCGCGTTTGAAAATTCCTCGCAAGAGATGTATCGTTTGTCATTGTTGAATTTTGCACCACAAAACATTTACCACGACAAAAATATTATTTGACTTAAACGTTTACTACCTGGCGCCGCCATAATGTGACTTGCGTCGTTCTACAGTCAAACAATTTTGAGATCTGATTAGCACAATAATTGTGAGACGATGTAACTTGGCCAGGCATTCAAAGTTCATTCACATGCCACAAGAATGTCATTACATTCGGAAATTTCCCGCCTTTCGAAAATCCTTCACACACACGGATTTAAACCCCTCAAACTTCCATTTAATCTATTCATTCATTCATTCATTCATTCATTCATTCAACAGACCCTTCACTTCATGGCTATCTAGGACTAATCTCTAAGCCGGATAAAGTAGCAAGTCACTTGAAATTTCCAACGCGTGCTGAAGCATCCCTGCTATATATTCCCCAAAGCTATGAGCAAGTCACGCCTGTCCCTTGTACACGACGTTGTCCGTGAACTATCGGTCTACATTTAGACAGGCTTAATGCCGTTGACATCATGCATATGCAGATAGCGTCTCTTGCGAATTCTGTGCGATTCGGTTAATGCATGCTTGATTCTGCTGGATACATGTTGGTTTCACTTGCAACAACTGTGTGTGCCACTATGGAATTCAAAAATTTAATACAAAATAATTCATTAAACATTCACAATTTTTAATTGATAACGCGAGTACTGCATTTGAATGGACAGTATACGATAACCATCTCTGCTTCTTATTGCCAATGAACCATACATCAATTGTTTTATATTTTTTTTATTACCCCTTGTAGGATAGACCTTCAGATTTCGGGTGAAACAGTTTGATACAATTTATATATTTATAGTTGATGTATATAATTACATATTTATTCATTTAGAATAGCTACCGCCTGCGGAAATAAATTATGATAGCCCACCAATCTTCAGGATAACTTCTTTTTAATATTTTATAATGTAAATAACAAAATACATGAAACACCACTACACAAATTGAACAAATGTCTATTGTAACTCACTTCATCGAAGAGGTATTTCTGTAAATAAATGAAATTCAAGCGAATGCAGAAATGCGCTCGTCCGCATTTCCAATGCAAACTCTGCGCCCACGCACGCTTCAATAATAGCCTCCTGTTTCTGTTAACTTATTTTCCAAAATGGGGTAGCGCTGGCAGTACAAAAATATTAGTTTTATTGCTCTGGCTCCAGCGAGGCCATCTTTACGGCTGGTGGGCGGAGAGAATAGCAAACTTCCTTTCCCATGCAACTCTCTTTACCTGGCGGGCGGGTTTTTAAGGAACTTTCTCCAATCCCCAACGTCAAGCAACCCAGATGGTGTCGAGATACCCCGGGGGTAGATCTCTCGGACGCCTTCATAGCAGCCGAGTGGAAATCGGGCAACCCAATAGAAGTACAGACTATATAAAGGGAATGCTCCACCCAAAGGAAACACATCGTACATTTGTTACATTATTGTATAGGTTCACAAATTGCATTAAAATAGGTGTTTTAAAAATTCTTTAAATAGCTGTGCTATTTAAAAAAACCTGGTTTACCTTTTGTTTTGAAAACCTTCGGAGAGTTTACAGGTGAAGTTTACAGTTTACAGGTTATATGGAAGAACTTTCAGATGCGTTGTATTGCTTAGAAAGATTTATGATGAAATAAAGCATACATTAAATTTAATTGCCAATGTACAGTTTAGTTTAAAGTAATTAGATTAACGAGAAACCATTGATTCATCTATTTGCACTGGATGACAGCAACTTATAACCATTACTCATTTTCATTATTGATTGTACTCTGTGCGCCAATGAATTGCAGAAATAATAGTTGGATCTGGAACGCAATATATTTTTCATAATGAATTAATGACAGTGCAATAAATGTTGGAGCCATTATAGACAGTTATCTCATCCATACATCGTGCAATATATTACTCATTGTATTGTTTTATTTTTTACATTGCAATGAACATAAATTATTTTAAGGTTATATGTAGGAGGTTATACGCATACCTTACATGGGAAAAAATAATCTTCGTCTTTGTTAGTGCATGTATATTTCGTAAAACCAGAGGCGCGAACGTCAGAATCGATTATTAAACACTAATTGCTTGGACTATGAAAACGTTTCCCAGAAAATCTTCACCTCACAATTACATTAGTTTTCTAAATAACCTGAAGAAAATTAGAACGTTTAAAAAACACCATAGGTGTTATGAATTTAGTAGGCAACTCGAAGACAGTACGATCCAAACAAAATTTAGAAAGCAATTTTGAATGGAATGTGGAGTGGAATGAGCATTAGTTGGGACCATAGTTTATGTTTATTCCAAAGTGTATTAACAAGCATTTAGATGTAGCATGTAATGGTTTATGAGTTGAAATGTATGACGCTTCAATCAAATTATGACTAAACTGTAAAGCGCGAGGGATTCAGGAGTCTTGAATACTATACATTTCACCTTTTAATGGAAATGAAGCAGTAAACGACTGCCGATGTTCATGAGTATTTGATGAAAGAAACATTGCGTTAATGACCTAATATATTGTGAACTGTATAATTACTAAAGACCGGATTCCCATGTAACTGCATCTTTTCTTTGCTAACTTGAAACTGGATGAAACCTTAACAGAAATTTGAATCATGAAACTTAATTTAGTACTTGTTTTATTTTGCACCATGTTGAATGGAATGTGGAGTGGAATGAGCATTAGTTGGGGCCATAGTTTATGTTGTTTATTGTTTGGGGCCATAGTTTATGTTGTTATTTTGTTTTATTTTGCACCGAATTGCACGTTTTGGGGATTACCTCCATAAAACGGACATGAAATTGTATGATTGCAACTATTCTTAGTGTGTCCAAAGTCGAGACACCGGTAACATTGAAGGGGGCCCTTGCATTTCTTTCTTCTTTCTGGTTTCACAATGTTATTGCCTATCTGTTTTATTTCTAACACATCCTCGATTTTCTGAGTTCCATCGAAGTCTAGTGTCACTACTGGGATGGGGGAATTGTTTTTATATAGTCGAGTAACTGTTCTAGCAGAATTCAATTTGTTATTGATTTCGGCTAATTTTTCATTTTCTGAGATTGAAGGATGAATATTTTTGATCACTATTGAGTATTTTGTACTAATTTTATACGAATACGTGTGCAATTGATTTTTGGTGGCCAGGAAATATTTAACTGCTTTTCGGAAATCGGTCACTGATTGGAATTGGATTCGAATGTTTTGAGTTTTGAATGCTGTAGTGAAGTTGGATGAGACTTTAAATTTTAATTCATTCGCGAGAGAAACTTGATTTTGAAAATTAGTAACAAAAATTGGTGGGATTTTATTTTCGTCACTCATCATTTGAGGCCTCTCTGTTTAACCAACTAAATCTGTTTTTGATTTATACATTGTATTGACTTTGTAAGTTCGATCCTGTCGGAGGCTGTCTGTCTGTGGTTACACGTTTAAGGTCTGTTATCACTGTCATCGCTGGCTTGCTTTCCTTTCGACATTACCTTATGATGCGGTTGGGTTGAAGCATCTGACTGTGAATACATTCGTTCTTCGGGCAGGCCTGATGATCTGGCCCCAAATTGAATGTTGTTGCTTGCAATTTTTAGACGTTGAGGCGTTATTTCGGTGAATTCCATGCTGTCCGTGGGATTCACATTACCTTCGTCTGGAACCACGTTAGATAACTCTTCCGAATGATATAGGGCTTCACTGACCATTCGCCCTGTGCTGGATAAATCATTGTTGTTCATTCAACTACTAAAGCACTTGTAGTGAATAATTATGACCACTGAACACTATTTCGAACACAAAGTTCCTAACGTTCGGCGTGATGTGTTGCACTTTCACACATAACGATTCTAGCTGCTGTTAGCGGAGCGACGGCACTGGCCCACAGCTGAAGCGAGAATGAGTAAGAGCTCCTGTCCGCCCCAATCCGCTGTTGTCCGGCGCGGGGCACACCTGCCCACGAAGCCCCACGACAGCTCCATCGGCCGGCCGCGGTAGCCGCCTCGTCGTGACAGCGTATCAGAGGGGCCCTGCGTGCTCTCTAATGTGTTGCAGGGAGCTCATGTAGCTAATGTTTGCGCGCGGCGATGGTGTAACGGTTAGCGTTTCGGACTGTTGTACCCAAGTTGGCGAAAATCGGGTTGAAACCCGATCAAAGCCGTGTATTTTTAAGGGCGAAAAAATCCTTCGTACGCCTTCCTTTGGAAGGGAAGTAAAGCCGGCTGTCCCATGTTAGTAGATGTAAAACATCTTCAAGCCTAAAAAGGAGGTAGAAATACCTTCTTCCTCTGCTAGTTGGTGAAAGGAGCGTAGCGAAATTTGCGTGGTCAGACGGAAGAGCAGGTCTCATGGCCTGAGTCTCGCCACGTAAAATAAGGCATAAAATCAATCAATCAATCAAACCCTCAAGAAACACATATACGATTGGAATGGGAGGGACGTTTTCAAGGCTATGGCCATTGCAGTGTCTCTCATGAGATCTTGGGGTTCCAACCCTGTCAGGGGCGGATTTTAGACACTAGTTACACAAATCGAATTCAACCGCGTCTGGAGAATAATTGTATAGGTCGTATGTCCTGCTCGGTAGGTTTTGGTGATTTCCCCGCTCAACATCAGGTAAATTTCGGATGGGGGAGATACTTAGACCGGGAAACTTCCGCAAGCCGATTTGTACGTCTCGTATTCTAGCGGGGAAATAACACCAGCACGACCCGGAATATAACTTGCAATCGATATTTCTAACCGATCGTTGAAGCATCTCAGGTCTAAACGTATCACGAACGTTCCCACAGACCATGTCCAGATTTGCTACCTTTCAGGTTTCCCTTGACTCGTGTCCCCACTTTGTGACTGTTGCCCTCTCTGCCCCTCACAAGACAAATCATTTTGTCTCCTCTTTGTGAGCGAGATTTCGTTAGTTCTTTCCCTGTAGAGGAATGTGCCCGGAACAGAATACGAGCAACCAGTAACGTTTATTCCGAAGAAAATCTGGAGCTGCGAGATTCCTTCGCGCCAGTTTTATCTCCCGGGTTTAGTCTCAGACGCTCGTGCGTGCCCGATGGGGTAAAAATCGAGTAAAACAGTCACGTATCCAGAATGTGTGTAAAGCACAGACAACGAAGTACATTCAATTCTTCTTTCCAACATTCCTTCACCTCTCTCGTTTTATGAGGTTCGATCACATTCCAAAATGATCTCTAAGTTCCCTAGCAGTTCTGCGGGTATGCAAATGTTTGGCCAATAACCTTTTTTACATCAGTTGCGAGAATTGAAGTACGTTACCTAAGAACTAGTGTTGCTGTACATCACACACTTTCTCGGATAAAATTGGCATTTTTTACATATTCAGAGAGCTTATCGAAAATCGAATATGCGCCATTTTATAAGCGGAATCTAAACTATTTAAAAAGGGAAGAAAAAAATTGAATGCTTCTTGAGAAAATTTTGTTTTTAAAATTGCATTTATTGCACGAAAAATTACGTGAAAACAATAATATTAAAATTTTAAATACAATGTATATGAGCTCATTTTAAAATTTAATTTCAAAGATCAAATTTCTGTATGAAAATATTTCCTTCATCAGTGTAAGTGTAGGAACACACCGAAACATTGGACCTTTCGTTAAGTCAGTGTCCAACGAAAAATGGACCTGCAAATTATATAAATGTTTTTTGCTCTATCAAAGAAACAAATTCAATACAAAAATGAGCAATTTTGTAAGATAAATTGAAAACGTCCTCTCTACTTCATGTAAAGTACCTTCCAAATTAAAATATCCGTTTAAAGTTAAGCGGGGCGTGATATCAGCCAGATCAAGTGAGAAATGTCAATTTTGGTGAAATTCCTGCTTTCGATTCTGCCATTAACGTTGTTCACGGACGGATGAACGAATGAATAGACGTTTTGCCGTAAACCAATTTTTCGATATCAATGACCCACAACATGTGTATTTTAACTACACAAGTAATGTAAACAAAGTATGCAGTGAAATAAAATTCAAACATCGCTTTACTTTTTTAAATTCACAAGTTTATGTTTAATGAAACACAAAAATAAACTATGAGTTACTTAATTGTAATAATTGAATATCGTGAATAACGTTTTGAATGAATATTATTTCTTCTCTTTTGCCACGAGGAAGTTGGTTTCTATTTTCTTCTTCAAAAAAGTCGGTTTGAACCTTTTAGCCAATGCATTTACTTTCCGACTGGTCCATGTACGAACGCGCTTGATGGACACGAAAACCTAAAGCCCAAAAGCCCAGTCGGATATTTCTGCGGTGGAGATTTCTCAGGAGTTCATTTGCTAATGGAGTAGGTTCACTCCCTTTCTTTAAGGACTAATTAGTTGCTGCAATTTGCACGGAGCGAGCTATTCGCTGTGAAACGGGTGTTAGGGCTAAAACGATTTAGGATGCTCTAGGGAGGAAATTCGTGATCCCTTTCATTCAACTTGGATGTGGATTTAAAATGAAAAGTGAGTGCTATTTAGAAGTCTATAAAAGAAGTGGAAATATGTTTGTATTTCAGCTATTATCTGGTATTTTAGAATGCTTTAAAATTAACAATAAAATAAAGACAAATAAGTACAATTATATGCGATGTGTTACCAAATATATATCAATTTTTTACATTGATTTATTTGTTTAAGTGTTTTTCTGATATCTAGCTACATTGGACGTTATTACACAAGAGTCCTAATATATTACACTATAATTTACCAAAGACCTATTATGTTTTGCGAGAATATGTTAACAGTGAACTTGTGTTATAGACAAGTTATTATATTTTCTTGTCACATTAGATGCATTTATTAATACTAGCTGCTGCGAAATTTCATCGTAGGCACATTTAGTACTTTCTGTCCTGTTCTGGTTTCATTTAACAAAATCTGGCAAGTTATTGTAACTACGAACTTGTGATTTGGTGGGATAATTGGAGAAGATAAGCTGTGAAGTTCTACTTGGGCCAAAATGACCTTATAATTAGACATTACATTGTTAATTGTATGTAATTGAAGAGAATTTTTTAAATTATTTAAATTTATCTACTTAGTGCGAATGTGAGGAATAATGCTTATTGTGCCGGTCCGGATGGCCGATATCGCCAAGGTAGTAGTGCCGTAGCGATCTGGGACCGTAGGGTCGCGGGTTCGAGTCCCGCCTCGGGCATGGTTGTATTGTATTCGTCCCTATATCATATTGTGTCATCCTCACAGTTACCATACCGTTACACGCAATAGTGGCTAATGACCTAGTAGTTTATGCGACCGTAAATAACAAAAAATGCTAATTGTTTATAAAAATAGACCATCCATCCTTGCATTTATTCATTCACTAATTTACTCATTCATTCATTTTATTTGCGTGGGGTGTAAGGAAGGGTAGCCGCGCAGCAGGGTTAAAATATGGATAAAACAAGATTTTTATCAAAACGATAATTAGGGATCCTTTCAGGAATATTCTTTACATAAATAAATAATATATTTAGTTCATATTTATAATTTTTCCAAAGAACTGTGGTGTACACCAAATGCCGAAGATGGAGAACACTTTTATTGCTATTTTGCATATATAGAGGTAATCGCAGTTTTGTCAATTCTGGCGGATTACTACAATACGTTACATAATTTTCCCACTACAGTATGCCATAAGACGCTCAAAATGGTGTGGTTGCAGTAGATCAGCGCAGAATATCAGGTATCTAAAGTACAGTATTATATATTGTAAATGAGGACTAGCAAAGTAAATTAATTGTCTTATTGTTATATGAACAGATTTACAAGACTATAACTTTCTATTCTGGTTCTGAAGAAAGTTGGAGATTAGTGTATTGATTCTTTCAGGAAACTCTGAATAGTTGCTGCTTCAATCTACCTCCCGTGTCCGTATAATCCTGGAATGTTGTGTATCGCTTGCTATTATTTAGGATTCTTTTACTAATCTATTCAACATCGTTATTTTTTCATTTTTAAGGGAATAGTGCCAAAAATGGGTTTTATTTGACTTAAAGAACAATTTGTCATTTATTAAAATTCTAGAGACTAGAATAAATAAAATTTATGACAAATGAACACAAAATAAGTCAGTGACGAAGAAATGCTAAGATGAGAATTTTTAATTTCTCTCATACAACGTACGTAATGAAAAAGTATTGTAGTGTTTCAGCAAAAATCATATATTTTTCGACAGAAAAACTTGTATTGCGGGTTCTTGTCACAATGCTAGCGGTTAATTTGTGAGCAGGATATTCACCAGTATTACTGTTCCCCAATCGGTCTAGTTGATGACGTGTCTTTTGAAACTGATTTGAATTTTGAAACATTTCTTGAATTTAAAACAAATATTTTGATTTTTCAGGGAAATTACACTGATTCTAGATGGAACATCCCAGCCCCAACAAAAGTTTCGAAATTTTCTCAGAAATAGATTCACACTTTTTGATAACAATTTGTTTTTATGTGGATAGAGAAAAAGACGCTTAAAACTGGCGCAGGTTGTATTTTCTTTAAACTCTCTGAAATTTCGAAAATAGCGAAAGTTGAATTTATTCCGTGTCTTCCTAAAACTACAAAATTGTAGATATTTTTCTTAATGAAATTGGTTCTTTAAATACCGTTATTTAAATAGAGCTATGTAAATGTTTCGAGTAACCGCGTAATTTTGCGTGAAATATGGGCAATTTAAAAGTTTTTTTAAAACAGCGATTAAAAAAAAATGGTTACAGTGTAAATAAATGGAGCAGATCTCACTGTTGGTGAATACTGTATTTTCGAAAATTGCAAAAAAATAGCATTACAAAACTACAATATTAATGGTAGAGACTTTTTACATAATGATATTTGGCTTCAAAATATTTAAATAAGGTCATGTACATTTTTTTTAAAAACAAGAACTGTCGCGTGATTATTGCAAATCATTGCAACTGCAGATTCGAATTCCCATCACTACTTTTTCTACAGTCTTTCAGCAGTTATGGCAATACGATATTGTAATCGCCGCGACATAATAGTTGGAAATTCTCATTATTACTTATCATTGTTAGGCAATTTTCTGCCTGTGAGGAACCGTGACCACAATGGAGCACAGTGTTGGATTATCAGATTAGTGTTGTTTTAGCTTTAAAAAATATTTTTCACACGAAATACTCTACGATTGGTAATAAGTTTTACAAATTATCGCCGAGATGTGTTAATATGGAAAGAAATTGATATGTTAAAATATTACGTAACCGTTACTAAGGGGGGAAAGTACGTGCTAGTACTAGTGCTTCTACTATTAGTTGTATTTGAAATGGAAGTAAATAAGTATATTCAGTCAAATTGTTCTTAATTTTGTTTGAATTATGCCCGAAATTATTTTGGAGAATTTACGGACAAGTTTTGATTTAATCCATAGACAATGTTAGTCCAGTTACTGGAGCCTCAAATTTATGTCCTTCAATTTCCGCCCTCATTGGAAATGTGTAATGTAGATTTTGGCAATCGGACCACCCTGAATTAGGGTGTTAATGGGTCTGGTTTCAAACGTCCTGTGAGGCAACGGGCACCCGAGTGGCCCGGGCGGAGCTCCCGTTGATTCCAGTCCCTTGCGGCGTCCGCACGCGTGCTCTGCTGCCCTTCAACCCTTCTGGGCCGTGCGCGTGCGCGTGCGCGTGCGGCCCCGTGCCCTGGTGGCCTGCTGCCCTCTGCGTGCCACGCACATGGCCCAGCGCCACACTTCCCGAAGCAATGCAGAGAATATTAACAGCGAACAACTCTGGCTGTTAGAGGTATAATTATAACGTGAATTTGGTGGTGATTCCACATGTTTCCCAATGAATGACGATTGGATTTTAATCTTATTTCAGGTTCCATTATGATTATTTATAATCTGAGCATAGCAATATAGAATAAGACACTTAAAACTGGCATTTTGTTGAACTCTGAATTTTTGAAAAATGGCAAAATTTCAAAGTTTTTTCAACATCTTTCTTCAACTACAATATTCATGCTAAGTATAAAGAATTTTAATAAAACAAAGTATTTGTAAATTAGAAAAAATCCATGTTGGGAGAAAGTTTCTTAGAATTTCTTAGAATTTAATCTGTATTATAAATTATAATAGAATTGTTTTACTTAATTTCATAGTGAAGAGTTTTTAATAGTTTTGTTTGGCAGACGAGGAAACACATATAAGTGCGCTTTTCTCTGTCATTCGGATCCTGTGCGTCCATCCCACCGCCCTCTCGCCGAATCGATACAGCGCTCCCTCCGGCCCGGCTGCTCCCGCCGCCCCGGGCGGGCGGGAACCTCATTTGCGCTGGCCCAGCGGCCGGCCGCCCTCGCCCGCCGCTTCTCCCTCCCCGCACCCCTCACCCTTTCACCTTAAACATCTACGCCCTCGTCTTCTCGTTCTCCCACGCTCAAAGCCACAACACACCGTCGCCCCGCGCCTCTCCTCCCACCGACATTACATTCCCACGCCCAGAAGTTCTAAGCAGAGACTGCCTCGTGATAAGTCGGGCAGTCCCACACGATCTCGCTCTTTATATCTCACGTGTGTTCAGTCTCCGTGCCCCCTTTACCACGATTAAAAACCCTATGCGCTATCCAGCTCATGACTCACGAGCCACAAACCCCACATGACTTATCGATGGATTACTAGTGATGCCGGACACGCCAACTGCTAAAATCATTAGTCCTGTAAGTGACGTATATGTTTGTTGGTCGGGAGGTGGCAGTGATCGTACCCCAGTGGATGGAAAAGTTCAGCGCCGACCTATCGTAGGCTAGCGGGGTTTCCCCCGCAGGGAGCAGGTATCGCCCACAAGTGGGGCCGGACAGCCAGGGTAGACTCTGGGGGGTTGCTCCCGATCGGTCTCCCGGCGTGTGTGGTAGTGTAGTGCATGTAAGAGTAAGTGTGCGTGTGTAAGTTGGAGTTACGACAGGACTAGGAATGGGAAGGAAAGATCGCGCTAGAATTCTCCTCCAGACAGCAACAGAACTCGACGAAGCTATCTGGCTAGTGTGGAAAATCCTGTGACCGTCGGGACTCAACCCCTAGGACCTCCCAGTCAGAGGCACTGCAGAGACATCATTCGATGCCCTGAGCCACCTCTTCCAGTTCACATAGCTCTTGCTTCATTGCATGTACCCCGTGACCACGATTAAAACCCTATGCGCTATCGAGCTGGTGATACACGAATCACATACCCACCTGAATATGCACTTCTCCCCCCACGTGCTCTCACTCTCCACATCCACTCACTCACTCTTCCCGTGCTCCCCACTCTCACCACCCACAAGGCAGATCGATAACTTCCTCCGGTTGAGCTAGTCCTCGACACCCCTTCAGCACCCTCACACCCTCTCGACTCCCTCCCTCGCTCCTAAGCCTCCGTCTCCATCCCCCCTGCCCTTCCTCTCGGCGCAGATAGCGACCTGTTACCACGCGCCGTCCTCGCTCTGAGCCGGGCTTTTATTTTCGGGGCTATCTTATCTCCCCACGTTCTCGCGGTTTCCAAAAGCGAAACGGCTGTGAAACGCCGTGAAAAGTGGGCGTGTTCGCGCTAGGGAAGGCGAACCCGCTGGCGCAGAGAAAGAGAGAGTGAAAGTGGCCCTGAAGGGAGATTTTCGCCCTTCTCCCATGACCGACGATGATTGGCTGTAAAGATGAACTACGTTTTCAAGAGGGTGAAAGGAGATGAAAGCCTCGTGTACGAGAGAGGTTATCTCCTGAAAATAAGCTGTTCCACAAGATATTTGAATTCAGATACCTAATATTCTGAAGGGCTTGAAAAGAAGTATTACAGTTCAACTGTTGTGGTGAGACAAAAAATTTGACTAGGAAAAAATAAGGGAAAATATTTTTAATAAAAGTTAATACTTCAAGAAAAATGCAATAAATACATAAAATGGTCACAAATTCCAAAAAGTTAATCAGTAACTAACTCCAACTTAGGAAATATTGTTCACAAAAATGTAAGTACATATGAGGCTCACTTTGAAATGAACAACAAAAAACAATGTGTAATTCTTTTTGAGAAATGAAACCCTCCAAAAATTTATTCTTAGTAGGTAATTTTGTTATATTGCGCCGTACTACCGCAAGATTGGTATTATTGAATCAGGGAGTTTTATCATTGAGACTTTCACGTTTGAACTAATCCGAATGCTGGATCAAACCGTACGATATATCTGATGAGTAATTGTGTTTGAAGATTCGCACGGAAGAAACATTCGTGGCTGACCTTAGGTTATTGGCCTCATCTTAAAATACCCCCCCCCCGTCCAAAAAAGAAGTGAACGAATCTACTGCACTAAATGTCGACAATTTAAAAGTAGACTAAATATCTCAATTCCTACAGAATTATATATCACAGAATATATCAACTTTGTATGTATTGCAACCAACATAGAACTGCAGTTTACCAAAACAGTGAAAAACCTACAAAGCTGATGATATGCGGCGAGAACTTTATCATACGCAATTTCCTTGTCTGGAACTTGACGCTTTTTAGAATGAGGGTTCATTTCGATTGCTGACGGCGATGGGTTTTTGACTTGCACAATGCCTCTCTCTGGATGAGAATTGACACATCTCTGATCCGTATCCATGGTTTTCTCTGATCAGTTTCAGGTTAAAAAATGAACCGTAAACACTTCTTCCATCCTTCCATCCGAGTTACATTTTTAAATTGCTTTGTTAGTAATGTCTTGCGCGGCCAGCAACACAACAAAGGGGTGAAACGCCGTAAGTGGGCGCCAGCATCCGGCGTTTCCGCTGCAAAAAGTGGGGCAGCGGGAGCCGGCGGGACGTCCGCACCGGAAGTCCGGAGGCGGCGGCGGCGGCGGTGTCGACGGAGGCGGCGGCGGCGGCGGTGTCGACGGAGGCGGCGGGGGCGGAAGCGACCGGGGTAGACGTTGTGTGGACGACGGCGGCGGAGGTGGAAAACACCGTGGTGACGATGGAGGGAACGGTGATAGCGGTGTACGAGGTGGTGGCAGCGACGACGAGGGTGGAGGCGGCTAGAGTGGAAGTTTTGTATTATTTGTATTTTGGTTTAAAAGTGAATCATCTCTAGAAAAAGCTTTAAATTTTAAAAACATTCAAACCTTTTAGAAAATTTAAACAATATATAAGCTTCTACGGCGGATCTCTACAAACCAGATGAGTTATTTTCTGTTAGACATTAAAAATAATGTAATATGGCAAAACAGTAAATTTTTTTTATTTGCTAATTATCTGGAACTTAACGTAGACTATGCTATACAGTTAGAAATTAAGATGTATTATGTCATTAGACCGGAAGATTGGGGGTGTAAAAGCTCCCGAAAGATAGTTGAAGACTGAAAAACATAGGCGTAAGTTAAAAATTAAATTGTTATGAAATACAATAATTTAAAAAAATTGCCTGCTGTCCAAAATTTTTAAGGGACCAGTCCAAAAGAGTGTAAGTTGCGTTGTCGACGGTAGCGGAGGTGGAAGAGGTAGTGGTGACGGTGGAAGGAACGGTGATGGCGGTAACGAAGTGGAGGAGTCAGCAACGGCAATGATGACGTCGGAGGCGATATCTGATAGAAATGGCAGAATTGTGGCTGTGGCTGAAGTGACAAGAGGTAGAGACGGTGGAAATTGCACGGGAAACACCTGCTTTGTTCATGGAAGCGGCGATGGTGCGTTGTAAGCGGTGGAGACAATAAAAGTGCTGGTAAAAGATGCGACGAGGGCAGTGGCTGACAGGGCTATGGTGTAGTAGAGATAAGACTTTCGATTTAGAGGAAGTCACGGTCGTAGTATTGCGGTGCCAAAGAGCTTCGCAGCGCTTCTTTGAGAACGATCATATTGTTTATTTACTAAACATCATATGCAGTAGGTGAGTGCCGATACACTTTGTATCGCGGACGTTCATGAATTTCTCTTCCTTTAAGAACTCATTTAGCAGTTTGTAATTGGTATTTCTGTTGCAAAACTCTAACGGGTGGTTTCATTAATATATGTTAATGATGCATGCCTGGATTTGTCATTGAAGCCCCTGTGATTAGAAGTAGTGTCATCGACAGGGAGTATGGCGGCGCGAATCGCTAGGTCAGTGCCCGACGTAGCACTAGTCGCTGCTCCACTCCATCTCCACAACCTCTGCGCTGCGTCATTGTCATCAGCATAACCCTGTGAGAGCGTAGGCTTCCGCGCCTGGGGCTAGTGCTTGCTTGGCTGTCCGGGCACCTTCGCCATGGACGCATCGTCACCCGGACAGCCAAGCAAATACCATAACCTTGCATTCACTCCTACACTAACCATATCCCAGCTTCGTTTTCACTCAACCTTCCACTCCCGCCGAAACCCGTCCACACCTCTCTCAAACGCTACCCACATGCCACCCAAATTCCACTCAACCTCCACGCGTAGCAACCACGCGTAGCAACCACGCGTAGCAACCACGCGTAGCAACCACGCGTAGCAACCACGCGTAGCAACCACGCGTAGCAACCACGCGTAGCAACCACGCGTAGCAACCACGCGTAGCAACCACGCGTAGCAACCACGCGAAGCAACCACGCGAAGCAACCACGCGAAGCAAGCGCCTGGAGCCAGTGTTTGCTTGGCTGTCCGGGCACCTTCGCCATGGACGCATCGTCACCCGGACAGCCAAGCAAATACCATAACCTTGCATTCACTCCTACACTAAACACACCCTAGCTTCGTCTCCACTCAACCTTCCACTCCCACCGAAACCCGTCCAAACCTCTCTCATACGCCACCCACATGCCACCCAAATTCAACTCTACCCCCACGCCCAACCCCCACGCGAAGCAACCGCGCGCAACAACCGCGCGCAACAACCGCGCGGAACAACCACGCGCAACAACCACGCGCAGCAACCACGCGCAGCAACCACTCGCAGCAACCACGCGCAACAACCACGCGCAACAACCCCGCGCAACAACCCCGCGCAACAACCCCGCGCAACAACCCCGCGCAACAACCCCGCGCAACAACCCCGCGCAACAACCCCGCGCAACAACCCCGCGCAACAACCCCGCGCAACAACCCCGCGCAACAACCCCGCGCAACAACCCCGCGCAACAACCCCGCGCAACAACCCCGCGCAACAACCACCAGCAACAACCACCAGCAAGAACCACCAGCCAGAACCACCAGCAAGAACCACCAGCAAGAACCACCAGCAAGAACCACCAGCAAGAACCACCAGCAAGAACCACCAGCAAGAACCACCAGCAAGAACCACCAGCAAGAACCACCAGCAAGAACCACCAGCAAGAACCACCAGCAAGAACCACCAGCAAGAACCACCAGCAAGAACCACCAGCAAGAACCACCAGCAAGAACCACCAGCAAGAACCACCAGCAAGAACCACCAGCAAGAACCACCAGCAAGAACCACCAGCAAGAACCACCAGCAAGAACCACCAGCAAGAACCACCAGCAAGAACCACCAGCAAGAACCACCAGCAAGAACCACCAGCAAGAACCACCAGCAAGAACCACCAGCAAGAACCACCAGCAAGAACCACCAGCAAGAACCACCAGCAAGAACCACCAGCAAGAACCACCAGCAAGAACCACCAGCAAGAACCACCAGCAAGAACCACCAGCAAGAACTACCAGCAAGAACTACCAGCAAGAACCACCAGCAAGATCCACCAGCAACAACCACCACCAGCAACAACCACCACCAGCAACAACCACCACCAGCAACAACCACCACCAGCAACAACCACCACCAGCAACAACCACCACCAGCAACAACCACCACCAGCAACAACCACCACCAGCAACAACCACCACCAGCAACAACCACCGGCAACAACCACCCGCAACCCAACCGCTACCCGATTCTCACCCAAATCCCGCCCAACGACTGCCCCCCTCCTTCCTCCCCTGCCTGGCCGCCACTTCCCTCCTTCGCCGCCGCTTGCAACGCCGCTCCAAGAGGGTCAAGAGGTCACGGGCTGGCGGCTCTCGTCTCGAGAGACTGCATTCCCGGACCGCTTTGCGTCTCCCCAGCAACAGCGGGCGAAGCGACGGTTGCTGCTGCGCAGCTCTCTGGGGCACCCACGTGGCCAGCCGTAAAGGCACACATCACGGACACCTGCTTGCGATGTGAAATGCGGAGAAGGATTTAGGACAAAATCCAATTGTTTAAAGTACTAATCTTTGTTTGAAGCACTACTAGTAGAAGATTAAAAATTTTATCTTTCAAATAATAAACACCTAATTGATCTCGAAAGACACTGCGGCTTGTTTAAAATTCACGTGGAATGTGAAACAACTTTTATTTGTCTCTGCAAGAAACACTTTTGCAATTATATTTTCAGACGTTGCTATACTAATAAACTTACAGCGAGGGAAATGTTTTGTGAGGTTTGGAAACCACAGTAATAACAAATTATGCAACGTATTTGGACTTCGTCTCACGCTCGTACTACTCTTTCCATGTTCGCAAATCCTTGCTCCTCTCCCGGGACGTTTTTATCTAATCCTCGTCACGGGCTCTTCTCGTCTCACGTTAGTACCGCGAACTACCTTTATAATTCTGCGGAGAACAATTTTAGTGTAAAATATATATTTTTCATTTCATCATTTTTATTGATTTTTCAAATATGACTGGTTTCTGGTACGCAAAGAAATTTGCTGATGCCTGCTAGCTGTGCCTCGCAACCGCGCAATGAGACGCTCTGCTTTAAGTCACATTTCTTATGCGAAAGTGCTTTGGTATGTCCGACGAGTCGTGTTCGGGAGTAGTCCAAAGCCATTACATTACTTTTTACATTAATCCCTGCTTTAGAAATTTCAAACTCTCTTTGAAATTGCTATTAGTATCATTTTCTGATAATTTGTTTTTGTGCAATTACGTAGCAGTTCTTTCTATATATAACATGTTGAGGAAAAAATATTGTTTTGAACGATTTACGCCACAACATGGCACATTCTCGGTGCGTCCTTGACTCTTAACTCTTTTTTAGGTCTCTCATAGAAAAGCAAGACATAGGTTTCTTTGATCGTAATCGACGTATCTTTTTGTACATTCTATTACATTTTAGAAATTTTAACTCTTTTGGATGTACTATTCCGTTGCACGGGTGGCCAGTAACATTCAATATCTTGAAATCTGTGTCAAATTAAATTGAGTGGTGAATATTTGAAGCAATTTAATCGCACAGGTGTGATTCTTTCTGTCAGTTAGCTTCGTAGCTCGTACTAATATACCTCGAAATTAACTTTGGAATAATAGAATATTCATGCACTGTACTAGCTTATATTACAGTGTTAGAAGTTTAGGTACCATTATATAGTTGTTTAAACTTTTAAAGTAATTATTTGTAACGTGCTTTGATCGATTTATAATCATTTTTTAACAAAATCTAGTTTGATTATATAAAGTATTCAAGTCAGAAATAAAAAAACTGAGGTCAGTGACATAATAAATATTGTTGCAACCCGAGTGTTCTAATAAACCGTAATTATATCAAAAACATCAGTATCCTAGGATGAATATTCGAATGCAATACACTATTTAAACTAAAATTATTAATACATTCGAATATTTATAATGTGGACAAATAGTTGTTTGAAAGTCATGTCGTAACATCATATTAAAATACTTGATTCTACAATCTGGTGTTGTAATCAAATGTCGAATACATATTCCGTATTTTTATTAAAAAAATAAATATTGCTTTTTTAGAATGATACACTATCAATTATTTTTCGGGCTGTTAAATCCTCGTTACTTCCTCCTATCACTCACGCATTGCTGTGCTTGGAAAACACATAGTTCCCGGCTGTTCCTCGTTGCTTGTCTGCTTCTGTGTTATATTTTCCTAACCCCACTTTTGTCACTGTTAGACTCTCTTTGCAGAAGAGATGCCTGATTTGGCCGTAGTTCTGAGAACTATCCGTGGGGCGGGGAATAGCTGGGAGTCCGAGAAGTTGAAGTGCACGTGCGCGCGTGGGAGGGGGTGCTCGGCGAGGATGGATGGCCGCCCCCGCTCTCAAATCCCCAGCCCTGCAATATACTGCCGCGAGAACTCGCCCCCGACGAAGTCGCAGTCCCGCGTCGCATTTATGAATGTGGCTATTGTTGCCGCAGGATATTGAACTGGATATTTATGGCTCAGAGCTGCAGCGAGCTCACTCAGCCCCGCCCCCCTCCCCGCCCCCACTTCTCGTCCGCCGACAGAAGCCAGTGTCAAGGGCTGACGTAATGCCTTGCGGCCGGTGCGCCCAGTAGTTCAGAGACCACGACCCGTCCATCACTAGGTGCCGGGGTACTAATCTTGATAAAGTTAGGTAGTTTCTAAGACGTCCTCGGATTGGGATTATGAATGTGGCGTATATTCAACATCCGTCAGGTCTGGAGGACTCTAGCGGCCGGCTGCTGAGAGCGGTTTTCATTTTGATCAACATCAGGCAAATACTTCACAATCGGGGTTCGGGCTAGCGATGTTTCATTTCTCATCCATGAATCCTTATACAAACACAATTTCATACACTATACTATTACACATGTCGGGAGGCCTGTCGGGAGCTTATACCGATATATGCCATTTCCTAAACTTCAGAAGTAACGATTATAGTAGTTGTTACACTCGGAAACTATACATTTATTTTATAAAAAATTATATTATTTGGAATTTAAGTTCAAACAATGCCACGGGATATTTTGTTTCCCGTGCCTCTCACTACATATCATTTACATCATAATGTCATAAATACCTATTCATGATAGTAATGAATATTTAACAGGAATCTCATACTATAAGTTTATTTGTCATTTTGCCCCTGATTGGTAGGCAACTTCGCTTGCAGGAGTGTTCCACGGGGAAACGTTCAAGGATTTTTCGTGATACTGCCACACATAACTCCAGGATTTGTTTATCTGCTAGGGGTAAATATAGGAGACACACGTAAATTCCTTAAAGATGATTTCCTACTATTTATATTTCGAGACCTATGATTTCGAGCTCGTTGCATGCCCTAGAAGTTCGTAATATTTATTCTGAGGAATCTATCTATAGAAGCTTTGTGTGAAAGTGTGAATCCTACATTGATTTATTGATTGATTGGTATTCCCGGGCGTATCAAGTGCTAAGGTGGTCAGTCCCGCAACTGTAGTGCATATTTTGTTACAAGAGTGAGCGGTAACATTCCCTCGCGGGATGGCAATATCCAGCGCCGACATATACGACGACGAGAGGCGACATATATCCCGACCAGCAGTGCACCAACCCAGTTGGGACGAGCGGTAGACTGTACACTGGTCTCCACACATGTGTGGTAGTGTAATGCATGAAAGGTAAGCGCGCGTACGTAATGGATGAGGACAGGACAAGGAAGGGGAAGGTCAGTTCGTGGTCAATGGCCCGTTTTTAAGGGTGATGCTCCGGCATTCTCCTGGGAAAACAATCGAAAGTAGTAGTCGACCGCTAGAATACTCCTCAGGCAACGACTGAATTCGACCTAGCTACTACATAGCTCCAGCCTGCCACCGTCGGGACCCGAACTCGAGGGCCTCCCGGTCAGAGGTGACATCAGTGACACCATTGACAACAAGTGATGCCCTTAGCCACCTCACCCTTTGAATGGGCCCGTGTGACCCAAAGCCCACGTCGTCGCCTGGAGCACGGGCAGGCATCGCCGCGTGGACGGCGCTGCGTGAAAAAGCGCGCGATTCGGAGGCAAGTCCAAGTCAGCCCGACCGGTGAACAATCGATACGCCCGCGTGACTCACCCTCCGGCCCCGCCACGCTACGTCACATCCGGTCCGAGAGCGCGTGTTGCGGTGGGCGACAGCGCAGGGACGGTAATGCATCTCATTCGGAGAAAAGCAGACTAAATATTTTTGCGCACTCACCTCTGATGTTTATTTTTTTCTGATTATTTGTATCGTTAGCCATTATCACATTTTCAGACTATCACGTAGTAAATTAAGATTTTATTGAATATATTTGTTTTGAAAAATGTATAAAATGAAATTGCTTTTGAATGTACTAAAAAAATATTCCCATAACATTTGTGAGCGGATGTGGCGTCGCCATGTTTCGTCACATCCGGTCCGGACGCGCGTGTTGTGGTTGTCGACTCAGAGAATGCTTCCCATTCGGAGAAAAGCAGACTAAATATTTTTGGTCACTCTCCTCTGAAGCTGAATGACTCTGATTATTTGTATCGTTACTCCATTATCACATTTTTAAGGCTAACAATGAAATGAAACCAAGATTTTTATTAACACTTTTAATTTAAGAAACAAACTAATGAAATAACTTTTGAGAGTGCTAAAATACTTTGTGACATTTATCCTAAATACGCAAACTTTTAAATTATTAAACGTAAGGATGAGCACTGAAACGGCTCCTTTCGACCGCTTCTCAAGAGTATAAACGGTAAACATGACTCCTTTTTGTTGTTTCAATTTGGGATCTCTGTTGTAACGTAGCTAGTTATTATTGACATTTGTCTCCACCTAGCAACGGGGTATCATGTTAATACCTTGGATACCCAAGCAGAATGCTCCGTGAGATTAGGTGAAGGGCTTCTCGATTTTTAATTTTTTAGTGGGTTTTCCGCAAAAATGTTCATGATTTGCTTAAGATATCAGCCACATAATGTCTTTGTGTTTGAAGAAGTCTCTTAGGATTATGAACCAGTAGGACGGAAGTCGTGTCATTAAACAATTTTTATTAATGTTGTTGTGAAAGACCTCAATTTCTTATGAGAAACGATCGACGGGAAGTCAATGACGAATCTACGACACTCTGATGATTGAGACGTTACATGTGATGACGCAGCGAGGATTTCTTCATTGTCAAGTAAATTTGCAAATTAACCAAATGTGTATTAGAAGTGTGAGCAAATAAATAGACACCACATACAACCTGAAAGCATTGAAGGCATATCGGAAGCGAAGTCTCAGATGATTGATGCTTGTTTCTTATTAGCTTATTGTAACACCCCCGGTCGTCTCGTGAGAGAACGCCCGGTTAGCGGCCCGGTTATAGCTCAGTCGGTGATGGAAGGAATCGTTAAACAGATACAATGGCAGTGCGAAACAAACACTTTGATCACTGGTAAAAATTACTTTTATTCCTGGGCAATAAAATTAAAATGCCCCAGGGAAGTTGCACTTGTAAATAGAATAAAAAATGAGAAAATTAGGTAAAAAAAGAAAAGAAGATGAAAAGTTAGTATTCAGAGTAAAGCTTAAAACTTAGGAAGAATTATTAACTAACATTACAATGGTAAAAAAAACAAAAGTTACGGGTCAATGTGCCATAGCGCGGCACCGCATTACAAGTTTTACACAGGGACGAATGCCCTCGAATAATACTGCCTGGAGAAAGGTCTTTGCGCGCCCGGGGAGGGCGGGCGCGGTCGAGGAGGCGGCTGGGCGTCCTTCAAAAAAATTCAGCGGAGGTCGACGGCCTCCCGTGCCAACAGCTGAGCGGTCGGGTCGTTGACGTCACCAAAGGGGCGCTGGCGTCTAGCAGCGTTGTAACGGCGTCTGGTAGTAACTGGTAGAACTGGTAGTAACTGGTAGAACTCGGAGTGGCCGGGCGATCTCAATCTCAGGAACGTAGTAATCAACTATGAGTACCTCTGATTCTCATTATAATAATTGTCGAACACAACTTCGGACAGTTTAGAACTCCTTCGGAGAAACATTCGCCTCTCTTCACGACGAATTCCCACCCCAGAGAATTTTCTCTGTCTACTGCGGTTGGTCAAATGCTCAAGCTCGCAGCAAAATAATATAAGTCCCACATAGGCACATTCGCCCGAATAATTCCCACCCCAGATAAGTTTCTCTCCCAACTGCCCTCAGCCTAATACTCAGGCTCCTTCCGACGAATAATTATAAGTTTTTCAGAGGCACACTGGTCTCTCCCCGACGAATAGTTACCCCCCCGGAGAAGTTTCTCTCCCGACTGCTCCCCGTCTAATGCTCCACACCTTCTGACATTCTATCAGTCGAAATCGTATCAAGTCAACTTTGCCCCCACCCGCTTTCTCGTGTGCTCCAGCTCCTTATAATAGTCGCGTCGCTATTGGCCAAAGGTAACGACGCAGTGCACTATTTTCAACCAATCGCGACGTGGAAGCCACGGAAATTTCCGCTCTCTGCGCCAGCTGTGAGTGCACAGGGTTATTCTAATTCCTTCTAGAACATCAGCCATGCTTGCACAAGGCAGGCGTTGTCCGGTGAAAGAATTTATCACTCTGGGTTTCCCCGGATGTAAGCGGGCGTTCTAGAAATTTCGCAGCCGGTCTTGCGACCACGTGCCTCTCTCAGTGAATCTTTCGACGACTGACCCTTATAACGACTTTCTTAATGGGCCGGGGGCGCAAATGGCTGTCACGATAAGCGAGGTTGCGCGCGTGTGGCCATCTGTTTACTCTCCCAGTAGAACTCAGGGTGGCCGAGTTTGTTTTATTTAATTTTCCTGGTATGAGGAAATCGGTATCGCTACAATATCAAAAAAGAAAATGAATATATTACCTCTAACAGGCTTGATTTAACGTAAAACGTGAAACAAAAACAAAATTACTGAGTTAATGATCCTAGAAAAAATTTCTACTTTGCTATCCTGCGCACAACACATCGTAATTACATCCTCAATTACCATGGCTCTCAAATTCTCACTTAATACATCTTATTCAGCAATGCATAGTGGCACGCAAATTGGGCTTCCTTCATGAAATGATCGTTAACGAAAGGGAAATTGCTGGAATGGGAGGCAAGGGGGCCCGAGAGAACCCGTGCACCCGCTCTGTCCACTAACACGTTCACTTTGATTACCGCAAATTGAATTGAAGCCCGGTCCTGGCGGTTGAACGTGGGTGTTCTGACCTCTGCACCACTGGCCGCTCAGAGCTCGGAAAATGCTTTTATTTTTTCTCATGTGTTATTGTTTCCTATTACTTTCGATACACGTGTACATATATATTTATATATATATATTTATATATATATACATATATATATATATATATATATATATATTGCATAACTTACTCACCGAAAAAAAGAACCGTCGGAGCATATCGGCGATCGGCGGCGATGGTGTGACGGTTAGCGTACCGGACTGTGACTGCGACCCAAGCTCGCGGGTTCAAACCCGATCGAAGCCGTGGATTTTTAGGGCGACAAAATCCTTCGTACGCCTTCCTTCGGAGGGGAAGTAAAGCCGGCTGTCCCATGTTAGTAGATTTACTTGCATGTAAAAGATCCTCAAGCCTAAATGACGCCTCTGAGCTAAATTCAAATCGCCTGTTTCTCGGCCAAGAAATACCTCCTTTCTCTGCTAGTTGATGAAAGGAGCGTAGCGAAATTTGCGTGGTCAGACGGAAGAGCAGGCCTCATGGCCTGAGTCTCGCCACGTAAAATAAGGCAAATTCAATTCAATACCTGATCCATCATACTGTAACAAGTTTCTTTGTATACTCCAACGGTTCTTTTTTTCGGTAGGTGAAAAAAAAAGGATCGTGTTATAGAAAAAATTATGAAAATGAATGGTACTACATGCTCTCTTACGGGGTGAATAATGAAAAGACACATCGCGTCAAGTTAAAAACTAATTAATTAGTAAATAAGTCAATCTGAATCATCAATATTACGTAAAAAAAGTAAAATCATGTATGATTGTAAAAGTAAAATTAAGTTAATACCTCGGGCATTAACTGATTAGTAAAAGTAAAAAGTAAAAGTAACTGAAACTGAAAGTAAACTGAAAGTAAGAGTAAAATCATGTATCATGTATCATGTAAAAGTAAAATTAAGTTAATGCCTCGGGCATTAACTGATTATAATGATCGAGTGGCGAGAAAAAGCCCAAGGGGCTGTGGCCCGAGGGCTTTTGTCGCTGGAGATTGTTATAACCTTAATAACGCCCTTGACACGTAAAATAACTATTTTTGCAAATACTACAAATTTTCTAGCCTTACCTCTGGGGACACTGGTGCATGCGGTGATATTTTATGTACAGTTTTGTATGAAACTGCCAATCCCAAATGTCAAGTTAACTAAATGCTCCATTTGTATTACACTTTCCAAAGTTTTTGAGCAGTGGACTAAGATATATGCATCGTTGAAAATGTCAAAAAACTTGTATATGGTTGATGTTAGGTGGTCGAGGGAAGGTGTATATTAGTCTTGTTGAATATCAACATTATGTAGTTTGTGTATAATAACGCATTTATTGTAGAACAACAATCGGAATGCAAGAAAGACGAAAGATATATTAGCAGATGCTTTCATCTCTTAATTTTAGTTCTCAAAATTTCCTACGTCTAGAGGGTAAAACAATTTTACGAGGAAAATGATCACTTATTATACCACTGGTTTCGCTGTAGTTATGAACGTCCTTAGGAAGTTCGGCTTAAATAACAAACGTGGCTGACGTTTGTAAGACAAGGAGAACGCCGAATTTTACATTCAAAAGAGTCTGTTATTTTTGGTAGATTCCTTAAACTATCCTTAAGATACGTTAATCTTGGTATGTGTGCGGAGTTACAGCTTAAAAAACCGTAAACAGGGAGTTTGCGACTGAAAACTCGAGATCATGGAGTTGAGGTGATTTCAATATATTCCCTCCCGACCTAGGAGAAAAAATTTATAAACATTAAACAAACAAGAAGAACCTTTTTCTGAATAAACCTACTCATCCACTACATCTAATTAGTTTCCTAAGTTTAAACCTACTCATCCACTACATCTCACCTACATCTAATTAGTTTCGATTGTTCTTAACAGTTAGCAGACTGTTAAAACCTTATCGGACGCCGGCCGTTAAAATGGAGTTTCATAACTCTACTTGCGTTAAGTCGGTATTAAGTCTGTATATAACGAACAAACTCTTTAAAAACTTTTCATAAAGTTAGTTATCAAACACCGAACATATAGAAGAATGAACCCCGACTGCAACGAGATAAAAAAGTGCGCGTCTATCTTGTGCACCCCTAGCGAACGACCGGCGAGCGAAACTCATTGGCGGAGTCTGATGGTATCTCCGGATTTTATGGCCACCTGGCGATCGAAACCCAGAGCTCACTCTCTCTCTGGCGACGCGAGCACCTGGATGGAAATACACCGCACCGCTCCTCGCTTACGATCGAGGGTTGCTCTGCGATTATCTCTGACACAAACGAGGTATATTGGAGTCAGGGAAGAAAAAGAGGGCGAGATAGTGTCGTGTGGGTGAGAGCTGTAACGGTTAACTTTGATGGACTGTTCTATTGATTGGTGGTGGAGAAGTTTATCGGATTTTCTGTTTTTCTTTTCACATTTTATTATCAATTTTGTTTCATTTCGTTGCATTGCTTCGTTGCGTTGCATTACTTCAGTATATTCAAAGTTCGCGAAATGAGAAAATTAATAAACTTATTATTTTTTACCCAATTTTTTTTATTCCTCATTTGTGGGTTGAGAATGTATTATTACCAATAAAGTATTCTTCCTTAATGATTGCCTTATCTGTTGGATATTGTGAAAATATCGTGTAGCGTTATATTTTTTAATGATTTAGGGTCAAACGTTTTTAATATTTGTTCGTGTATCATTTGCATATCATATTTTGTAAAGGACAACTCGATTAATAAAGTTAATCCCTCTCAGCAGATCTTACCGTCAGTAAAGTATGCGCATTGAACTAACTATTCAAAAGAACTTCTTCATACTCTGCCAACATCACAATTCCGACTTTATTCCTTCATGTATATATTACATCATCTTTAATATTCAATAAATTTTAATATTACAGCTAAATATTGTGTTAGGCACGTCTGTCTTACAAGATCTACATTGAGAATCTACAAGGCGAAAATGAAGGTATGCGTACTACGAGGGATATTGGTATATTGGGAATATTAATATTTTTAATTCTCAGTTTAGTTTACACTTAGATTCGCATTTCCCTCACAACTACTCGTAGAAATGTGCAAACATTGTACTTATAATAACAACATGTAGCACAGAGCAGTTTTTCTCTGGCCTTCGAGGTGATTACGTTATTGATCTCAAATATGAGAGAAAAAAAAGAACCAGAGAAAATGTATTCTGAATAATTAATTACTCCTGCTGTCACACGAACAAAATGCATTGGGTATTAGAACAGTCAATTGGAAATTGCGAATTCATTTCATCCCAGCGTCGTTCTAAACATGAAAGGGCCCATTTACTTTCAGCCGAACAACAGGCGCTGGTGGCCATTGAAGAAGGGTCTGTGGCTTCGTGAATTGGAAAGCGGAGCAACAATGCACAGCGCGTTCGGCGGGATGGAAGTGCGGGAAGAGTTGAGTGCGCTCCCGCTCTGGCGTCACCCCTTTCCGATCGCGGCGCTGCCAATCTCCTTCGATTCATTGATTGATTGATTGGTGACTCCGGGCGCGTCAACTGCTAAGGTCATTATTCCCATAAGTGTAGTGTTCTTTTTTATCACCGGAGGTGGCGGGGATCTTCCCCACTGTACGGCGAGATCCGGCGCCGACGGACGCGGGCGTGAGGGATTTTCCCCAATCAGGTATCTCTCCGCCCCAGCGGGGCACCGCCCCAGCCAGGACCACTTCTAAGCGTCCGACTGGCCTCTCAAAACGCACTGTCAATGTAATGTATGTGTAAGTAAAGGGTAGGATAGGACAGGGAAGAGGTAGGAAAGATCGCGCGCGGTTCGTGGCCTTATTGTTAGTGTACTGACCCGGCATTCATCTGGTGTTGATCGCAGAAACCGCTGAAAACTATCCGATCAGAGCAGCGGGGCGCTAAAATTCTCCTCCAGACAGCGGCTGAACTCGGCGCAGCTATCTAGCCAGTGTTTAAATAATCCTGCCGCCGCCAGGATTCCAACCTTAGGACCTCCTGGTCAAAGAAATTATAGTGATATCAATTGATTAGTTGATGTCCAGTCAATCACCTCCAAACTTAGGACTCTGAGAATCCTTCTCTGGCTCTTTGTGATTCCGCACATTGTGTATCGATGTCTTCCTGGAGAATTGTAATGGAGGGCTGCTCTGATCGGTTGTTTACAAGATTTCCTCCGTTCTATTTCATGAGGTTGCCAGAGCAGTTCCTTAAACAACGGGCGTTCAATCATTCAATCACCGCGGTCTATCATTCTTCTACCATCCTGTTCCCACACCATTCTTAAGACTAGGTGATGGGTTGACCAAAAAATGGCCCGGAAGCACTTCTTGAAAGCGATTGTTAGCCAATTCTCGAAATGGACAATAAATATGTCTCAGAATTTGAAATACGAACACGATAATTGACAATATTACTCATAGAATCGTAGACTTTCCTCCCACAGGACATTGAGTGAAAAATAATATACCCCCTTATTATCTGAAATGCAGTAATAAATTAAAGAGAGTTACATCTTTTACAGGTATTGAAACAATAACTAAATGAATTATTGAAAAGTATTCGGAAAGGAAAATTGAAAAAAATACAAATTTACTTACAGAATGGAACTTGCACGGTCGGGAAGTTTTGTTGCGGTTTAAATGAAAAACGTTAGCATAAAAAATATTATAGAAATTCGAATTTGAAAAAACTAGAATTTTGCTGATATGTAATTGAAAACATTTCAAGTCTTCATAGTCTTGAATCATTTCACTGTATCTTCTTTCCCTTCTTTTTTTCGTGCCTTCTTCATACTGCCTTCTTCCCCTTTGTTCACGTTATTATTTTTCCACTTTTTAAAAACATCTCTCAACTTCCTTCTCATGACTATGTATGTCACTACAAGGAGCTCTTCCCGACCTCAACCCTCACCGGTCTCCTCAGTCACTCCCACACGTTTTGGAGCGTCTGCGTTCAATCGATTGATAAATAATGTAGGGCGGCATTCGATTCTTCTAAAGCGGGCGACCTCAAACTACAAGTACCACAAATGTCTGCATTCCCAGACATTTCACTTCCGGATAGATGTAGGGCATCAGAGACACGAAGGACAATGTAAACCAGAGATACTGTCCTATTTTCTTTCTTTTTTCTGCATTGTTATATGTTATTCTATACGTAGAAAATGTACTTTCAAAAATGTTTCTTCATTTCTTACTGTACAACCTTTTACTCACATTTTATGTGTTTATTTATGTTTATTTCAATTTCGTTTCAGTCCGATTTGGTCAAAATACATTGGTTCGTGCCCCTTATTTACCTTCGAACATTAAAATTTCGCTGTAAAGTTTCTTTAAAAATTATTTCCCCTCATTTTTTTAAATCGCATATTAAGTATAGACGTTTGTGAATGTATGAGAATGAAAGCTACGTTATTCACATTGCATGTTTGATAATGTTGGTTAAAGGGTATTGTGTCCCAAAGTAATAAACATACGCACGGTCTATAGAAATGTCACCACCATTTGCGGAAGAACCTTTGGGAAATTATATGTTCTCTTGAAGTGACCTTAAACATGTAGAACCGGGTAGGGAAGACACATTTACTCAGTAATGTAAACTTTTTGCTTCCGAGTTTTACATTCACTTACTACTTCAAATGATTTTGAAAGAAAAAGAGAACACATTTCGTGCTTGACATTGGTGCTTTGCGTTTTGTCTCCACATTCATATTTATCGGGAGAGTATGTTTAAATCTGACGTCCTTTCAAGAATTCCTTTTCCCCCTCAACCATAGAGGCCTAAATCACATTTCGAAATGGTCCAAAATGTTGTCTGTGTCCATTACAAACATATGCTCCAAATTATGTGTGTTGTCTCTCACAAAGTACTCTCTCTGTACTGCCATGTATAATACACTGCTGCCAAAACACATTCTAATGCTTAAAACGTGAATTTATCAGCTTATTCTGTGAAATACTGTTTAAAAAGGGGGAATACACTTTCGTAGCAATGGGACGTGAGATGTCAAGATTCCATGATGAGACTGAAGGCGTTTCGATCTGTTCCCATTGTCGTGACGTCGAGTACTACATATTTTAACAGACAGACGAGCGAAGGCTGTAAATGCCTTTTATAACCTTACGTCTGTGCGTTGTTATAAGTCCGAAGTAATCTTGTCGTTTACGTAACCGTGTTTATCCAATGCATATTTTAATATTTGTCGCCTGGTCTGCAACAACAGGAGACAAAATTGTGGCCATGACTTTTGTGGTATAGTCGCGCCGCCGCCGTATGTGGTCTGAAATAGAGTGGGGGTATTCACAGCAGCGGTGACAGGCGGACATGTCGGCGTTTGGCAGGCTTCCTGGCGCGCCGGACACGTGTCTTCTGCTCGCTTAAGCACGCGCCCACCGCCCCGTCCCCATGCTCTGCCTGCAGCCTGCCCCGGCCCCGGCCCCTCACGCCCTCTTTCCGCTCCCTCCCCAGCGCGGCCCGTCTCCTCGTTCCTCTTTGCCGGCCTCCCCGCCTCACCCTCCCTCCCGCCTGTCTCCCCTCCCCCTTCCTCCCGCCTGTCTCCCCTCCCACTCTTTCCCGGCCCCCTCCTTCCCGGCCCCCTCCTTCCCGCCCCCTCCTTCCCGTCCCCCTCCTTCCCGTCCCCCTCCTTCCCGTCCCCCTCCTTCCCGTCCCCCTCCTTCCCGTCCCCCTCCTTCCCGTCCCCCTCCTTCCCGTCCCCCTCCTTCCCGTCCCCCTCCTTCCCGTCCCCCTCCTTCCCGTCCCCCTCCTTCCCGTCCCCCTCCTTCCCGTCCCCCTCCTTCCCGTCCCCCTCCTTCCCGTCCCCCTCCTTCCCGTCCCCCTCCTTCCCGTCCCCCTCCTTCCCGTCCCCCTCCTTCCCGTCCCCCTCCTTCCCGTCCGCCTCCCTCTCTCCTGCCCGTCCCCCTCCATCTCTCCTGCCCTTCCCCCTCCCGTACTATTTTCCCACCGTGTCCCTTCCCTCCTCTCTTCCCACCCGCCAGCTTCCCTTCCTTCCTCCCCCTCCCTCCACCACCCTCTCGCCCGTGTCCCCTCCCTCTCGTCTTCCCACCCTCCCTTCCCCCGTCTCCCTTCCCCCGTCTCTCTTCCATCCATCTCCCTTCCCTCCATCTCCCTTCCCTCCATCTCCCTTCCCTGCCGCCCCACTCCCTCCCGTCTTCACTTCCTTCCGTCACCACTCCGTCTCCTTCCGTCCGCCCATGTTCCCGCCCCCTACCGACTCCTCTCCCTCGCCCGACTCCCCTTCCTCCTTTCCGCTGGCCTCCCATCCCATTCTCCCGCACGTCTGTCCTCTCTCCCCGCCCCCACCCCTCCCTCCCTCCCTCCCTCCCTCCTTCCCCACATTAGCTCCTCGTGGCCTCCCTGCCCCACCCGTTTTCTCCTCATTCCTGTTACTCTCCGCTCACTTCCCTTGCCCTCGCCGCCCCATCCGGTCCCCACTCTACCCGTTGCGTAGCATTCCCCTCCTCACTTGTCTCCGCACTTCTCTCCGCTCACCCGACATCCATCGCCACCCACTACTACTCGCACCGCCCGCATCCCCTCTTCGCAGTCCTTTATACTTGCTACTCGCCGTTGCTCCCCGCCCCTCACCGTCGCTGCATGCCTGTCACCCCCGCCTTCCCCTCCCCGCACGCCAACACCCCTCGCCACCCACTCCTCCTCGCCTGGACTGCTATGCACCTTCCCTTCCCTTCTCCGCTGTCCTCGCAGCTCCCTCACCGACCTTTCTGCCCTGGCTGCTCGGCTCGGTGCTGCTACGTGCCCATCACTGGCGCCAAAGGAACGCGCGGTTGGCGTGTATTCACAGGTTATGGCGCGCTCATTTAACCCTTCGGAAGATGGGCGCTGTGTCAAGACGTTTGTAGTCACTAAACTATCATTTCGATTGAATCTCATCCAGTGTTATTAATACTTATTTTCGTTTTCCAATTATTTACTTTTCAAAATATTGTTACATTTTCTGTACAATGATTCATAAATTTCTAGATGTTGGGTTTGTTCGCGATAATCTCTCTTCAAGCATTGAAGCAGTATTGATGGATCGTTTGTGTTAGAGCACAAGAAATAGATACACACCGATCAGCAGTGATGTGCGTTGGTTTGTGAATGTTCGTTATTTTGCAAAAATGATGTATTGATGCATTACTGAAGATTATAAAAATGTCAAATTTGCGCGGGAAGGGGTCTTGTGATTTAGCGATTCTTATTAATAATAATGATTTAGTCTACCAGGTTCAAAGTGGCCCCTGTAAACCTTAACTTTACTTGCTATTACGTTATGTGCAGTTTTGAATTTCTAAAGAAAGTCATTTTCGGGAAAAGCGAAATTTCATTAGCCACAAAAACAATACAGTTCATTCTTGTGCCAAAAAATATCAAGTATCTTGTAATATTGCCTCCCAAACGTGGTATGAAGGGGCATATATATGTGAATGCTTGACGCCTCCCACAACTTGTCGTCTCTAGAGCCAATCATAACAACTTCCCATCAACACATCTTCTCTTGCGGGATCCCCTTTTGAGGGTCTGGAGGATTATACCCGTAACAATGAAATGCAGTATTAAATCATAATATATTTACAAAATAAATGTTTCGAATGTCAGTTGTTGAATTTTAGTAAGGTATGGTTTTGATAGACATGAGCTATTTAAGGATTACATGCTTTATATCAAAATGGGGGGCAGATAGGAAGTACAAATAATGGGGAACGTATTTGATTCGTGGTGAGAATTCCATAAAATGAGAATAACATGTAATAATGATTTAATGATGTCCTACGATCAGTAACTAGTTTATTTCGTAATTATTTGTTTACTTCATATTGTCAATATAAGTCATAAGTACCATGAAATACCCAATCTTAAATGATGAATTCAAGACTGAACTGTATTTCTGAAATGAGTGGGTAACAGGAAATAAATATTTTCTCATGGTCGTCAGTAATTTCTTTCTGACAACACGGCAATTACCGTCTAAATGTATATTTCACTTGTGAGTGATGTGAATAGGCTGTGGAAACAATTAACGAGTTCTATTTATGACACATCGTCATTGAAGAAAGAAACTTGGCTGTCACTCAAACGTTACACAGGCAAAAGCTAACACGAGCAGTTGCGAGTAAACTAATTTTAACATTCGTGACCTTAAGCACCAATAAAATTGTAGTGGTGATAAAAAGAACAACCGTAGCTGTAGTTTTCCTAACATGATCATGTTGTTAGTGTAAAAACGCAAGAAAACGAGAAATTAGTAATTTGTGTAGAACGACATACTCGTGCATTTTTACATTTACTTTACTAATTCTATCTGAACGTAGAAAAATTTATTAGGAATCATCAAACAGATCATTGACAAAATCCTTAAAATTAGAGAAAAAATCAGTTCTATGAAATTGAAAGCAAAAATATTATTATTGATGTTTCGGAATGTTCCTAAGCAAGGCATCAAGGCGTGTCCTTTGTACGGAATCACTGAAAACCAAATACAGTTTTTCTCCCGGGATGGCAAAGGTTGTGAGGGAAACGCAAGTGAAACCACAATGGCACTCATCCATCACACCTCAAGAAGTACCTACAAAAAAAAAGTTCCGAATCGTGGTAGTTTTTGTGCGGCGCCGAGTCCACTTGTGCCCATTGCGCCCGTTGCGTGCGTGGGCGGAGGCGGCTAATGGGCGATCGAAGGTGCCCTTGCCACCCTCTACCTGTTGACGACGGCAGCGCTTCAACGGCGCGCCGCCCACGCCACACAGGGCGAGCCGCTTCCGCCACGTAGTGCATCCCTGCGGCACCCCGCCGCGGTGGGTGGCTCGTTGCTCGGGCTAATGATCCCAATGTTTGAATAGAAGGGGTTGTCATAACCAAGTCATTATAACAGCTGAGCTTTCGATGGCTCAGCCATCATCAGATGTGCCAAAACCAGATTTATTTTTTTTAAGAAATTAAACAAAAGACAAAACGATGCTACAGTATATTCTTCGCGTATGGCAGTTCGGATATAAAAGAGAGTAATGAAAGTAATACGAAAAAATGAATGAAAATCTATAGACAATAATTAATTGTTAATTTTTTATATTACAAACAATATCAAAATAAATTTAATTTCCCCCTATTCATTTCTTTCATTTGGTTTCACTGTTTATCTATTTCTTTCGCTTCGCTTCTTATAATATATTCTCTTCTGCAACCATTAGCTTTCCTGAGGTATTAAAGCTACTTCAGGTTTTCCTCAATCCATATGATGAATTATCCCTGTGTTATTTCCAAGAAGGTTAATTGTTTTTTAAGTGAATCAATTTAAAAAATTGCAGTGTGTGTTAAATTGTGTCAAAACAAACGAATTATTCATTTGTCTATTACATTATTTAGTAATTATTAGTAACTATCACATTATTAGTAAACATATTTGTTAATATAATGATTTCCTTTTCACACTACCTACGATATGAATTTAGATTGTTAGTTTACTAATTATTTCGTTCCTAATTTCTTCTTTACCCCACTTCCTCCCCAAATAAACTATACAATACTTTTTATTAAAAAATTCTCTCAGGTTCCTTTCCTGGCTTCAGGATTTAGTCCTGTATGAGTATTATATTACCTCATTACAAAGAAAACGGTATTTTATTGTGTTATTCCGTCTCAACTCGTCATACCGCGCGTACCGACTGATTACTTGCAACACACTCATTGCTTCTTCCCAGCTGACATCTTGCAACATATAGGCTCCAAGGAAGAGCCACCCACCATTAAATATTTGCTACTCACATGTGTATTGTAGAACAGAAACATCTTTTTATATTCTTAATATGTATAGAACTGCTATACTCTATATTATGGTGTACTGTTATTGCTATGTTCGTCAAGAGTTTTTGAAAATATTTATTTCGTTTCAGGGCAGTATTTTGTTTGTTGTTTTTGAATAGTGTGCGTGCCACTTTTGGGAGAGCCAGTTTGTGTAGTTTTCTTCAGAAGCATTTGTGCTGTTGCAGGCCACTTGCATTTGTGTGTTTGGAATGTAAATATTATTTATTTATTTATTTATTTATTATGCCAAAAGCCGGCCTGTTTTTATGGCGTTTCTGATGGAAGAATATAGGGATCTCAGCAATGACCAGACGCAATGTTTAGTCTCGCTATTTACTCTACGGACGAAGGAAAACTCAATGTAGATGGGGGGTTAGAAAGACGTTCTTAAGAATGTTTGCGACAATACGTACATATGTATTTAAACAAAAATTCGGTGTTTCTTGATTGATCGCAGAGTTCGTGTGCAAGAGTCATTTGCATTGCCACTCCTGACGGGGGCAGTGTTTTCCGACAGGCCTGGCGGTCCACGGACCTTTGATAAATGACCCGTAAGATGAAAGAAAACATGCGTGGTGGGAGTGGCGGAACTGTGACACGTCGGGCAGGCCGAAGCCTCAAAAGACTTTGTGCGTTACTTTTACGCTACTTTGCGTCACAAATAAACCTCTCGAGAATAACCAAATATTAATAAACTCTTCCGGGTTGATGAACCTTGCACATCCTCCAAACATTTTCAAAGATGTGTAGGTAAAGTAGGTATTTATCCCTAAATAGAGGTTTTCTCTTTTGAAAATTTGTCCTCATCATTAAAGTATTCAGCTAGCGGACACTGTGTAGAATAAATTTGAATACATTTTTCGTTGTTCAATGTAGTGTGGAGTATTATTTCGAAGGGGAGGAATAGTAATGAGATTAAGAAATTCACAGGGATTCCGCAAAGCGATAGCGTACTTCCTTCGCGCACTTCATTAAACCTTTTATGTGCGACACACATTATGTCGTAAAGAAATTTCAAATTCTATCTTTACGAAAATAATTTGTACTTGACTATAAATTCTTCAATTTAATATACAAATGTATACTACGTTGATGTACGTAAAAATTTCGTTTCAACCAGCTGCGGTGGAACAGTACCTTTTTTTCACAAACTTTTTAACGATACTTAATATTGAGACTTATTTACTACTTTACATCTCTTGGAAAACTCTCATAAAAAAGACTGCACAAGTCTGACAAATACTAATTTTTCATGAACATTCTAATTTTTCAGATGCATTGAACCCTATTATACAAAAAAATAAACGAAACATTTCTGGCAATCTTTAAGCCCACGAATTTAATGTTACGAGAGGTTACTACTTCAGTCTTAAAACATCGATGTTGAAAACCATTGATGGTTTTTTGTCGATGTATTTCTAATATCGATGTTTTAATTTTAAACATCGATGTTTGCTCACATCAATGTTTTATTATCTATGTCTCAGTCTGTCTGAGCATTCAAAAGGAAAGTAACATTAATTTTTAAAATGACATTTGATGTATTATATATCATTTGGATTGTATAATTGTAAAGAACCTGTAACAAGTATTGTACTTCAGCGTCTGGGTCAATGACCCCCATCTCGATCAGGTTTTCGTCTAGTTTCCCTGATCCTCGAGCAAATGCTGAGAGGGCCCCTTGTTTTGCTTCTGGACATAAATGTAACTTCAAATTAACTTCTCCCCAGAGCACGTCATACACAGTTTTAACTGTTTTTGACGTAAATAAATAAATAAATAAATAAATAAATAAAAGTCAGTCGCTAGGCATTCCAGTTGCCCCAACCGAGCGGCCAGAGCGACCGGCACGATGACAACACCGGAAGTGTTTGCGCGTCGCGTGGCGAGCGGAGACTCTTGATCCCCTGACCTGGCGGCGGCTCTTCTCGTGCACGCGATGGCCGCCCACGCCGCCCTCGTCGCCCTCGCCGCCGGCACAGCTCGTGGCGCCCGCCCCGCCCACGCCCCCACAGTGGGGCGGGTCAGTAATACTCAGCGTCAAGTTTGGCTCAGTGAAGGCAATTGACGTTTGATTTATTTATTGATAGATTAGTGACTTCGGGCGCATTAACTGCTAAGGTCAACAGTCCCATGAGTGTAGTGCATGTGATTGTTTCCGCGAGAAGTGGCGGTGATCCTCTCCCTCTGGATGGCGAAATACTGCGCCGTTCCATTCGTTTTCCCCTGCCAGGTATCTCCCACCAGAAGGCACCGGAAGCAGCTATAAGCCTCCGAATGATCTACCGACATGTGTGTGTGTAGTGCATGTAAGTGTGTGTGTGTTTGTGTGTGTGTGTGTGTAAGCAGGGATGGCGATAGAACAAGAAATTGGAAGGAAAGATCGCGCGCGGTCCGTGGCTCAATTGTTAGGGTAATGTTCAGCATTCACCCGATGTTCTTAAGAGAAACAACTGGAAACTACGGATTTGGGCATCCGGCCGCTATACGTCTCCTCTATAAAGCGGCTGAAGCAATGCAGGAGATGCATTTAAAGGCGAAATTCGTTACCCGGATCGATCGCTTTTCAGATATATTTAATATAGAGTTTGGGTGAGAGTTTGAGAAACTTCACCTAGGGTTACAAAAATAAATGATAAAATTTACCATTTCTGCCAACTTAAATTCATACGTAACGAGGGAAAAATACTGCTAAAGTGAACAGTCTGTGAAGAAATTTTTTTTTTTTTTTTAATTTATTTCTTCTCGTTCGACCTGGAGGTCTTTCGAGGGTTTTCGGTTTTACATACTGACATTTTGGGATTTGGGCATTCCTGACAAATTGAGATTAGAATTCTCTGGCTCGTTTAATTCCTTGTTTGCTTCTGGGAGCTGCTGGGATTTATTTATTTTTTTGGGGGGGGAGGGGGAGGGGGAAGCTGTTATGGATAGCCCTAGCGGGCAATAGGAAGGGGACGTGCTAGGTTATATTTAGATGCGGGATGATATTATTTGTTTAGGGGGGTTTAAGCATGTCTTTGGGAAATTTGGATTTGATTCGGCTTGGGATATTTGCTGTTCGACCTAATTGGAATATCAGAGTGGCATGAGATGAGGGAAGGGAAGAATAGAAGTTATTTGCTAATTTTTTAATGTGTTCGAGCACTGTTTCCATTTGGAGTTCTCTATGAATTTGGTGGTTAGGTATAAACCATGGAGCTTTAATTGACTTTCTGAGGACTTTATTTTGTACAATTTGCATTTTTTGTATGGTGGTGGAAGCAGCGTTTCCCCAAACCGGGCATGCGTAAGTTAGCGTGGGTAGGATAATAGATTTATATAATAGAATCTGGCATTTGGTATTGAGTGTTGAATGTTGATTTAAGAGAGGGTATAGTTTTAAAATTTTGGCATTGGATTTGTTGATAGCTGCGTGAATATGAGGTTTCCAGGTGAGTTTTTTGTCTAACAATACTCCTAGGTATTTTATTGGTTCGCTTTTCCAAGGTATTTCGTTGTCATCTATTTTCAGATTGGGAGGGATTTGAGGTCTCCTAAGGGTAAATATTTTAGTCTGGCATTTTTGAGAATTGATTGCTATTCTCCATTTCTTTGTCCATTGTATTAGGGTGTTAAGGTTATTCTGAACTCTATTAAATGCTAGGTTAATGTCTGTGCTTGCTGAAAACAGTGCCGTATCGTCGGCAAAAAGAGCAGTTTCCACGTTGGAATACTTAGGTATGTCACTCATGAAAATATTAAATAAAATAGGTGAGAGAACTGAGCCCTGTGGAACTCCGGCTGTGATATTACGTAGAGTAGAAAAGGAGTGATTAACTTTGACCTTAAATTTTCTATCAGAGATAAAACCTTTAATAATATTCTGTATGTACTCAGGGACTCCAAGTTGTCTTATTTTAAATAACAGACCGGTATGCCAGACTCTGTCATACGCTTGAGCTATATCCAAAAATGCAGCCAGTGTATGTTTTTTCTCTTGGAAGCTCTGTGCAATGTATTCAGTAAGCCTTAGTAGCTGGTGAGTGCAGGAGTGGTTTGCTCTAAAACCAAATTGAATATCTGGTATTGCATCCGTGTCTTTCAGGTACTTGTTAAGTCTCTTTAGTAGAAGTCTTTCAAAAATCTTGGAAATTGAGGGAAGGAGGCTTATTGGTCTGTAGTGTTCAGGGCGTCGAGGGTCTTTTCCTGGCTTGCGAAAAGGTAGAACAATTGCAGTCTTCCAGGCAGTTGGGAAATAATTAAAGCGTAAGATAGCATTAAATATTGCAGTTAGTCCTGCTACAGAGTTTTTATTAAGATTTTTAAGCATTTTATTACTGATTCCATCTATACCGGGTGTTTTTCGTTGTTTTAGATGTTTAATGATGTTAGCTGTTTCAGACGGTGAAATAAACTTTATTTTGGTTTCAGCTGTAGTTAGTGGTTGTTTCATAAAATTTTCAATTTCATTGTTGTGTTGTATCATTGTTGGCGGGTGTGGTCTAAATACATTTTGTAAATGATCTGCAATCGCTTTGGCTTTTTCGTCATCTGAAAGCAGTAGCTTATTGTTTACTTTTAATTCGGATATTTCGTTTTTATCTCTGGTGATTCTTTTTGTTGTTGTCCAAAGATGAGCTGAATTTGGATCAATCTGGCTTATAAACTGACGGAATGAAGTGTAGCGGTGATTATCTAATCTATTTTTGACTAATCTTGATAGTTTATTTAGTTTTGTTTTAATATCTGGCCTTCGAGTTATTTGCCAGAGTCTTCTTAAGTTATGTTTTGATTTAATTAAATTAATAATTTTCCATGGAATTTTGGAGGAAAATAGTTTATTTTTTGTATTATACATATGGGGGGATATCTTTGTTGTTGTTGAATGATTTAGAGAATTAAGAATAGCTGCATTAAACTTTTCTAGTTCGGAGTCGATATTTGCAATCGACCTAATAGGGGGTGGATATTTATAGTTGTTTTTCATTAGGAAAGCGAATTTAGTCCAGTTAATATGTTTTCCTAATGGGTTATTTCCAGCTGTAATTTCTTTAAAATTTCCTTTGTGTGATATTAGGATCGGATTATGATCTGAATCTAGTTCAGCTACAACTTTTTGAAGCAGTGGGAAGTTAATATTTTTGGTTATGACTATGTCGAGAATGTCTGGGATTATATTACAATTATAGGGAACGTGTGTAGGTTCAGTTGGTGCATGAATATTAAGGTTATTATTATTTACAAATTCCAGTAATTTTTTGCCTTGTAAAGTTATTGAGTTGCAGCCCCAAGCTCTGTGTTTACTGTTTAAATCTCCTAGGAGAATTATACGATTATATGTGTTAAATATTTTACTATAAGCCTTTTCAGGGAAGCTTTTATTGGGAGGTTTATAGGCTGCAATAATTATTACTTGTTTGTCATTGTTAGGATTATTATTAATATTATTACTATTAATATTACCGTCACAATTTCCACCACTATCAATGTCCGTTCTAGCATTAGCAACAATACCAGCGTTATCAACAGCTGTAGTAGCAATAGTTGCTGCTGAGGTACCTATAGTGTTAGTGATGTTATTACTGATAATACTACTCTTCACTGCTATTCCTATTGACTCGAGGTTTGGGGAAGAGGGCGTAGTTATTTGGCTGCACTCGACGTTTTTAGTTACTATTATTGCTACGCCACCTGACGCTTTGTTGGCGATTCTGTCCTCTCTAAAAATTTTAAACCCTGGAATGTGGAATTTTTCACCCGGAATTAAATGGGTTTCGGTTACGCAGGCTATTTCAATTTCATTTTTCTTTAGAAAATATCTGAATTCATTTTCCTGGCGTTTTAATCCGTTGGCGTTCCAGTTTAAAAGTTTAATATTGGCTATTTTATTTGTCATAATTTAAATTTGTCAGAACAGATTTAACTGTGTTTTCAATTAAGGGAGTGAGCGCTATCATGACTTGTTGTACGATGTTTGAGATTAAATTTGATTGTTCCTGTTTAAATAATGAAGAATATGACCTCGATTGGTTACTAAGGTATGGATTAGGATGGTGGGTAGGATGTGGTGGTGGCTGTCTAGTGGTAACAAGGTTAGGATGACTAGTGGTTAGGTGGGGCATGTTAGAAGGTGGGTGCATGTTTTTCGAGTTTTTCATTGACTCTGCTGCCTTTTTGTATATGCTGCAGCCTTTATAATTAGCTGTGTGATCGAGACCACAGTTAATGCACTTAGGGGGGGTAGATTTAATTTTGGTACACTCAGAGTAGTGATGTTGGCCAGTACATTTGACGCAGCGAGGCTGCAGGCCGCAATTTGCCTGGGAATGCCCAAATCTCTGACAACGTTTGCATTGGATTACATGAGACTTGAATCTTTTTTGAATTCTAATTACACTGTACAAAAATCGGTTTAGTTTAAATATTTCTTTGCTTTGATATGTGTTTTCTAGATCTATTGCACAAACAGGTATGGGGCATTTGTCTTTATTATATAGTCTTGCGACTTTAATTGCTGGGAATTTTAGCCTTATCAGTTCCTGCAGTATTTCACTTTCCGTATAGGTAGTAGGAATGTCCTTCATAACTATAGCTAAAGTTTTTACAGTTGGGTCTTTGAAAGAATGGAATTCAATTTTTTCAGATTCACAGAATTTCCTAAAGCTTCTATAATCACTTATTGAAGTGAAAGAAATTTTAATAGCGTCTTTTTCTTGTTTAGTTGTGAAGTCGTCCTTAACGTTCTTTTTAATATCTTCTAACAAAAGTTGAAAATTGCTTGCATTGTGCACTATGATTGGGGGGATTTTAATAATTGGATCGATTTCGGGTTCTTCACTAGTTTCTAATGTTCCAAGAAGCTTATATCTATTAGAAACAGGAATATTGTACCTGGATATATCCTCTTCTGGCGAGCGTGACCTCTTACGTTTAAGTTCATTACCATGTTCCTGCGTGCCTTGCTGCTGCGGTTGCTGTGAATGTGATTGCTGTGGCAGAGGCGGTTGTGTCGGCACGTGATAATGATTTTGAAGCTGGGAAAGTTGCAGTTCTATCATTTGTTGCTGATGCTGAAGATGTTGCAGTTGTTGTTGAAGAATTTCTTGATGTTGTAGTATAGTTTGGTCGGGGGGAGGCTGAACAGGTTCACTGGTATGCAGGTTTTCACCATCACTTTCACTAAAAGTGACGTCCATTGCGCGTCGAATTAGTTGCCCCGTAACGGAGCAACTGTTTGTAGCCATTCACTGGTTTTAAAGATTTGTTGGCTTTAACAAAAACTAAAATCACACTTTTCTAATCGAGGCACTGTTCACACCGTTCACACGAAAGACGACTCGCTTTCTGAACGACCGTATTCACGGCCCCGCCGGGGCACTTCTTATCACTGGTCACAGTCGAGGTACTGCGGAGCGATAAGCATCGGACGAGGTGTGAACCGTTCGGTTGCCAAGCGCAGACTGGGGGTGTGAAGAAATGAAAAAATGATAACATAGAAATCTAAAAGAACAGCCAATACACATATTTTAGTCCCTAAGGGAAGGTATGTTTAGTTGATTTCGAGTGATTTAGACTTCACTCTTCTGGGTCGAAAGAAGTCAGAGATTTAAATATTAAATCTCACCTCAATCTTTCAAACGAGCTTTCAACGACCCCTGTAGAAGATCGGGGGTTCACAAGTTGCACCAAACATTTAAAGCTTAGCTTCGTACAAAATAATAAAAATAATACCTTCGTGCATATAGTCTTGCATTTCCATTTTTTATAGCAGTGTTAATTTCTTTTATCTTTTCTGGATTATTTTAAAATGTTGAATTACAAGCCACATGCTGCCATGATCCTAAATCATTATAGAGCGTTTGGTTTCGCACCTTACGTATGTGGAATATGCAAAGATGTAACGGATAAATGAAAAAAAGTGAAATCTTGTATTGGAAGAAATGTAGCTGAGCAAGCCAGAGAAAAATATTTAAAGTGACGGAAAATATATAAAATAGCAGGAAGAGGAAAACTCTTCCAAATATGCAGACTATCTCGTGGACGTTGCTACAATCGAATGACGGACTAACGAACTACCTAAAGGAACCACGAATTATGAAGGCTGATCAGATTAGCCTGCATACGGCATAGTTCGGGCAACCATTTCACATAACTCTGTCAGCGGAAGCTGAAATGAAACAAGGCACACATTTCTTAAAAGCAACGACTTCAAAAGCGCGAAAAAATATCCGCGACGGTACAAAAGTTTACCTTAGAATTATTTCAGTCATTTGAGTTCATCGATCATTGAGTTCATCGTTCCCCACCAGGCACGTCAGTCAGAACGTTGCTCCTTGGGAAAACCCCCTTTGTGCCCTTCCGCCAATCACGGAGCGCGTCTTTTAGCGAATTCGGAGAATGCCAACGCCCTCTACAAATCAGCGCCGCTAGGGGAGCTCAATCAGTTAATTGGAGTTGCAACAACATATACATCACCTGGCGCCGCAATCAATTTCGCCCACCCCGGGCTGCCGGCGGTTTGCTTTGCCAAGAGGAGTCGCTCCATTTGCTTATTGAGTTGGAACGGGCAGAGCGGCAAGGCGTAAGAAGTGCTTTTACAAGCCCCTGACAAAAGATAACATGCATGTATTGAGTAGTTTAGGTCAATTTCCGGCGCAAAATTGTCCCAAGATAATTTTTGAAGCAAAAAGGACTTCAAAATCTGCAATATGTTAATACCCACTTTGTCTAATGGGTATTTCTTTATTATGAGTTTTCATTATCTTTGTACTTTCGCTAATAGAATTTAAAAATCGTTAATTTACATATTTCAATGAACCTCAACCGTGGCCGGCGAAAGGCAAATATTGAACTACTCCTTTTTTTGTTTTTTAGTACGAAATTCTATATCCGAATATTTAATATTTAAAACTGAAATTTTTCATCAACGTACGTATGTATTTTTTTCATTATTTATTAGTTTCAGTCAATTAATCACTTAAATATTTTAATCGTTCCAGTTTAGGCGTGATATGTGCTAATCAGTGAGGGCATAAGTCCATTGACGCTGCATTGAAGTACATTATGCTAAAATAAAGAAGAGATTATTCATGGTTCTCTGTTCGTTATTTCAAGTACTCAAACACCATTCACATGAAATTGACCAAAAAACCATCAACCATCTCTATCATTACAATTATCACCCAGAAAGTAATCAGTCTTGTTTGAGCAAGTATTTACCTAGTATTAGGATTATTATTTACAATGTTTGTAGTCAGAATATTTGGCGCTTACTTTGAAGACATAAAATAATTATAATTGCTTTATATCAATGTTACATGTGTAACATTATTGTAACTTTGTTATATTAGTATTGATAACATGATTGTAACATGTAGCAGTGATATAAAGCAGTTAAAATCATTTTCTGACTTTAAATTCAGGGCCAAATAGTGTGACTTATTTGTGTAGTAGCTGTAGTCCAAAATTCACCGCTGCCTTGAACCAAGTCAAAAAAACCTCCTAAAACAAAATTTCAGCCGCGGACTCTTAACAAGTACGCCAAACTCTAAAACAACGAGTAATTTTTTACTTTTTTCTTGCGCTCCAGGAATATTGTGTTCCTGAACAGAGTACGAAGCATCTGCAGTAAACGCATAGCCTCAGTGGCCCGACGCATCGCCCTACTTGGCACTTGGGTGCATGTCCTTCGCGGTGGTTGGTCAAGGCGACGGCCAGACGGAGACGATTCAATATCCAGTGGATTCACGGCTTCCTCTCGCTGCGCATCTCAGGCCCCTTTTCGCTCTCGATGCAGCTCTCTTCACTTTCGTCTGGGCTAAACGGCGAAGAAATCGCTCGGAGTACCCACAATTACACTGTATTAAAATAATACCACATTTACAAAATAAACGAAAACGTTGCTTGCAGGGATGTGACTTCGTTCACATTTCCAGGATTGCTTTTGTTGAAACGTGAGAAATTTTGTGTGCTCCAATTTAGCTGGATACCAACTCCCTTGTAGTTGATGTGTCATAGATACTCCGCACGACTCTTGTATTCAGTATGTATCACGAAGTATTCTCAATCATAATATGTTGATCGTGTTATGACTAGTTTGATTAATTTTGAAATTGATTAGTTAATTAAATAATTTTAGGTAGTTTCCTTTGATCAATGCACTTATTAACTAATTAACAATAGTACATTGTTTGGCATTTTAGTTAATTAAATTACTTAAAAATTTGTCATCATATTAGTCTTAGTTACCCCCCCTTTGCAGTTTCTTAGTCATTTTAACACAATATCATATACCTGTGGAAAATTTATATTTTGTGTAGAGTGATGCAGTCCATCTGCATGACCATTTAAGTGGACGTTTCTTAACCAACTCCTTAAGGTCTTCCTTTTCTAATGACCCAACCAACGTTTTAAAGAACAAATTAATTGTTGATAATCTAATTGTGCATTTGTTCATATGAAATATTGATGAGATTATAAATTATTAAAAGGCTAAATGTGATGTCTAGAGCATAAAGAACCACGTATTTTATTTAAATGCCGCGCGCTGTTTGTGTACCCATGGCACGACCAGAGTATGGCACATTCGTGGTTCAGATTTTTCCAGCCGCAGCAATTGCGTTTGTGCTTAGGGGCCGTCCATAAATTATGTAACGCCAATTTGGAGTATTTTGAATACTCCCTATCCCCACTGTAATCTGTTACGCGCTCCTGAACCCCTCTCTAATAATTACATAACTCTTGCTACAAGCCACACCTACAAAGATTCAATGAATATATCGTTGATGAAAAATATTTTCATTTATTGTAAGAATTTATAGAATATAACTTCTTTAATTTATTATATTGTAAATTTAATTTGATAATATGGTAGTATTTTAGTGTAAGACTGAATAAAAGGAATTATTTCAGAAATTTTGATACATTTTTAAAATAAATACCAGCATTACATAACTTTGAATTGTGACTCTGTACCTCTATGTAACGCAGCGTAGCGTTGCCTCAAAGCCCCTGCCCTCTCGTGAGCGTTACGTAATTTACGGACGACCTCTTAGCGCTTAGGCAGCTGCGGCGCCGTGTGAGCGGTGCGGCGCAGGCTCTAGCGCCGGGCGGATCTCCCCGGTCCCCGCGCGGCGTGCGGACTTCCGCCCCCGCCCCCGCCGCCGGAAGCTGCTCTCGGAAATTGATCCACCCCCCGAGGGAGCCCCACGACGACGCGCGGTCCGTCTAGCCTCCCCTGACCTTGCCACCGCCCCAGCTCCGACACACGCCCACGCCCCCCACCAACACCCTCCCCCGCGTTGGATGGATGGATTGTTTCGTACTTCCGCGGCCGTGCCAACTGCTGTGGTGGTCACTAGACCCGTGAGTCTATTGATGCACAATCGATCCATGGGTAAATGAACAGGTTTTTATCACGAAAGGGGGTGATATTCTCCCGCTGGTTGGTGAGATGCGGCGGTAACCTTCACGTCGCATGCGGGGTTTTCTCTATCCAGGTGTCTCTGACCAGCAAGGGATAGAGTGCCAGGCGGAACAAGTTCTAAGCTCTGACTGGTCTCCCAACTTGTGTGCTAGTGTAATGGTTGTAAGTGTGTGTGTGTGTGTATAAGTAGAGGGGTGGGGATAGGACAAGGAAGAGGAAGAAAACATCGCGCGCGTTTCGTAGCCCATTTGTTACGAGTACTACTCCGTCTTTTATCTCATGTTGATCGGAGAAACGGGATCTACCGATCAGAGCAGCTGGAATCGGCAAAACTACCGATCAGAGCAGCTGGCTGCTAGAACTCGCCTCCGGACAGCGTCTGACCGCGATCCAGCTATCTAGCCAGTAATGCAAATCCTGCCACCATCGGGAGTCAAACAGGTGAGATGGGTCAGCTGTTTCTACTGCAGTGCTTCTAACGGGGAGGTCCCAGGGATCGAATCCAGTCGATGGAGGATTTTCGGCACTACCTAGATCAAATTCAGCCGCTGCTTGCAGGAGAACTCTAGCGACCGGCTGATTGGCTGACTTCCGTGGATTCTGCGATTAATTCAGGACGCATGCTGGAACAGAAACTTAACGAAGGGGAACGCGAGCAATTTCGCTTTCTGAACCTGTGCTGTCCATATCCCTTACTCACATGCACTCACTCTCACTTATACTTATATACACTACCTTCCGTAGAAATTTTGATCGAGAAAGCTTTGTATTCTTGTTAAAAAAAATCCTGATACCCCGCTAGATCAGTAAATAAAACCCTTGTTTCCGCGACTAATCTGAGCTTTCCTAATAGGTCTCCGATACGAAGAAAATGCTCACCGCCATCGTTAAAATGATAGTAAATAAGTAAATATTATTCTTTCAGGGAACACCATCAGAATTAAATTAATTTAATCACTACCACTTTCAAAGAATCTCAATTACATATGACTAGTTTTAGAGATAGCTAACGAGAGACTTCTTCTGGTGTTCTAAACAACTCCACAAATGTGCGATTTACAAAATTATATTTATGCCATATTAGATATATTTTATACTATATGATTTATGCCAGATTATATTTGTGCAGCTTCTATAACAAATCAATTGGAATATAAAATCAATTACTTCAATGACGAACCAATATTGATATTTGGGCCATGAAGGCCTTATGGGAATGATTCTTATGTTCCTGTTTAGTAATGTTGGTGTGTAGTCTACAACAATGGTTTTATCATTTTTTCTGGCTTCTTATTTTTATTGGTTAATAGCTATGTCTCTGTGTGCGTATTTAATTTTCGCGAAATCATTTTGTTCTTCATGGTCTTTCCCAAATCAATTTTGGTAGCTAGACATGCTTAAAATTGATCGAAAATTTCCTATGCTACACTCAATTGAGTTCCCCACGGTGATCCGACTACAACTGATTTAATTTCATTTGTAACCTTCCAGTTGTCTAAACGTGACCGATGTAGTAACTAACATGTATTCTTTATTCGGGAAGCCACTCACATTTTCTGATAATTCCCGAGTAACACTAGAAATTTCTGAAAAAAAATCAACTATGCTACCACTCATGCTGAGAGAACAGTATGGAGCTTAGATTTTGTTCCGGCTGAGGCGGTGCCCTTGTTAGCAGAGAAAACAGGAGTGGGAAAACCCAGCTAGCCAACTTGTTTGTTTACACTCTTATTTCAGCGAGGATACACCGCCATCTATCGGGAAATTAAACGCACTTCACTTACGAGACTAATAATCATAGCAGATGACGCCCTCAGGAACACAACATAGTCCATGCGAGAGAGGTATCCAGGTGTTACCATTTAAATTTGATTCATATTCACCATGTGACAGAACAACTAACTCAGATATATATGTTGGCATTCCTTGACTCAAACAATATGGTATCAGATTCGTAGTGGCATTTTCGGAAGATTTGAGAACGAGTAAACATTTGAAGACAATGATTAGTTGTTTTCAAACGCATCTTTGACAATATAATTATATATTTCAAACGTCAGAAAAATTGATCATGTGTTTTTATTTATTTGCATAACTGACATATATCAATGGACCTGCTTCATTATTATAAGGATGCTAGCTTCGTTGGAAACGCTCGGTACAAATAACTCGCGTCTTCTGACATTAATTTTCGAAATAATTTCCGAGAGGAGTTCCGCACAGAACTTCCTCGGGCACTGACGTAGTAGCTGGCTCCGTGCTGAATCAACAGAGCGGCGCGGCCCGCCTGTGCAACGCGCCCCCCTCCGTCGCTCGCGGGGGCCTTGCGTCGTCTTGAGGGAGTCGTCTGTATGCGGACGGCACGCGGCGGAAAGTGGTTAGGCGTGGCGAAGTCGACAGCGGAGGCAGAGATGGTGGACGGCGAAGGGGAGAATGGAAAGAGCCATGGGGGGAGGGAGAATTAGAGATGAATGCGGTCGAACAGAAACGCTCCAGAAGTCGAGGTAGAGGATGAGGCATGGGGGAGTGGAGGAGTGACAGTAGGTCGTTGAAGATGACGTCACGAGATGTGGGACCTCCGGAGGAAGGAGATGAGGAGACGTATGGCAAGGATGACAGAGCAGCAATGGGGCCGGAAATGGCACAGCAGGCAACGGGGGGAAGCACATAGGGGGAGCGGTGGCGAAGACTGCCGAGGCAGTGCCAGACAGACGGCAGTGAGAGAGAGAGAGAGAGAGAGAGGGGGGGGGGAGCAGAGAGAGTATGAGGTGGCTGAGGAGAAAGGGAATCTTGCACTGGTGGAAGTGGCAAAAGCGGGCCCTTGGCGGCGGTCGACGTACAGAAAACAGAGATGGTTTGAGTCTCAAGATTTGGCGAAGCGATGTGAAAACAGGTGTAGCGGAAGATTTTGAAGCTGTGATGCAAGATGGAGCTGGGACGGCGACACGCTGAGTAGCAATCATGGAGGAACGTGCGGCTACGTATTTGTATAAAGAATTTGATTTCGTAGTGTTGAAAATCCTCCATCGACTGGATTCGATCCCTGGGACCTCTCCGTTAGAAGCACTGTTGAGCCATCTTTTCCGGTATTGATCAGTGTACCTTTAGGGATAGATACGCAACTAAATCTGCTAACTCACTAGTTATTTATTCCCTTAATTAGATCGCTGGTGAGGTTGATACCTTCAAATAATTAAATATGGTAAATTAAAAGTGTTGTGTGGTATCAAAAATTAATTTTTCTAAACACCGTTTCGACCGCATAGGGATCATCCTCAGAACTTGCAGCTTTCGGGCCGAGAACAAAGTTCTATTCTGAACTTCTGAACTTTGATGTTCTGAACTTTTTTTCGGCCTGCAAGCTGCAAGCTCTGAGAATGATCGCTACGAACGAAACGATCTTAAGCAAATTAAATTTTTGATACCAGCCAACACCTTTAATTTACCGTATTTAATATTTTATTCCCCTTTCTTTACTGATTTTATTTTTATGTATTATATTTTTGGCAACAGATTGCAAACTCTCGAATTGCCGCACGGTGTAAAACCGCGCCCCCGCGTAGCAGAGCAGTGCAAACGCCACTGAAGCGCCTGGTGGCCTCAGGTATCCACTGCAGAGAGCGAACGAACGAAGCTCTTTAGCGCTGTACGCGGTGTTTCCTCTCTAAACATTTGCTCTCCACTCTTCGTCGCTGCGGGCGGCGATGACCGGTGCGATAGCGAACCTCGGCGCTCTATCGGTGCAGCGGTGGATTGAGAGGGCTCTGGAAGAGAAGATTCGGACCTCCGTGCCCAGCAGGAGTCGCTCGACAACAACAGCCGTGAATGTCTCATTGGTGCAATACGTTGGGCTGTATTTGTTATTGCAAATTACATTTGAAATTTTTCAAATACATTTTCAAATTTCGAATGTACTTTCAATGTAACAGAAACACCTTTGTTGTTTGTTCTAGAGGTATTTTCTTTTAATTTGTATTTTTATTTATACTATCGATGACGAGCATTTTAAAGAGGTACTGACTGTTCAGAAACATGACATCTCCAGCAAATCGTGAAAAGAAACACAATCAACATGGGAAGTATTTTTGTCAGTTCAATGGGTTGAGTCAACATATCGGTCACCCACATTCTAACAACCAAAAATGAAAATAGTAGTATTTTTCCCAAAAGAAATATTATAATTGAAATATTGCGATTATGTACATGAGTAAGGGAAGATGTCTCAGAGCCCAAGAAACAGTGCACGTATTGCACTTATCCGCATATTACCTTACTCCGTTTTCAACTCCTTTTTGTAGTTAAATAAAGAAAAACGTGAGTCAAAAATAAGTCGTTGCAAAGACGTAGTTAAGGACAGGAGAGGAAACTATATCCAAACTGTAGTGGTCGCGGCGCACTGTGATCGTGTGTAAAGTATGTTCTTTATTTGAAGATCAGATATTGAGAATAAATTCTGGATTAAATTCTAAAGAAATTTATTCTCGTCAAGCAATGAAATGCATAGATAAAAATCTTGTCAAAAATTGAAAGAAACAATTCAAATACCCTATAATAGTATTTCATTCATTACTCCCTAAAAACAACATGGAGAAAATTCGAAATTTCGCGTTCAACATTACAAATAACTTTGTTCACTGATGCTGTGCCGTCACTCTCGAGGGAAATGAAGAAATGTTCGCTTAAAAACATCCAATTTTGCTGTAATGGAACACAGTAATACTCTCAAAGGAATTTGCTGTCCACAAAATCAATAACGATTGGCAGAGAAGATTCCAAGTGTTGCCAAATGTGCCGAGAATTTCAGGTTTGTGAAAATACTGTCGAGTGCCGGCAGCGGTTCGAGCGCTGTGCGTAGGAAAGGTCAGTTGGATGGCACAGTGAACTAAATGAGACTTCCTTCACATGAAACAACTACAACTGCTCATTGAAGCACAAGTAATGAGGTACCATAGTCAATACAATCACTTTATTAAATGTTAGAAAAAGACTTAATTGAATTAGCATTCATTAAATAAGTAAACATGCCCGTATTTCCAAATATATTAAATTGTTTTAATGTTTAAATTTCTTCTGTTTCAGTCTTCCCAACTTACATTATCTGACATGATAGAACTTAAAACTTGCATTAAAATATAAACTTTTGCACTTTTTTGGGTGGGTTAAGTTTTATGATTCCCTAAAAACCGTGAACTCTCTCGATTTACTGGAGAACAAACATGTTTGTTCATTAATTTGTTTATTTATCTGCATAGCACTGATATTCAATTTTGTTAACAATACAACAAAACTATTAATATTTACTACCGAACATCCTCATATTAGAGTACGAGCTGGTACTTTCCAAACCTTCATACAAAAATTCGTTTAATGCATGACTGATAACAAGAAAAGTTCCTTTGCTTTTGCTGAATGGAAACGGTTTCCGTACGTAACACACTTTGACCTTTCGTAACGCGCTTTTTTCTCTTCATTAACGGCCATTCATTTCTGTGAGTTTGAGACGTGCGCGTGTGCTACTGGCGAAGGTAGCGTGACTTTTCGCGCAATGCGTGCTTGTGGCGATAAGGAGAGAGACCTATCTGCTTGGCAAGGCGAATCTAAGCATAGCAATTCTGCACGTGCGCATTGAAAAGGCATATATGTAAAATATTAGGATATGAGAAACAGATGTTTAACGGATGAATCACCTAGAACCTAGACGATTTATCATTTACGTCTAAGTTACCAATGAGTTTTAAAAATGTAGGATTTGGAATAAGAATATGTTTTTGAGGAACGTTCTGTACTCTCTGTATTACTGATGAATGTATTGTATGCAATAGTTCGGTCCTGTTGGAAAGGTAATGGAAGTTTCTTTCTCTACGATTTAGTGCATGGCGCGCAGAAAAAACATGTGGTGAACGTTTTACAGATATCTTGCTTCTATAAATTTTAGGTAGTTTTAAAGATAATCTTTAAAAAATGTAGACGATTTAATGAAAAATTATGCTACAAATAATAAAATTTTGATCACTTTAAACATTGTAATATATTTGTAATATATAAAAATGTGTATAATAAATTGTAATTAATCAATCAAAATTAACTGAAACTATTAAAGTTCTAATATTAGCAAGTCGTTTAAATTCATAAAAAAACCTTATCTCCAATTATAGTGTAGAAAGTTGAAATAGTCCCCAAATTTTTGTGAAAGCATGATTTCTATTTTATATTTAAATGCACTTTAATTTATTTTATCAAGAAATATAAAATGAAGTTCTGGAGAAATTATGGAGAAAAATTTGAAATTGCAGGTCGAGTTTCATATGAAGTAACCTAAAAAATTAATGCTCGTTTCAAATTTGCAAGTTAAGGCAACGCCTTTGGGAAATTCTTTGAAAAAAAATTGGCGAAAACTTCAGGTTTTAGTGCTGTTTGGGCGTTATGACTAGGGGGTGAATTAAAAAAAAGTCATTTATTTTCACGTTAGAACCACGACGTTTGTATAGAAATTCATATTATGTAATGCCCAAACAAAATGACCTATTTTTGCAAACTGCATTTTTCGTCGATTTCGGCTGATAAGTCATTTTTTATCTTTACATCGTTTTTAAGGCATTTTCGCTGATTTAATCGATTTTAATATAATTTTAATGGTCCTTGCTTTAAACAATATTTTTGAGCTGCAACAAATGATCACCACAAAAGTTCTGAGTAGCATATCAGATAGCTTCTCGCATATACTGTACTGTCAACCGTTGCGAGTACTACGTAATCTAAGATTATTCTGACGCCTATCGGCGCCATTGTCAGTTCTTACTATTTTGCAATAAAGGCAGATATTTTCTTTTAAAGAACAGTCCAAACCAAACGTTTGCAAACGAGGAAGGAGCCTCGATTACATCAGTAACATACTCAACGGCTTGAATTGTTCATCTGAAGTGGTTTCGGAAATTTACGTCATTTTAGTGCATTTTAGAAGTACTTGAAGATCATTTTATTGTTCATTTTTGGCTGTTTTAGGTCATCAAAATGCGCTCCCTACTTATGAGTAAACGACAAGTATGAACATACACATGAGTAAACGAAACGTATGAACATTAAACATATATTCAACGAATGGTATAATCCCTTCCTGTAGACATCGTTTAAGAAATAGAAAAATATGAATACTCATTTGCAGGTTAGATAACACTGACATTCAACTTTAATCTATTAATGATGTAGCGTTTTTGTGTGAAAAATGATTCATCTCAAAAGCAAACTATTGTTTTATTTCTAAATGTATATCAAATACAGACATCTCTTTCAATAACAAAGTATACTTACGAATAATTTAGCACATGTTCGTCATCTGCGGTCTAGGTACTCACCTGAAACAAAAAACAATATCATTGCAATACAAAAATTAAGCAAAAACCGGTTAAGTAAAGCTTTATTATTAATTAAAATACTGAAATATTATTCACTTCACATATTGGAATTGAGTCCATAAGAAAGCATTTATATTTAACGTAATAAATTAACGCTAAAATAAGATGGGTTGATAAAGAATGGTAAAACAAATGGTGAAGGAGCTCTTTTAGTCCACTCAGAAGGTTTCTGACCCAGGAAAAATTCCGGATTTTTTTCAACGGTCATATATGTTTTTGAATTTGCTGAATTTGATGGTGCCCACCTCAAAAACTGTCGGCTTCACAGAGACAATAGCCAAAACACGTAAACTTTTCTTGCTGAAACTGTGTTTATCGTTTATATCTTCAAAATTATACGTTTTATCGAAAAGCTGGTGGTTAACAAATTAAAATAGATAGTTTTCTACGAAATTAATGTTTTAATTTCAAATTTCTGAGAAACTGTTTAGGCGCTAGGAAGCGCTGAAAAGGTTACTTTTTGGCATCTGACCAAACCTAAAAACTAAAAACAGGACAGAATGTTTAGATTTTGTTTGCAATTTTCTCTGCGAACCAGACCGTCTTTGACGTGACCAACCTCAAATTAGAATTCTGCACCTTCAAAAACATACATAACTGTTGAGAAAAAAATTGGCATTTTTTCTTGGATCGAGACTTTTTCAGCTCCAAAGACTGGACTATTTTGGGATTATGTAAACTACATTCGGTAATGAACGAGAAATCGCTGTGAAACCAACAGCGAATACACCGGGAAGTTTTCTCAGTATCCAGGAAATGGTGGGATGGTGTACACTGAATGTAGCTGATCGCCTCAAGAATGCCATAGACTTCGATTGGAAATAGCGCGGAATCCGATCAGAACAAGGGGTTTACGACGACAACACAAGCAAAACTAATTGTTGAGTTTTGTAGCAAAAGTGTGTGCAACTTTCAACTCTCTGCTAGCGTTCTGCTTTTTGCCGAAGGCTAGGCATCGTGATTAAAAATCAAGAAAACAACTGTTCTAAAAATCGAGGATGTGACCACAGTGGAGGACAGAGAAGTGGAAAGAAAATGGCCAAGCAGGAGTTAGGAGAATGCACAGTTACTTAAGGTCATGTCTGATAAAACAGTTTGTGAGGATTTGGCAATGATATTGTTGGAATGACTGTTCCAAAAGATAGTTCCAATCAAATTGTGTCGCAACCGCAATTTTCTTTCGGGGAAGCATGTCAAGTGAACCTAAGACCAAAATTCATTCAAGTATAGTCTAACTGAAGAACTTTTTTCGAACATTTCACGTAAGAAAATTGACAAATCTTTCGCCATACGTCAAAGTCCTTGATATACTAAATAATTGTTTATGGAGTGTTTCGAAAGTACACGCAAAATAAGTGCAAACATAGACGAACACGTCGAATAGCTATAGGCGATACTTTTCTTTGAGGGGGAGGGGGAGTAACCTCTTTAGCTTCTATACCGTACCGCGGCTACGCGCTTGCCGCCCCCCCCCCCCCCGTGAGCAGCGCTGTGCTGGGATTGGCCTCGAGCACGTTTATCGCGGAGGCTGCTGCTCGGGTCAGGGTTTGGCGCGGTCGCGGGCGCACGCAGAGGGGTCGCAAGGGGGGCCTGGGCGAGGGCAGCGCGAGGGCATGGCGAGGGAAGCTGCGGGGGCGCGGGAGGTTGGCCCCGCGCCAACGCCAACCAACGCTCTCCGAGCGCCCACCGCGCCACGCCGCACAGCGCCGCGTCGTACCGCAGTCGCGCCTCCCGCCCCGCCCCTCCACGCCTATTCGGTCTCGGCCCCGCTCCGCCTCGCCTCCCCGCCCTCAGCCACCGATCGCGCCACACTCGGCCCTGATTTCCGTCCCACTGCTAGCATTTTCTCCCAACCCCTTCCCACCACGTGATTCCACTCTCTCTTGCCGCGACCCGTCACGCCCCGCCTAGTCCTTTCCCGCCTAGTCCTTTCCCGCCCAGTCCTTCCCCGCCCAGTCCTTCCCCGCCCAGTCCTTCCCCGCCCAGCCCTTCCCCGCCCAGTCCTTCCCCGCCCAGTCCTTCCCCGCCCAGTCCTCCCCGCCCAGTCCTTCCCCGCCCAGTCCTTCCCCGCCCAGTCCTTCCCCGCCCAGTCCTTCCCCGCCCAGTCCTTCCCCGCCCAGTCCTTCCCCGCCCAGTCCTTCCCCGCCCAGTCCTTCCCCGCCCAGTCCTTCCCCGCCCAGTCCTTCCCCGCCCAGTCCTTCCCCGCCCAGTCCTTCCCCGCCCAGTCCTTCCCCGCCCAGTCCTTCCCCGCCCAGTCCTTCCCCGCCCAGTCCTTCCCCGCCCAGTCCTTCCCCGCCCAGTCCTTCCCCGCCCAGTCCTTCCCCGCCCAGTCCTTCCCCGCCCAGTCCTTCCCCGCCCAGTCCTTCCCCGCCCAGTCCTTCCCCGCCCAGTCCTTCCCCGCCCAGTCCTTCCCCGCCCAGTCCTTCCCCGCCCAGTCCTTCCCCGCCCAGTCCTTCCCCGCCCAGTCCTTCCCCGCCCAGTCCTTCCCCGCCCAGTCCTTCCCCGCCCAGTCCTTCCCCGCCCAGTCCTTCCCCGCCCAGTCCTTCCCCGCCCAGTCCTTCCCCGCCCAGTCCTTCCCCGCCCAGTCCTTCCCCGCCCAGTCCTTCCCCGCCCAGTCCTTCCCCGCCCAGTCCTTCCCCGCCCAGTCCTTCCCCGCCCAGTCCTTCCCCGCCCAGTCTTTCCCCGCCCAGTCCTTCCCCGCCCAGTCCTTCCCCGCCCAGTCTTTCCCCGCCCAGTCTTTCCCCGCCCAGTCTTTCCCCGCCCAGTCTTTCCCCGCCCAGTCTTTCCCCGCCCAGTCTTTCCCCGCCCAGTCTTTCCCCGCCCAGTCTTTCCCCGCCCAGTCTTTCCCCGCCCAGTCTTTCCCCGCCCAGTCTTTCCCCGCCCAGTCTTTCCCCGCCCAGTCTTTCCCCGCCCAGTCTTTCCCCGCCCAGTCTTTCCCCGCCCAGTCTTTCCCCGCCCAGTCTTTCCCCGCCCAGTCTTTCCCCGCCCAGTCTTTCCCCGCCCAGTCTTTCCCCGCCCAGTCTTTCCCCGCCCAGTCTTTCCCCGCCCAGTCTTTCCCCGCCCAGTCTTTCCCCGCCCAGTCTTTCCCCGCCCAGTCTTTCCCCGCCCAGTCTTTCCCCGCCCAGTCTTTCCCCGCCCAGTCTTTCCCCGCCCAGTCTTTCCCCGCCCAGTCTTTCCCCGCCCAGTCTTTCCCCGCCCAGTCTTTCCCCGCCCAGTCTTTCCCCGCCCAGTCTTTCCCCGCCCAGTCTTTCCCCGCCCAGTCTTTCCCCGCCCAGTCTTTTCCCGCCCAGTCTTTTCCCGCCCAGTCTTTTCCCGCCCAGTCTTTTCCCGCCCAGTCTTTTCCCGCCCAGTCTTTTCCCGCCCAGTCTTTTCCCGCCCAGTCTTTCCCCGCCCAGTCTTTCCCCGCCCAGTCTTTCCCCGCCCAGTCTTTCCCCGCCCAGTCTTTCCCCGCCCAGTCTTTCCCCGCCCAGTCTTTCCCCGCCCAGTCCTGACCCGTGCCGTCCTGCACCGTCCCAACCTGTATCGTCCCGTCCTACCTTGTCCAGCGCTGCTCTGTCCCGTCCCCACCTGCTCTGTCCCGTCCCAATCCACCTCGCCCTGCCTTTACTGTCCCGCCACGTCCCGTTCCGCTCGGTTCCGATCCACCCCAGCCCGTTCTAATCCGTCCCGCTCCATCCCCTCCCGTCCCACTCCGTCCCATTTTGTCCTACAACGTTACGTTCACCCCGTCCCGTTTCTCCACGTTCCATCCCTCCCTTTTCGATCCGCCCCAAGCCCGATCCGTCTTGCCGATAATCAAACCCGACTCAAGTTGCCGTTGAGTCATTGGCACGGCTACGACAACCTCTCCCTGCTCATTCCACAAGTCACTACATAGCCATTCCACACTACGACATTCGACTACGGCATTCATCTCGTTCTTTCGACTTTGCTTTCCCTCATACCTAAGGCCTTTCTCCTCCCTCTACCTCTGAGATCCCCCGCGCAGCTCCAGCTGCGCAAACAGCGCGTCACGCGGGGCCGGATGAGCTCTTGTGAAATGTTCGCGGCCGCGCGCCACTTTTCGCCTCAGGTCGAGGCCAAGGAGTCCTCCACATTTCTTCCACGTGTCCTTTCCAGAACAGAAATCAAGCTGGAACTGCGAGATCCCAACTCCCTCGAAACTTGCATGTTCGCAGTTTCTCATATATATGATAAAGATAAATATTTAATGCAATGATAACGAATAATTTAATTATTCACGAGGAAAATTTACCATGACGGAACAATTATAAAAAAAATTGTCGTTTCCTCACCCCGCGGATTTCACTTTAAGTGCTGAAGGTGGTGTATTCCTGACGACCGTTGACAATTTCTATTCTATATTTGCATTTTGAGTTTTAACTGGAAGGATCCATCTCCATTCATAGTTGTGGAGATCTTTATTTTGTAACTAGGGCGCAATAGGCAGCTACAAGGTCGCGAACGGCGCGGTGTGCAGATGGCAGCTGGCGGTGTGCAGCTGGCGCCCCGTGTTGTCCGGCGCTCCGTGTTATTCGGCGGTCCGTTGTTAAGCGCTCCTCTGTTCGACGCTCCGTGTTATTCGGTGCTCCATGTTGTCCCACGCTCCGTTGTTCGGCGCTCCGTTGTCCGGTGCTTCGTTGTTCGGCGCTCCGTTGTCCGGTGCTTCGTTGTTCGGCGCTCCGTTGTCCGGTGCTTCGTTGTTCGGCGCTCCATTGTCCGGTGCTTCGTTGTTCGGCGCTCCGTTGTCCGGTGCTTCGTTGTCCGGTGCTCCGTTGTCCGGTGCTTCGTTGTCCGGTGCTCCGTTGTTCGGCGCTCCGTTGTCCGGTGCTTCGTTGTCCGGTGCTCCGTTGTCCGGTGCTCCGTTGTCCGGTGCTCCGTTGTCCGTCGCTTCGTTGTCCGGTGCTCCGTTTTCCGGTACTCCGTTGTCCGTCGCTTCGTTGTCCGGCGCTCTGTGGTCCGGCGCTCCGTTGTCCGGCGCTCTGTGGTCCGGCACTCCGTTGTCCGGCGCTCTGTGGTCCGGCGCTCCGTTGTCCGGTGCTCCGTTGTCCGGCGCTCCGTGTTGCTCGGCGCTCCATGTTGCCCAACGCCCGGCGCTCTGTTGTTGGGCGCTCCGTTGTCCGACGCTCCGTGTTCGGAGCTCCTTCGTACGGCGCTCCGCTGGTCGACGCTCCGTTGTTTGGCGCTCCGTTGACCGGCGATTTGTTGACCGGCGTTCCATTGTCCGACGCTCTGTTGTCCTACGCTCTGTTGTCTGGCGCTCCTTTGTATGGCGATCCGTTTCCGATGCTGTTCGGCGCTCCGTTGTCCAGTGCTCCGTTGTTTGATGCTCTGTTGTCCGACGCTCTGTTGTCCAATGCCGCTTCCCGCGTAACTACTAGATTCATTACTTATTTGATAAATATTTTCCACTCATCTTTGTGGATGAAATGAAAAATATGTCACAGCAAAACGACGCTATTTTTACGCGCGTGTCAAATCACACAAATCAATTTTTCTGACATGAAATTAAATTTCATATTCTATTAAGGCCAGTAAGTTAACAAGCGAAAGTTCAAGCAAAATTGTAATACTATGGTTGGTTGGCAATTATTCAACGGTGATACACAAACGTCACTCCTGCCAAAGTTTGCTTCAAGCAAAGACAGATGAGGTTAGACACTGAAGTCATTATACGCCTCTGGAGTGACAATTGGGAATGCAACAGTCTCCAACGGGTTTAGGGAAACGACAATTTATAGATTGAAAACTTTATCATTGTACTTCAATACCTGATTAATATTTTTCCACATAATGATTTGTTTACCTTTATCTAATATTTTTAATCACTCGAAGGGCACACGGAACTAAACATTTTTAGGAATTACAATTTTATTTATTTTTTGGGGGTTCGTAAATATTCTGACTGATTTATTGTATGCGACCAACACATTTTTTACGAAAGACATTCTTTCGATAAATAAATAGAAGTAAATATATAACGGTGGCAGGATTGTTGACACTAGGTATATAGCTGGGCCGAAATCAATTACGGTCTGGAGGAGAATCCTTGAGCCCAACTGCTCTGTTCGGTGGTTTTCTAGATTTTTCCGATCAGTACCAGGCTAATGTCGGAACAAACGGGCCACGGACCGCGACCTATCTTTCCTTTCTCCTCCTTGTCCTATCCTTACCTCTTACACACTTATACGTAAATGGGCTACACTTCCACACTTGTCAGGAGCCCAGTCAGGTGCCTAGAGCTTGTCCCGGCTGAGGCGGTGTCGCGCTGGTAGGAGACACCTGGTTAGGAAAAACTCCACTAACCGAGGCGTAGTTCGGTGCCGGATCACGCCATCCAGTGGGAGATGATATCAGTTACCTCCAGCAAAAAAACACGCACTACACTTATCGGAGTAATGTCTTTGGCAGTTAGCACACCCGGAAACACTAATCAACCAATCAATAGAAGTAATTAAGCAAATTAAGAAAAAAATACAAAATTTGCACACGCACGCGTGGTGTATCTGAGAAGAGAATGACAAGAAACTAGAAGGCACAAAAAATGGTCTTATCGTTGAACTGAGTTCTAACTGTGAGGTAATTTTAGACTGGATGTTATTTCTAATTCATTAACCGAGGGGAAAGACAAATACTACTGTTCCATTGTTATTAAAATAAATTTCATCAAGAGTTTACGAGATAACTTGTTTAATTCTCGATATTCATTTTCTGTACAATACCACTTTATTTCCAGCATCTATTTCAGTACATTACTTCTTGATTAATTATTGGAAGTAGTTTATTTTGTCATCCACTGCAACCCGTAAACGTCAGTACTCAGAGTAACTAACACTGCAACACGCAGCTGTAATCGTGTCAGAGGAGGCAGTTAGTGTTTCCTGCATTGAGACTAACGGCACCGCCAGCCGGGCCACCGGCGTCGCACTCATAGCTCAAACGCATTCGCTGCTGGCAACGCAGCAGGGCCTCGGGGGGATGGCGTGCCACCTACCCACCCACCCTTCCATACGCCCGCCCGCCCGCACATTCACCCGCCCGCCCAAAACCCACCCAGCTATCCACTCACCTACCTGCCCGCCAGCCCAAAATGCGCCCACCTGCTCACTAACCTATCCGCCCGCCCAAAACCCCATCTGCCCGACCATCTCCCACCCACCCACCCACTCGCCCTCTCTTCCGCCCGCCCGCCCGCCCAAAACCCACCCACCTCCTCACTCACCTACCTGCCCGCCAGCCCAAAAACCAACCACCTCCTCACTCACCTACCCGCTCGCCCGCCCGCACAAAACCCCATCTCCCCGCCCACGCACCCAACCACCCACCAAACCACTCGCCCTCCCTTCCGCCCGCCCGGCCTCCCTTCCGCCCGCCCGGCCTCCCTTCCGCCCGCCCGGCCTCCCTTCCGCCCGCCCGCCCGCCCGCCCGCCCGCCCGCCCGCCCGCCCGCCCGCCCGCCCGCCCGCCCGCCCGCCCGCCCGCCCGCCCGCCTGCCCGCCTGCCCGCCTGCCCGCCTGCCCGCCCGCCCGCCCGCCCGCCCGCCCGCCCGCCCGCCCGCCCGCCTGCCCGCCTGCCCGCTCGCCTGCCCTAAACCCCATGTGCTCGCTCACCCACCCACCAACCCACTCGCCCTCCCACCCTCCCTACCTCCCTCCCTCCCTCCCTCCCTCTCACCCTCCCACCGTCCCCCGTTCCGAACGCCACCCACCCTCCCACCGTCCCCCTTTCCGAACGCCACCCACCCACCCACCCGCCCGGCCGCCCATACCCACCGCTCCCGCGCGCCCGTACCCACACTTGTACACCCACCCACCCCGCCCGCCCGCCCGCCCGCCCGCCCGCCCGCGGGGGGCCATTCATTTTCGTCAGCGTCTCCGTCGGGATGAACAAGACTCGCGGAGGTGGATAAACGATGGACGGGGCTGATTGAATTAGGAAGGGAATTAAATCGGAGGCCTCGAGCGCGGCGCGGCGCGGCGCGGCGCGGCGCGGCGCGGCGCGGCGCGGGCGCGCGGGCCATCTCTTTCGGAGGCCTTGATTGGAAATGGACTGCGTCGCTACACTCATAGGAAATCGATCTGCGACGACGCGCGCGCGATGGGGGCGGTGGACGGGGGGGGGGGGGCGGTAGGCGATGACAGACTGTGCGCGGTGCACGGAGCGGCGGCGCTGCGAAAGTGCTTTTTGTGAAAGCAGGGGTGGCTAAGGGCGATGTCCCCGGTGTGGGCAGTGTCGCGAAGTCCAACGTGATGCTCTGCTGACGCGGGATAAGCCAACAGCTCAACAAGTGAGATGAGTTGCCTGTGAAATACACCCGTGGTTGTGTAACGTAAAAGTGATCTTGAGGGATGGGTTTAGTTCTCCTCGATGACAGGGGTTGCTGCCCCTCATTCTGGGCTCTGTGAAAGTGGGCAGCACATTCTGGCCTTACTTTTTGGGGTAAACTATTGATCAATTGGTGCTTGTAGATTTGGTTCCCATCAGTGTGATGCAATCGCACCCCAAAGCATCAACTTTTCCGGAGTCGAACGTTAGCGGGAAAGTTGCTCAGCGGCAGATACGATTATGGTGGGGATACAGTCGCCTTTTCTAATTTAGACAATGCGCACTGGAAGATTTTTCCTCATTCGTTAATAACCGCGAATCAAAATAATTAAATGTCAGTCACTTTTCATTGTTTCATTGCAGCCCAATTGGGGGGGGTTCTGTCATTCTTGTAAATGCGCAACTGATGGAGCTCCTAAATCAGTAACAATGCGAAGGATGATCGGCGCAGGGATATTAGGCGTTTAGGATTTTAATTCATTAGCATTGTTCGATTTACCTAGCGTTGAACTTTTGCTAACGTTGGACATTTTGACACTGACACTTCAGTCAAGGGAGTTTTAATTGCGAAAAACAACTACAAGACATAACGAATCCGATAATAGGCATAGCATTAAAGAATCAAATATGACGAGAAGCGTGTTTCATTGATAATTCGGTATTTTCTAAAGGGATTCAATGGATTCCTACCGGCCCTGATGGAGGATTGAAAACATTCACGTGACTTTCTGAAAGGTACAATGTCAAGCTGCAGAAACCTCTAGCATACTCATTAAGGCAGGATCACATAGATTATCGCGTATATTCAGATTTCGAAGAGCAAGTGACCCTTGACTCAGGGTAATTGGGCCGGAAATCACCGAAACTCGATGAATAAAGTACTTCGCTCACCTGAATATTGGAAATATTTGTTCGATAACAACGTTATTGTCACTATTATAATATTAACAAGAGTTAACATTTAGTTTACAAGTCCTGGTTTGGATATCACTAGCTTTCAAGTTTTTAGCAAACACCAAATATCATCAACACTCGTAGAATAAACATATATTTTATACCATGTTTGCTATATGGATTTATTTTTATTCACAAAAGAAATACAATTTTTTAATTACTCCATATATCCAATTTATGAGAAGTATTTTTACCCGCCCAATATTTGTCCGACATAGATGAAACGTGCAGGTAATTGGAGAGTTTTCTTTATTATCAACAGTGGCGTAGAGTGAGGAGGCAAAGATAGATATTGGGTGTACCCACTGAATAAAATACAAGGAAATATGAATAAACTATTGCACAGGCGTTTTTATCTAACATTCTGTTTCAATTTTGCATCAATTTTCAACCTTTAGGTGTACTAGCGTGAATGAGTGCCTTGCCTGATCAGAAATTGGAACCTCAATTGGGGAAACTGAGAGAAAAACCATCTCCCTTCCAGGTCTACTTTTGTACATGGATCGCGCATCTAACTGATGATGAAACAACATGAAACTGGCAGCCTAAACCAAAATCAGTGTAAAATAATAGCTCTAAATTACGCAGATGGTTAAAAATACCTATAGGGCACTCAAGGAGTGATATAGTTATAAATGTCCGTAAGACGGTGTAGATCAGTTAGCTGACGCGGTTGTAGATTGTAAACCGAAAATTTTTTATACCGATATTTATATTGATACCGATGATGTTTATTTTGCCTTTCCAACTTCATTATTTTTGACATCGGCTGCGTCAATCATTACCTTCCTAATATCAATTTCGTAAAAGAAAATATATATATATATATATATATATATATATATATATATATATGTGTGTGTGTGTGTGTGTGTGTGTGTGTGTGTGTGTGTGTGTGTGTGTGTGTGTGTGTGTGTGTGTGTGTGTGTAAGAAATTAACAAGCATTTTATTCAGTAGCAGATTAGTAATATTACTAAATAATAAATCGTGTAAATGATAACTATAATTCTCTGAATTAATAAAATAGAGCCAATATGGGAAAATTCGTCTATTTATTTTTTACCAAGAAATTCTGCCTTCGTATCTCAATTACGTCATTGCAGTTCATCCATCATATTTCACTACAGCTTATTTTTCTAGTGTTCTTAACAAATATAAAATTCTTAACGTTCATTGGCCGCTCAAATTGGCTCTTCGTTCCTCTGGTTGCGTTAAATTGTCATAACAGAACAGTGATACGATAAATCATTAACACAGATGAAAAATGTGACTCGCAACCTGACAATTGTGTTCCAGTTTTGTCACGTATATCACGTAATAACTTTTATTTTTTATCACGTGTTTTCTCACTTCTATGACGTGTGTCATACATTATTTTAGGCAGCCTTATTGACTTCTATTTTATTTTAATTCAAGTTTATATATCACTTTGATAAACATTTAAGACAGAAGTAGCAGATGCAATCAGACGAAACATTTTTGTTTTCTTTGTTGCCTTCACAGATTTATCTGACCGCTTGAGCATCATCTCACTTTCAGCACTAGAGCAAAAAGTTGAAGTTTAGAACGCTACGTATGCTCTGAAAGAACCGCTTTTAATGTGGCTGTCTGAAAATACATTGGATGTGATAAATGCTTGAGAAGATACGTAACGGCCTGGAGGGAAATGTGGACGGGGCCATCAACGGCAAGAACAAAGGATCATTTGAAGCAGACGGTGAATCTGGCGAGAGGTAGCATTTCGCTGGAAATGTGTGTTACCTACAGAGCTCCCAAAGGCAGTTCAGAATAGTCTATGGAGCGGAAGAGCTGAAGCGAAATCAAGGAGCGGAGAAACAGTGCGTCAAAGGAACTGTGGAAAATACTTTGCGAGTCAAATGGTTTGTTTCAATTGAAGAAATAGTCGTAGAACATATTTGAGATATTGTGGTCGGCTGTTCATAATACAAGTTAAGTACACTTTAAATTAAATTTAAATAACAGTATTTACGTGAAAATACTCCTTTAACAAAAGAAAATACTACATTAACTCAAGCAGGGATTGTAAATAATAAAATACTAAAATTTTATGTTTATTTCTGGAGGACATGTGGGTTTGTATGTTTTGTTAATGTTGGTTTGTATCTTACGAATTTCTGCAAAAACGGTAAACCTGATTTCGAAAAGTAACTTTGTAAAATTTTAGTACTTTGGTGAATGATATTCATCTCAATAACAAAACGTATATTTTTGAGTTTTCGCCATTAGCACTCGTTAATATAATTTAAGAATATGAAGTTTAAAATTGTGTACACAACTGGCTTAATTGATTTTTCATTTATCATGTAAATAAACGAAAAAAAACATTTTATGTATTTTGAGATGTTTGCCATATTTTGCTAATTTATATAATTGTCTTATTTTTTAATGTGAATTATATTTTTCAGCAATAATATTAAAGTGGAGCAGTTGTGCTGATGCCGAATTTCAAATGCTATAGAGTGGTCTGAAGATCAGAAAACATTACTAGATAATGCTGTACTTCATTGTTGAATCTGTAGAATCAGCAATTGCGTAACATGTCGCCTGCAAATGACGTGTTCCCGCCTCCCTAACTTTCGTCACTTATCCTCGGCATCAACAGCCCCGTCTGTGGCTTTCTATGTGCGCTGGCGTTGGCTGTAACGCTCGATTGCGTGCAGGCGCAATACCGCAACTCGCCGCACAGTATCGTACGGTGGGTTGCCTACGTCTCGTGCACAGGGGACGCCCACCCGATCTCTTTGCGACTGAGCGATCGTGTGTGGTTTGTTTGCTTTACACCTTCTGCCCTGGTGCTATGCTTCATATAACAGACTAAAACCATTTCCCTTTGTTGATTCACTTGTTCTGCCGGCACCATCCCAGCATTCCCTCGTCTCTCTCTCTCTCTCTCTCTTCCAGTCTGCTTTCTTAGCTTAACGTTATATATCATTACTTGACAATGAATGTAGTTCGGCGTTTCGTAATTCATTAGAGGATGTAACTATGTAGTAGCTGTTTACATGTGGTTTCATAACCACATTATATAAATATTAATAGTAACCTCGTCTTATATAGGGATGAGTTTGAGTGTTACGAGTAAAGTTTTCATATCTGTATAACAAAATATACGTATTATCTGTATTCAAATGTTTGCATTTCAAACAATGATCGCAGTAGTACAAACATGTTTGTTTCTATATGGAAAGATTTGGTTATAGACAAGAGACAGCAGGGAGAGTCTTAGCAATTAGATTGCTTCAACATATTTCAGTAAATGTAATAAGGATTATATTTATATGGAGATGATCTCAAAGCTATGGGGGTCGAAAGTTGGAGTATTGTACATTTTCAACATATGAAATAAATGTATATTTTAGTATTTCTAATACTTATTTTGTTTGAATGTTTATGTAGTTTTCTAATAATTTGGTTCATTAAGTTTAAAAAATAACCATAGATGAAACATAGATTTTATTTCATTATTCTGTAATAAACAATCTCATGACGACCTGTAATCATGCTCAATGATGTAAGTGACTTTCATCATTCCAGGAAAGCACCTTATGTTCAACAATTATTCTCATTAACAAATGAGAAAATATAAGAAATTTCTGAGACATAGCTATTTTATGTTTATTGCTTTGTAACAGATAGTTACATCACTCCTTAATGTATATCACAGCTATCATATTGTTTTTATCACCCACTCAGCTTCTTCAAAGTCCAATATATTTTCCGGCACAATTCAGTTAATCAGTATTTGATATCAACATCCTAACAAATCTCATTCCAACACTCAAACCAGTCATCAATCTCTAACAAACTTCCTCTCCTGGTTTTCAACTAGAGGGTGCCATCCATTTCTATTCCACCCCGTTTGTCTTATCCCTAACATCCTGCGGGTCGGGTGGCCACTGCAGTTGCGCTCATACTTCACTCCGCTTGAGCACGAGGAGGGCGTGGAGCGGGGTGGGGCGGGGAGGGGCGGCGCAGCGCTGCAAGCGAAAGGTCAACGGGGCCAAATGCCAGAGGGGAAGAGATGCGGCACCGCAACGGACTTTGCCTCATCTCTCCTGGCCTCCCCTGATCGTATATGGCACTCTCATCTTAGCACACTCTCTCCCTCGCATCCTCCCACTCTCATGTCTTTTCACCCACATATACGTCCACCACCACAACCTCCTATCTTAACGTCCTCCCACCTTCAGTCATCCTAGTTTTACATCCTCCCACTTTAACGAATTCCAACCTCTCGTCCTAAACCCCTCACGTGCTCCCCCATTCATGACCTTCCACCTTCATGTACTCTCCCCCCCATGTCCTACCAACGGATGGCCTACCTTCACGCCTTCCCACCATCAGTATTTCTTTTCTCTCATCATCTAATTCTCACGACCTTACATTGTAACATCTTCCACTCTCACGACCCAATACCCTGACGTCGTCCCTCTTCATGGTTTCGCACCGCCACGACTTCCCATCTTCACGTCCTCTCAGACTTACCTGTATTCCTCCAACCTTCACGTCCTACCATCTCGTTCTCCCTTCACATATCCGGTTAACAGACATTTTGCATTCGTACACTGACGATCGCACAGTCGCCCTCGTAAATTCGCCCTCACACACTCGTCCTAGCACTCTCGTCCTAGCAGTCTCGCTCTCGCACTCTTGCTCTAGCACTCTCGCCCTAGCACTCTCGCCCTAGCACTCTTGCCTTAGCACTCTCGCGCTAGCACTCTCGCCCTAGCACTCTCGCCCTAGCACTCTCGCCCTCGCACTCTCGCCCTCGCACTCTCGCCCTCGCACCCTCGCACTCTCGCCCTCGCACTCTCGCCCTCGCACTCTCGCCCTCGCACTCTCGCCCTCGCACTCTCGCCCTCGCACTCTCGCCCTCGCACTCTCGCCCTCGCACTCTCGCCCTCGCACTCTCGCCCTCGCACTCTCGCCCTCGCACTCTCGCCCTCGCACTCTCGCCCTCGCACTCTCGCCCTCGCACTCTCGCCCTCGCACTCTCGCCCTCGCACTCTCGCCCTCGCACTCTCGCCCTCGCACTCTCGCCCTCGCACTCTCGCCCTCGCACTCTCGCCCGCGCACTCTCGCCCTCGCACTCTCGCCATCGCAATCTCGCACTCTCGCCCTCGCACTCTCGCCCTCGCACTCTCGCCCTCGCACTCTCGCCCTCACACACTCGCCCTCACACACTCGCCCTCACACACTCGCCCTCGCACTCTCGCCCTCGCACTCTCGCCCTCGCACTCTCGCCCTCGCACTCTCGCCCTCGCACTCTCGCCCTCGCACTCTCGCCCTCGCACTCTCGCCCTCGCACTCTCGCCCTCGCACTCTCGCCCTCGCACTCTCGCCCTCGCACTCTCGCCCTCGCACTCTCGCCCTCGCACTCTCGCCCTCGCACTCTCGCCCTCGCACTCTCGCCCTCGCACTCTCGCCCTAGGATACTCCCCCAAGCACATTCCCCCTAGCACAATTGCCCTAGCATTCGCATCTGCTCTCGGGATTCTGGTCTTCACGGACGACTAGACGCCCTTTCTCGCGTATTTGTTTGCACATTTACGTAATCATCTCCACTCCTGTTCCCCGGGGAGACTTTTGACACGCTTGTTGCAGAGTCCTGTGCGAAAGCACCGCATCCGTCGCTCTGCACTTTGACCTATGAGTTGCAGCTCTGGCGCACCTCTTTGCCCTTTTAATCCGTGCACGTAAAGGCTCTTTCCCTTTTTCCACATTGTGAGCTTTGCGGTCACGGTATTATTGCAGTCATGTGCATATGCAACATTGGATTCACACCTCTCTCACTCGTAGATAGAAACCTTTGATCTTCCGCAAACGAATGCCTTAAACTCAGATTGTATCGTCTCTTACATTTAGATGGATAGTTGAGAGATTTGTTTTCAACTCTGAGTGTGTTGCAAACACATGGATGAAGAAGCAAACATACGAGTAGTCGATTTAAAAATCTTGTACTTTTAATACTTTATTTATATATTGGAGTGATACGGGGTGTAGCCATCAGATCGGCCACCTGAATACCGATATTCCAATTCTGGTTGAGCCATGTGAAATTAGTAGTGAAAAAAGCTCTTCGCGGAAGGCATTTCTATGGGGTTCCTCCATTTTTGCCTCTTACTCATTTTCATCATTGCTGCATAATCACTCATTCAAACATTCACATACGTCATTCATATACGTAGTTTACGGTTATTTTTTAACATAATGAACCAAATTATCAGACAAATACAAAAAACAAGCAAAATAACTACTTAAAAACACTAACGTATACATTTATTTCATGTGTTGAAAATGTACAATATTCCAATTTTTGACCCCCTTGACTTTGAAATCATCTTCATGGTATACAAATAATACTTATTACATTTACTGAAATATGTTGAAACAATCTAAATGCTATGACTCTCCTTGCGTGGCATTGGTGTCTTGTATATAACCAAATTCCTTGCATATAGAATCAAACACACAATTTCTTCGTCATCTTCATACAATTATTCACAACATTTCTTCGTCATTACCCATCTATCTAAATCTTTTACCTCATGATTGGACAAAACGGCGAGGGAATCAGAAATTGGCTGTGGACATTTGAGATACACTGTGTTCCTATTTTACAATTCATGCCTCGCGATAGATTTTTCAAAATCATTCGTAAGGGAGATTATTTACGCGAAACATAATTTAAACATTAGAAAATATAGATATTTGTGATAGTGTTAAAAGAAACATTTTATTTAGAGAATAGGAATGGTTGGGACACGAGGCCGCTAGGTTGAGTGGCGAAATCCGAAGAGCCTGGTGACACCCCAAGGACTTAGAACCCAAATTTTAAGTTAATATCCTGTATAATAATATCTTGTTACATGCTGGCTATTCCCCATTTATCATGGAATAATTCGTTTCCCACTTTTAGCATTATCCATTTATTTTTCTCGAATCAATTTAGTGGCACATGTCAATATTTTAAGCCTTTCACGCCACACTTTGTTATCGAATTTCAAATAACATTGCTGTCTTGTCCTCCTTTCATTATGCAGGATACCCGAGTGGGCACCGAAAAGGGGTTTGGGTAATTTCGCAGTTTTGAAGCAAATGTTTATATCAATAATACATGTGAAATTTTAAAACAAAAAATATAACTAAAATAAATATAACGACATGTTTTTAAATGTTTATGCTTACTTTAAAAGTCAATGTGAAAGCAGGGTAAAATCTCTTGAGGCATTTCTTTTACTCGTGATGCAGTTTATTGCAAAAGCCCTTTTCACATTTTCCGTAACTGGTTTCTAGACTTTCTAATATAACACCATTTTTTTAAAAACTGTTTGTCATCTTCATCTCAATAATATTTTTAAAGAGTAAGCGATTCTTTTTAATTAGTTAACTATTCCTAAGCATAAGGAGTTGATTTTTTTGAAATTTTAAATTACGAATGTGATTTCATCAGTAATTGTATTGAATTAGAAGGTTATGGTTTTATAGTCAAGCAGCATACAAAGAGTCAATGGCATATCTTTGAATCTTCTGATCTTGAATTTTAACATAATAGAGTTTCTAATATATTAAGAACATATGGATACAGGAATTATGCATTCTCTTGAATAAGCGAGTTTTAAGGGGTTTCTTGATCTTTGGAAGGTGCGAGTTTCGTAATCTCCAATGAAATTTAAATAAGATTTTCTAATCTCTCTCTCTCTCTCTCTCTCTCTTCGAATTCTTTTCGAAGACTTGGATTTTTAATCTTCAAATATTTTAAAGAGCCGGTTTTCTAATAGTACTTTATTTCGAAGAGTCATATTTTCTTATCTTGCATTATTTTGAAGAGCCGAGTTTTCTAATCTTGTGTTTCTGTCAATAGTCGAAATTTCTAATGTTGAGTTATTTCGAAGAGTCGTTTTTTTCTCTCTGGAATTATTTTTATATAGTCCAATCGTATATTGGTTTTTGTATTTCAGTTGAGCCAGCTTTTAGAAGTGCGAATATGCTTTAAGGTGCTCAGCGCACTCTCCTCCCCCTTACTTCCTTGCGTTCCCATGCCTTTAGCGCAGCGTGCAGCCTCGTGCCGTGTCGCGCCGCTCCCCGGGGCGACGTTTGGCACCGGGGCGTGGGCGGAGGCGGAGGCGGGGGCGGCGGGCGGCGCCGGCTGTCGCGCACGCTATCTTCCGGACCAAATTAGAGTTCTTGCGAAGCCAGCGGCTCTGCGACTGATAGCGTGTCGGGAGGCGACGCGCTCGCAATTTACTTAAAAACGCAGTGAAATGCGCTGGCGTAGGAAAGAAGAAAAGTTTTAGTGTCTTTTCGTCGTTCTCTGTTTGCCAGTTCCTATAACTAACTTGACTTTTGGTTTCTTATTGGACCTTTTTTTCCTTGAATTTCGACTTCTAAGTAACTTCACGATTTATTATATTTCATTACACTCGTGTGCTAGTGGTGGTTGATTACATTGTCAAAATTTGTCTTTTATTTATTGATAAATTATGTTTGTGCGATATAGATCTATTTGTTCATTTTTTGTTTTTGCAAATGTGGGTACTCCTAGAAATGATTCAATATAATCCAAAATGTAACTTCCACATTACGTGAATTCATATATGTGCTACCCTTAACCTTTTTAAATCTTTGTTCTATTTCCTCGGCTTTGTGTCTTTTTAAGAATTTACTTCTGCCATTATTGTTTTTCAGAAATAATATTTCTGAGTATCTTTTGTGCTAGTGACAAATTAGCACACAATTTGATACATTATTTCTCTTAATTTTATTCATTTAGTATGAGTAATTTAAGGCGCAGAAATCAATACCATGACATTTCTCTAAATTCTACCAGTAATTTCTTTCTTTAACAGATGCATACCAATTTTACCGCCATTTGGAGTACTGCCATTTCGGTACTCCAAAAATACCAATAGGGGTGGTGAACTTCGGACCCCAGAATAAAGTGCGATGGAATTTAAGAAAATTTTGATATTTAACAACTAATATTTAACACCTAATGATAGATACATTTAGAAATACATTTTAATCTCTTTCCTCAAGATTGTGTTTAAATATTTTGTTTTTAAGGTCCGGCAAGGGTACTTGTATTTTAAAAAACTTATGTTCTTGGATGCCTTACCGCAGACAGAGAGCCACGTCTTTTTTGAAGATCTAGTTCGATTCGCTTCATTGTTGCAATTTTACAACTGTAGTGTACAACGGCAGAGGCTCAAATTAAGCCACGTCGTGTTTGTAGGCAGGCCTGGCTATACGAGAACACCGGAGTTTCCACGATCTGAGCACTCGTAGCAATGGTTGAAAATTCTCTTGTAAACGACTGATAATCGTTAAATGACGAAACTATTATTATTGATTTAAAAATATCATATTTATAAAAGTTCTAAAAGACAAAAATACTCTTTACCTAAAAACGATGAATGAAAAAAAAAAACACGCTGGGGCCCGACTTTGATCCTTTCACCCGTTGCAACTGTTAAAGTATTTTTACTTTTAGCCTATGTACGTAGTAAAGAGAAAGTATTGCAACAACTCGTGCTGAAAAAATGTCCTGACCCAGCGGCTTATCTACTGCCAACTGATGTTATCCGCTACACGAAGAGTTAGTCTTAGGGGACGGGATCGCGATCGTGTCTAGTCTAGTGAGAGGCTAGTGGGACCCATTCCACTGCGATCAGCCTGGGTCTCCTAGTGTTGCATTTGAGCTTCTCTCGGATAGTAATCCATTCCAACGTTAACAAGTTACTATGTACACGTCTGGTATTCTACTTGCAGTTCTTTTGTCACAACAATTAATTATCTGATACTTCAGTAGTTGCCTTAACACTCGGCTTTTAGGTAAATAAGTAGATGTTTCGTTTGATAGTGTTTAAATTGAATATCTCTTCTACCGATGATCCATATTTACTTTCCACTTTTACATTTTTATAAAACGTGGAAATCATGGATTCTTCGTTGACTCCGGAAAAGTGTTATTGACGTCTCGCTTGTATATATTTGAACGTGTTTTTACTTTGTGGCTTTACTGAGTTTACATAGTAAAGAGAGAATATTGAACTACTGCCGTGGAAATCAGAGAGTGTTTGCTGCAAAACTCTTATTGTCGGGCCCTGGTAACAAAAATTAAATAAATATTGTTTATATATGTAGTAAATTACTTCCTCTAACAGATTTAGATTAAAAATCCTCGTTTTGAGGGGCAATTGGGCAATTGGGCAAATCAATTGACGGCAACACGTCTGTCTGTCTGTCTGTCTGTCTGTCTCTGTCTGTCAGCCTGTGTTCAACTAGCGCGCCAAAACAAAAGTAGTGCCGAAGTTTTTCCAAAATTCATATTCACCAATCGCCCGGACGTGCTTGAGAACCTACAAGTTTGAAACGGTTGATTTTTCGACGTAGGTTTCATAAAGCTTTAAAATTTTAAATTTTTTTTCTAAAAAGGCCCCAAATGCTTTATTAAACTTTGTCCTCGGGTAGTACAAAGAACGCTTAAAATGTCCACAACGCATTTTCAGCGTCTTCCCACAACTACAATATTAAGTCAATATCCTCACAGACGAAAATGCGACCTGACGCTTTCACAATTATCATAAATAATGCTCGCTTCATGAGCAAAAAAATTGCTCACATAAAGTGATTACCACCTCTCGTCATCTGAAGAGCTACGGCAACTCCCTGACCTCTCACGTGAAGTTATGGTGCTCAAGGGAGCAAATATGGTAAAGTCAAAAATGTTGAAGTCGTGGAAGACATTTCAAAGAATCAAAGACAATAAAAAAAACTATGTTCCGATCTATTTATAACAGTGGGTTTTTGATGTATTCCAGTTATAAAAAGTATTTTGTAGAAGTGTTCCTTACTATTCTCTTTTCATTCTTACGTAACAAGTACAGAATTCTCCAATATCCTCAAAATAAATCGACTTAAGTATTCATTGCAATCCCCAATCTCCTCGAGAATTGAATACGAAAGAAGCGCGACTTTAAAAAGGGAAACTTGCTCTCCAAGGAGATTGCAAAACCTGCACTTGGAAGCGGCTGACGCGACGTAAAGATCGATGGAGCGGCGATAAAGGAACTGGGAGGAGATGGAGGGAAGAAACGAAATTTCCTGCGGAGCTATCGGAAAGCCGAGGGCGCGAGGGGGTGGGGGGAGGGGGGCTCCTCGCCGCGGCGGCCGCGCTGCCCACCTCAGATCGATAGCGCACTTGACGCGTCCGCATTGAGGCCGCTGCAGGTGCTATCGCCTCTTCACACGTCGCCTCCGCGGCGCGTAGCAGAGCATTGGTTTGAATGGAGGTCTTCCCACGTGCGGCGGGTTTGCGCCGCTGCGGCGTTCGGCGGTGGACCCTCGCTACGAAAAGCGCAGGAGGGCGTACGCTCCACCGCTAGTAGAACACAGCTTTAGGGCCCCTTCTCACGTCACCACCGCGGGTCCTTCCGAACACCGCGGCTCGTAGCAGAGCATTGGTTTAAATGGAGGTCTCCCACGTGCGGCGGGTTTGTGCCGGTGCGGCGTACGGCGCCGGACACTCGCTAGGACAAGCGTAGGAGGCCAAACGCTCCACCGCTTGTAGAACACAGCTTTAGGGCCCCTTCACACGTCGTCATCGCGGCGTGCTTCCGAACGCCGCGGCTCGTGGCAGAGCATTGGTTTGAATGGAGGTCTTCCCACGTGCGGCGGGTTTGCGCCGCTGCGGCGTTGGACGCCGGACTCTCGTTACGAGAAGCGCAGGAGGCCATACGCTCCACCGCTAGTAGAACACAGCTTTAGGACCCCTTCACACGTCACCACCGCTTGTCCTTCCAAACACCGCGGCTCGTAGCAGAGCATTGGTTTGAATGAGGACCTTCCCACGTGCGGCGTGTTTGCGCCGCTGCGGCGTTCGGCTACGGACCCTCGCCACGAGAAGCGCAGGAGGGCGTACGCGCCACCGCTAGCAGAACACGTTGGTATTCCCACTGCACCGCAGGTCGCGGCATTTTACCTCCCACGGTCCCTTTGTACGTCTTCGCCGGAGTGTCGGCGAAACCTACCCCTGTCGAACCCACCCCCTTCCATAACGGGCGCCTGTGTGGTGGTGCCGTGGCAAGAGCCCTGTCGCTTGTCAAAGCGCGTCTCTGTGGCAACTGCCTTTCCACGTTTCTGCGCAGTCGCCTCGTTGACTCGTCGCGTTGCGTCGCGTCGCCTCGGCATGTCCCCGCGAGAGCACGTGGCGCAATTACCTTCCACTTTTGCGGTCGAGATAGGAGCCTCGGGCTGTGGAGTTGTTGGTGGTGGACAAAGACAGCTGTCATGAGAGGGATCCTTTTACCTCCGCCTCTTATTCCACCGTTTTTCAATTACCGTACTTTTCATTTTCACTATCCTTTCCTCATTAGACTATCGTGGTCGTAAGTCACCTTAGCAGTTCAAGAGACCCTACATGCAATAAATTAAAGTAAGCATATCCGAATCAGCGTAACTCTCCAACCTTATAGTATGTCAGTGCGTCCATCTCTCATTGAACCGTAGCTCTGGAGTGGGATTAATCCTAATTACAAATCTGCATTGTCGAACTTTCTTGACTCGGATACCTTGAGAAGCATTTGCCTAGTGAATCCATATCGAGTGACCGGGAGTCCGGTCGGGAGTCCGACGTGTGATTTGCGACTAATCCCGAGATGAGGAAATGTTTCGCTCAATTAATCTCGCACAGCCGTAGCATAAAAGTTCATATTCTATTATGGTGCGGGACTTTTAGAAAAACCTTTTCTGACAACCTGAGAATACAAATGTCAAAGTAGTGATAATTGAATATTGTTTTTGCTTAAGGAGCCACTCTCTTCCCGTCACTATCTTGATAGCAATTAAGAAAACATTGAACGTGGAATATCTCACTGTAAAAATCTTCAGTTCATCCGAAAATGATTGTTTAATACCGTAAATACCCTGCATGTCTCTCGCTCACCGTAGACTATTTCAGAAGTTCCTAATAAAAAGGGAAGTATTTTACATATATCATAGGCCCGTGTAAAATAATATAACGGGGGATATCGTCTGAGACACATGTCAAACTAAGATTATGAATGTATCACTTTCCATCCAAAAACCCATATTCTTCCGGATATCCTTTACGAATATCTACCACCAGAATATGTAAAAAAAATATGAATCTTAAGTTTCGTTGGAAATCTACTATTCAATGATCACATTCTGTGAGTAAGAACCTATCCGAAGCTTGAGACTCATTGATTCAAGAGATAAATAAATTTGAGAACCTGAATGCAAGAAAAGTATATCTTGTGGGGGGAAAAAAGCTTAAAATCACGTTTCAGATGGTAAGAAGAGAGGAAATCTGCTTCCTCAGCAAAAATGAAAACGTGCTAGAAATCCGGAATGACATCCCATTCTTAAGCGTCTATCTGAAACGAATCTTGGAAACAAAATTCGCAGCAATCTACGAAGAAAGGGCCGTGTAAAGGGCGTGTCCGACGGTGCGTGGCGAGTACGTCCCCAGAGCTCCCGCGGTTTGCACTTCGCAGGCGAAGAGGCCTCTTCATTGCTGAGGGGCTCGCTTCCGCGCCGAAGGACTGAAACTTTAATGCGCGAGCGCGAAGCCGCCTCTACGCTCCATCTGTCACGCTCCGCTCCGCTAGGCACGCTCGCAGCCTTCAAGCAGCTGGGCGACGTTTCCGACATTTTCCGCTCCGCGTTTTATTATTTTACTTTTTTTTAATTTTTGTGTTTTTTTTAAGTTTCGTTTACTGAATAATTGTGAATTCTTGTTAATAAAATATATTCTTCTGTTTTCGCTTTCCGAGAATTCCCACTCTATGTGTTATTTTACTCTTTTTTTGGAAGGCCCTTTGTCACAAATGTTAACGGTGTTAACACGAAGGAGTAGTTTTAGTGTTTTTATGCAATATATATTGTGATATCTTATGTGGTAATTTATTTTTGTTGATATTTCCAAAAGTATAAAAGTTGTAAGTCAATTGTGTTTGTTAAAAATATATTTTTTTAATTTTTCTGTTAATAGAATATTACATTCCAATTTTCGATTTCTAGGATTCTCTTCTCCGCGTTTTAATATTCAACATCTTTATATAATATGCTATTTTTCACCAATGGTAATGGCGTTAACACGAAAGGACTAATGATCTTGATGTGAGATATTTCTTGTGATTTGTATATCTTATGCTGTAATAACAATGTGTTATGCTTCCCGAAGATATAAAAACTAAGTTCTATTGTGCTATTAAAGGACATAAAAATTGAGAAAATGTGAAAAAAAAATTAGACGCCGCACCACTTGTTGTAAAGTGATTTTCGTTAGAAAATTAATTATTTTAAATAAAATATAACAGCATATTGATTCGCCTTACCCCCATTTACATTTACACTCAATAAATTTTTTGGATACAAATTAGAAGCGCAATTGCAAAATCAGAAAAATAAGTCGTTTAATTTTTTTCTATATTTTCGGAACCCAACAATAAATTGATGTCCGAAAACTTAAAATGAAAATTGCAGACTATTGGTTATTTGTTTCAGATTGTTGTTTTGTATCGTTTTTTGTTTAGAAAAAGTACAATTTTGTAAGTAAACGAACACAATCATGAACAAAGAATGTAACTTATTTTGTTACAAAATACACACTCAACATTACTTTCTTGTTATTGCCTTCTCCTTAAACGAGATATTCTCACTGGGTCTAGAAGCTCGCAGCCATTAACTGCGTCCTAGGATATCAATATATAGTTGGAAATTTTCTCGATAAATGGGGAATGGACATTATTATAGGGAATCGAAACATCTCTCGTCTCCAATAATATGAATGAGGTCTAGAGGGGAAAGGAAGGATAGAGCGCGGCCCGTGGTTTATTGTTTAAGGTACTATTCCGGTATACCGTGAAAGAGGACAAAGAGGAGCAAGAAAACCGCGAAGAATTCGCAACCAGGCAGTTTCCGAGTTGGCGGCCCTGCTACACAGTGGGGGTCGAAATTCGCCCAAACTTCCGAGACTCAAACCAGGGAGCTCCCAGCCAAAGAAGCTTAAAGCCCCCGGCAGCGCTATCCGCAACAGATCTGCCCTTCCTCAGTCTCTTCTGGGCTTAGGGCGAACAATGGGTGGGAGGGGAACAGCGAGCAGGGAAATAGTCGCGAGGACATTTAAAAAAAAAGTAATTTATTTTACCAGACCAGTTTAATTACCACTTTACAGGTGAGCTTTAATTGAAATCAATAGTAGCTCAAAGTTACAAGTAATTGTAAGTTAGCGCATTATCATATCCCGATATCTGAACGAGGACATCCCCACTGAGTACCTCTATGATGATTTTTGTCAATTTTTTGAAATTGAATGTTACAAGAAAGTAAGCAAGATATGGAGAGAGAGAAGTTGTACAAAAAATTCTCTAGCTTATGGGAGACGGAAAATATCTTTTGAGAGACTAGATGTAATTCCTGAAGGGGCAACACTGGTTTTCCCGAGGTTAAAGTGACTGGCACAAGGAGCAGTTTTGAGGTTAGAAAAGACTGTGGACGACAGTAAGAAAATGTAGTTTGTAATTGGTTTTATGTACCATTCTCTATGAAGTTGTCTATTGGTTATATGCCATGGGCATTGGTAATTGTACGAAGCATTTTATTTTGGAAGGTTTGTAAGGGTTTCATAACGGACGAAGCGTCACCTCCCCAGATTGAATTGAATTGAATTTGCCTTATTTTACGTGGCGAGACTCGGGCCTTCAGGCCCGCTCTTCCGTCTGACCACGCAAATTTCGCTACGCTCCTTGGGGCTGCGTACGTTATTGAGGGTCTTAAAACTGATTTGTAAAGAAACAGAGAATTTTCAATTTTTAGAGATGACTTTTTGTTATATATTTTGTTATATATAATTTGAGTAGAGCGCCATCTCGCGAAGAGATGAGCTTGAATGTCGTGGTGGGGGCGGGTAGGCTGGTGCAAGGAGATAGCACAGCGGTGGTGGAACCAGGAGGGCCTGTGGCCAGTCCGGGTAAGGTGGGAGGCAAGAGCGTGGCCCAAAGCAGGCTTCTAAGGCAAATTCGGTTTGAAAACTATCACATTTCATCAGAAAACACAGACATGGTGTATAACAGACATCCTTTGAGAGACGCTACCATCAAAATATCTAAAAAAAAATGATTAACCACATGACGCCTTGTGAATATATCATCGAACGGTGACATCCTGTGAAGGAAAACCTATCCGAAGGGTGTGTCATTGAGCGAGAGAGAAATTCAGGATCCGGCGCAGAGAGCGGCGGCGATGGTGTAATGGTTAGCGTTTCGGACTGTTGTACCCAAGTTGGCGGGTTCAAACCCGATCGAAGCTGTTGATTTTTCAGGGCGAAAAAATCCTTCGTATGCCTTCCTTCGGAGGGGAAGTAAAGCCGGCTGTCCATTTTAGTAGATTTACTTGCATGTAAAAGATCCTCAAGCCTAAATGACGCCTCTGAGCTAAATTCAAATCGCCTGTTTCTCGCCCAAGAAATACCTCCTTTCTCTGCTAGTTGGTGAAAGGAGCGTAGCGAAATTTACGTGTGGTCAGACGGAAGAGCAGGCCTAATGGCCTGAGTCTCGCCACGTAAAATAAGGCATTAATTCAATTCAATTCATAGAGATGGAAAAGGGGAAATAGAAGCGGATGGGCAGAGGCAGGAGCGGGTTCGGGATCTGCCGCGGAGTAGAGGGGTGAAGGGGGAGCTTGATGTAGTAAGTTAGAAGCGGATGGCTCCGGAGACAATGTGCGAGGACGGCGGGGAAGAGACGGGAACGGGAGCGAGGGCTGGTGGTAGGCAGGGCGCGGAAGTTGGCGACCCTTGATCGAGTTACTGCTCTCCGCAGACGTACCGTCTTGGGTTTCTGGCGATGTGACGTCAGATCTCCTTCCATTGCCTTCAGTCGACATCGACTGAAGCGATGAGGTACTCGACGAGGAGCAACACTGGATACTTATTGCAGTTCAGCGGATGTCTCTCGGAATTCGCACGTCACGCTCTGTATCGATCATACACATTTAGTCATCGACATCGCACACAATCACGATACTATCGATACTTTTTTTAAGTAGGTTGTACATTTACACCATTGTTTCATTTCGGAAACTTTTGTAATATGAAAGTGAAGAAAGTCCAAGTGGAACTCGTCTCTTTATTTACATATTTCTAAATGTAATCATTCGAAAATTTAACTCTGTTACAGACTTCTAAGTTCATTTTATTATTGTATATTTTATTTTTATTGGAGTCAATTTCCAGTTAAAAATTACAATATAATATTGAATTTTAATTGCATCTTTTTTCAACTACTCTTTTAAAACAAAAATGGAAATTCTATTATTTTGCGAGTAGACTTCGCAAATTCCAGGCGGCTCACATGCATTTTACGTAGCACTACAAATTCGTTTCGTCTCTGAAGCGAATTGGGCATTGAGGTCACGCAAAGCCTTCATTGACCCTCTTGTGGCGCCTGCTGCCCCTGCCATCGCCGTCGCCGCCTTCGTTCTCTTGTCTACTGCTGTGTACTTCAGAACTTCCGCTCCTCCAATATCCCGACCCGTTGCCGCCACGTTTGTCCTTTGCACCATATTCATCCTTCTGACTGCCCTAGTTTCATTCAATGAACTTCTACAATTCTTATTGCTAACGCTGCCCTGACCTCCTTCGTCTGCCTTGTCCTTTTTGCTTGGTGTCATCTGCAGTTCTCCGTGCGCTACCGCCATCTACAGCACTGTCCTCAACCTCTCTATGGCCACCCTTCGAACTCAACGTCAACTACGAATCGTGGAGCACCTGCTGAGCAAAGAAACGTTTCCCCTTTTGCTGGGATTACTACAGATATTCGCGAATAGAGATGAGAAAATAAAAAAATATAGCTAAAAATACGTATTGTACATTTATCGTTAATGGCAATTGAAATTGGGTTTCTTAACGCACGTCAATTTTTGTATTTCATGGATTATTTCGAATCATTGAATAATTTTAGAGATAATTTTTTTCACTCTATGGCGCTGCGAGCCTACATATTCCTTCGCGTTACATTATACTTTTGTGGAGATCTTGTAAAAGACTTATAACTTGGAAATGACGCGGTATGTGCCTTACAAAAGGTAGAAGATAAGACTAAAGATATGAGTGAGAACAGAATTTGCAAAGAAAGAGTGCAGAGTGAATTTTTCAGGCACAACAGACCTTTGTACTTTCGTTGGATGCGAAGTAAAGTCGGTTTCCCCCATTTTATAGATTTACCACATGTAAAATATCATCAAACCTAAAAGAACCCGCCGAGCTAAATTCAAATCGCCTGTTCCGTCGCCCGAGTGATACCGTCTTTCTCTGCTAGATGGTGAAAGGAGCGCAACGAAATTTGCATGGTCAGGGGAAAAAGCAGGCCGGACAGCCTCCGCCTCGCCAGTCGCAAGGTATTATTGAATTGAATAGAATAGAATTGAATGGAATGGCATGGAATGACATGGCGTGGAATGGCAAGGAATGGAGTGGCGTGGAATGGCGTGGCATGGCGTAGCATGGCGTGGCGTAGCGTGGCGTGCCGTGACGTGACGTGGCATGGCATGGAATGTCATGGCATGGAATGGCGTGGCATGGCATGGAATGGCATGCTATGGAATGGCATGGCATGGAATGGCATGGCATGGAATGACCTGGTGTGGAATCGACGATCAATCCTCGTGCTGAGCACTGCATCCCAGAATTTCTTCAGCGGACCCAGCTCGCCCACGGCCGCGTCCTCGCCAAGGCGTGTGGGCGCCGTCTGTCCTCCTCTCCCCGAGGCGCGCGCTCCGCTGCCGGTCTAGCCGGCGTACGTGCGGGTGCCCGCTAGTGAAAGGGCCTCGTTGCACCTCCAGATGCGGTTTCGCCCGAAAGTTTGTCAGCTGCCACTTCGGTCCACGAGAGCATTTCTACTTCGCGGAACGTGAGACGAGACGCCCGCTGGAACCACCAAGGATTCTTTTGTTCTGTTGGAGATTGGATGAAGATGGAGTTCTCTTGAAGATTGAAGCGACAATTTAGCTGTATTGCGAAGTTTTAAGTGAATGTGTACTTCTTTTTACGATGATTCAATTCTCTGGTTGTAAGAGAAGTTTTCCTTTTCGTGTCTTCACTTGTTTTACAACACGACGTGTTTCTTCTATCTAATCCTTACTTTTTTCCCGACAAGTTTGTCATTTCAAACAAATTGTGTTAAAGTAAATCGAAATAATAGGCATACTTTTGTGGATTCGTAAAGAATCTTTCACCAGACTGTATTCAGTTATCAGTCAAGTATGTCGATAATACTCGCGCATCAGCGCGTTACGCATACTTCCCAAAATTTAAATACAAGTTATTCATAACAAAAAACAACATTTTTATTGTTAATTGTATGTTACTACTGGTGGAATTTTCTTTTTAAACCCTGATACAGCACACAAATTATGAAAGAGAAAAACTATCGTTTCAATACTGCAAAGAGAGTGTGGGATGCAGTACAATTAACTGCAAAAAACGCTGCACAAACAATTTTCAACCACTATTCAACTCTAAACTATTCACGTGAGAGCACAAATTAAAGTACTAATAATTTATTTATCTATTCCGAGATTACAGTCTCCCAAACGCTATTCATGAACACGTCTACCACTCGCAAAACAATGAGATGTGACACAATTCAGTTGTCTACATCAATTCATCTGACCTATTTCTATTTATGGTTGCTTCATTATTAGCGTTTTCTTCATTTTATTATTCACTTTCTGATTTCAATCTTCTATTTCTTTGCCATTTCATTGAATCCCTAATTCTTGTTCACAGAGCAGCAATCGCAGCTGCAGTACATGGAGGCGATTCATATTTTTTTATCATTAAGCATCTAGGTATAATAATGCTTTTTGAGGTACTGGTAAATAAATTACTGTGGTACTGGTACTGGTACTATAAGTTAACAACTGGATCTTCTTTTTTGTCAGTTCTGGAGCGCAGTGACGTCATATAATGAAATGTTTTTTTTTATAAACTCGCAGATTACAATCACTTTCTTTGCGGGAACTGTGCAAGAACCAATAAAACAATTACCGTTAAACGATACACAAAATAATGATTGATAACGCAGAGCAGCAATTATAGCTGCAATGCGTAGAGGTGACAGTTCATCCTTGTTTTTTCAAAGTATAATTTCTCAAATAAAAAATTTCAAGAGTTATACCAGTTGTGTATAATTATATTTATTTTCATCGTTTCTCAGAGTACAAATGAAAATGAACATTTTGTTTATGCGACGCGAATCGTTTTTAAGTACGTTTATCTCAGAATTATTGGTAAAACATATAACTTATATTTTCTTTCCAGAATATGGCTTCGATACAACTACTTCTTTGTTTGCTAGATATACTCCCCTCTTTTACTTCAAAAACCCGTGAATTTGTAAATGATGGTCAATCCCACTCAAGCTATTATTCCATCTACTCTAATAAATACTACAATGGTTATTTTAAGGATCCACTAGCAATCTCTATAATAAAATTTCTTTCCTTCGCAGTAATTTGCAACAGTTTTGATTCACCTCAGAAGACCTATCAGACGCCACGCGGATGCAGGGTCGGGCGGGTGCAGTCTTTTGAATGGCACACGTTCACCACGCTCTCGCTATCTTCTATTAGCAACCAGCAGACTTCAAACGCCCACAAAATTTCGGAAACCCCAGCAGGCAGGGAAGCTTCTAAATGCACATCAGACGAGATCATTCCCTTCCATGAATGGCCACGTTAAAGGCTGTGTGTCACAGACCCATATTGATGAAATTCCGTCTCTTTGATTTCATGTATGCAAACCCCTATCGCCAGCTCACGTAAACCGGAATATTCAGTTGTGATGAAGGCTCCGAGGCGGCAGGGTAGATACATAGTTTTGCGTGTCGTTAACAACAGTTAAATTGTGCACGAGTTATAGCAGTCGCAAATCACTCGTCTCCTTACAGTTAGTTAAGGCGGAACGTTAGACCGACAAGCAGTAAATACCAACGAAATGATTGTATTTTTTGGGTTATCGACTGTGTGTCGTTCAGATGTACTTACAGAGTATTTTTCGAAATACCATCTTATTATGAAAAAAATAATATATACAAAAAATACCATTTCTTTAAATTAACGCATTCTTACGCCGTCCTTACCTAAAACTCAATGTTTCGATTGTCCTTAATGGACGGTGTATTATTAAATTCATAACGGACATCGGTCGTTACATGTGGCTTTTCCTTCTTCTGATTTCGTTAAATTCTATATCATAACAGAACAGTATTATAGAAAAAATACTGCTCTTAGTAGTCCCCGCGTACGAGATTGGGTCCACCATCTAGTACTGTGGTTCAACATAGAGAAACCCTGGGGAAGAAATGAAATCTCACGCCAGGGTGCCTAGAGTCCTGATAGAATCTACATCGTTGTAGCCCAACAAGTTAGAAAACTCGTTTCGGAAGACATATTGCATTCTACATATGATCCCCATTATGCTTCCGGTCGGAGTTCGAAGCTTGTCCTGGCCGCCGTGAGAAATGATGTGATTTGTGTGTGTGTGTGTGTGTGTGTGAAGAGCTTTGCTATCATCCTCGCAGACGCTGCTATCGTCACGTCTTTTCTGAGTGTGTGAATGATATAATCATAATAAATACAATTCATTTATTTCACTACGCACAACATTACCAGTTTTCCGTAAATGTCTTTGATATTTTTGACTACAGTATAAAAGTGAATCTTTTGTCTCATTGCTCCAAAAATGAAAGTATTTTTGTATTTTTCTCATTTATTTCCGGTTGGAGAGTAAAACGTAAGAACGCCTACCGGATACTTTTAGTTAGGCTCTTAGTTTCGTAATGGCAGTGCTAAAGCACCAATGGGCTTTGAGAAGGAACCCTCGACGCAGTAAGTGGCGAAAAACTACTCCGGGACCAAACGGAGATGGTCAGTCTTCAATTGGCGAGGCCCCATCCAGGGTATAGGCAACGTTGCCAGATTGGGTGGCATTACGTTTTGTGGGCTCAAAATCGGCTCTCTTTTGACGGACGAAAATTGACTTCGCGGTATACCACCCAATAGGTGGAAATGCATCAAAGCATGTACGGTTTTGGGCGGGGTTTTTAATTCTGACGAAATTTAAAAACAACCACAACGACGTTGGCCTTGAGTTTCATTATTTCATGACCAGAGTTTCATTTTTTACTTTATACATTATTTTTCACTAATCACATCTTAATTCGTTCAAATTTACTTCAAAAAGTGAGTAATATTGGTTTTCGATGTGTAGTACGGGGTGTGTTCTAAAGGTCACAGCGTGTTTGTTGTGTACAAAATGAGTATATACCATGAGTATACATGAGTATATTTACACCATGGTATATAATATCAAATTGGCAGTACTTTCATTTAATTTTAGAACACCTCTTTAAAATTAGTAATCTTTTGAAAGGACGGTGTCACTGCCAGCATCTTGCTGCACTGCTTGTCATATTGTTGCGGTGTTTTCAAACCAATAAAATGCATGTTTATGCGTTTTAAGAAGCAGGTGTATTTGTGAACACCAGAATCGGAAACAAAAACATCGGAGTTGGAAGAGGCTACCGACGAAAATCATGTGGATGTTGTCAGGATACTTGCAGAAGTGAACCCTACCAATCAATCTTGCGTTTAATTTTAACTACAATCATCCAAAAATCATTTCAGTGTTATTTAAGAATGTGATAAATAAAATGATCTCATTTGCAAACAATTATTATATTCCCTAAAGTACTCCTTAAATCTGTTGTAGTCATAATTAATTTTTAAATATTGAGACCTTATTATTACAAAAAGTACGTTTTGACAAAAATTATTAATAAAATATTCACAAACCAAAAAATAAAACTAATGAAGCATTTTGTATGGTCGCTACCTCAAAAAACACTTCAAATATAATTATTATCAATTCAAATTTCCTGCTTGTAAAGTTAAAATTTTCGTATTGGGCGGATTTACAGCCATCTAACGGCGGATGTTTGTACGATGCATCTGGCAACCCAGCGGTAGATGACTTCATTGCGTATCAATGACTCCCGATACCAGCGCAACGGTGTAGTTGCAGACCCCCAAGAGTTTGGAAAAGAGATTCTTCACGTACACAACCCAGGGATGTGAAAACCCCAGGGCAAAATGCACGCCTTGCGAACTACTGTACCTCCAAAAGCCTCTACTGCTCTCAGTAGTGCATTGCAGTATTAGTGCAGTAAAGTTTATAGATTCTGCACGAAATTCCGTGACCGCAGGGCAAGACGCTCTGGGTCTCATTAAAATTATTTTTACTGTACACAATAGTGCAGTACAGTTATCAACGTTTTGAGCGCGAGTCAGATGGGTATCGTGGAACATTATTTAACATTCTGAATGCATTAATGTGACAAGTCCTGCCTAGCAGCTTAAAAACTGAGCTGTATAAACTGTTCGCGCGCGACTCTGTAAGAGAATCTGAGAACACAACTACCACGCCAAAAAGTAGAACATTGCAAGAGTGTTTGTTTATCCTATGCTTTAAGACATATAAAGGATTCTTTAAGGTCTTCATCGAAATTAATAGGTTTGGACGTTTGCCATTTTGTTTGTTGTTTCGTGTGCTGTTACAACTTGTATAACATTTGTGTCGCTCTTTCAGTCAATGTATTATTATATTAATTATTAAATGAATTATGCATTTCACTTCATGTTTGTTTTTTGCAGTAGATGTCATTTTCTCTGTTCTCAAATAATTAATGGCCTATTAGGCTGGTCTTTTGAGTTGATTATTAATGAACTGATCAATATTAGCTTTCAAAGCGTTTCTGAAAGTTTCTGAAAACGAGTGTGTTTGTAGGGTAAATTAAGTCTGTTCATTCAAATTTCGCCCTGAAAACCTGTGTGATTATAAACAATGGCATTGTTGTAGATAAACTATTTTTAACTTTTCCCGTCCCCAACGTTTGATCGTTTTTGCATAACTGGAAATCTTATGTGTACACAATTTCAAATACTTTGTTGTAACTTAAGCTATATTTTTGCAAGTTCAGTATTTTACTGACGTTATGAAATTGCAAGCATGGATTCTTCCCTGTGTCTCACGCAACCTTGGTAAAACCCATAAAAGTCTGGCATGAGACCTCGATTTGTTACGTTTGAGATATTGGGGGCAAGAGCGGCGGCGGATTAGATATCGAACTCGCAAGACCCGGACCCCACCATAAGTCACTGGGAAGAAGTGTGTGAAATCTCCCGGCTTTTCATTGTGCGCTGGAGGCAGCGAATCGAAAAAGGAATTCATGACTTTCTTCGGAATTCGAATGTTGATCTCATTCTTCAATGTTAGGAAATTCTATGTTGAGGAAATAAAAATTCAGTTACTTTATTTTCGTTTGTTGAGGGAGATAACTAAGATCCTATTTAATTACAACCAATGTTGTATATTACCTTATATGAAAAATCTATAAACTGCAATATATTATCCAATTTAATCGTAATACCTCATCTTCCACTTGTTCAGTTTCATTAATATTATTTACATTTTCGGAAATTAATGTTACTACCATCATTATTATTCCATTAAGAAAGGACATTGTTATTGAAGACCTTGTGTAGAGGGTTCAAAAATGACAATTTAATTTGTAAATAGTTTTCAGTTTTTCTACGACTAATTTTTAATTCGTTTTACAATATCAAAGAGTTTATAAATGAAAAAGGAGAGGAATTGTTTTGTTCATTAAGATTTCTCAGTTCAGGTGAAATGGCATGCAGTACGCAAGTCAAAAAGAAACTAGAGCAGTGTATAAGAACATTAAAGAAGAAAAGTAGTAAAAGAAGAGAAAGATAACATGCTGTATCATTCAGAAGTGAATTATGTTATCCTCGTTTTGGTATGGTATTCACGGTTTGGTTTGGAAATATATTTACGTTTTGGTAACGTTCTTCGAATGACAGCAAAATAAGCCGTCAGTTTCATTAATTTTGGGATAAATAAATATTATAATAATTTAGGTTAGCATTATTGAGGAATCGTGCAAGCAACGAATAAAGAGACTTCTGTATGACCCGACATGGAAAAAGAAGCATGCATCCAAAAAGAAACGAACATGCATGATACAAAATATTCTCAGATATACACAGATCAAGCATGCACATGGAGTAGGGAAAATTTTACGAATTTAGGATGAGAAAGAAGGGGAAATGACATCACATTGTAATACAAAGAAATTGAGCGGAAGGGAAAATGAAATGCAACAACAAAAAATTAAAAATACACTCGATGAAAAAGACATGTCAAAATATTCGCTAAGTGAAAAGAATGTAGTTTAAAAAGTTAATAAAGAAGGATGAACGTAAAATAAAGGAATATTGTGAAATATTGTGTGATTTTCAAAATTGCGGAACTCTTACACTTGACCACAAGTTGCAAAAGTTGGTCACAATTGGTCCAGTTCGGCACAATAAAAATAGGTTCCGCTTTTTTGAGTGCATTAAAGTGTCTGATTTGACAGAATCAGACTGAAAAATGTAGAAGAATTTATAAGAAAACAAAATAGTTTTCTGTAAATTTCAACACATTCAAAAGACCTCACAGTTATGGTCTTAAATGCTATACAACCATTGCATAGCATTTATTGTGTTTACTTCAGACTACAATTATTATAACAATTCCAAAGTATTAAGAGAATGCTCTTCCTTTCGTAGTGCTTTTGTTTTCGTAGCGCTACGGCTTTGGAGCTGAAACAAAATACACCAGGATCGAGATAGAAATCATGGTGAAGAAATTATTTTCAGTAGAATTTTTTTCTTTCAATCGTCCGAAACTATTTTTTGCTATTGTCAGTGAATAGCAGAATTGATACTTTGTGTTATTTGGTAATTGGAATGGAATGTTGATCATACTGAAAGTTTGTAGAACTGGATGCCATAAACGATTTCCTAAATCAAAGGCATCTTTATAAACTTCTGAAGATGAATTCCGCTTTCTTTCACTCGTTAAAATGAAATTATATGTAGAATTAGTGGAGGATCAAATGAGAAAGTTGTAGAGATAGGGCTTATTGAAAGGGCAAAGCCGTGGAGAGAAAGATGGGACAGCAAACGAATGTTGCAGAAGGATACGGACATAAAGTAGAGGTCGTGGGAAGAGATAGAAAACTGGGGACAAATGAAGGAAACACGTCAGAGTTTGGAAGGAGAGAAAGGAGGTCAGAGGTCGGAATGGGAGAGGGCAGGTGCAAGGAGAAAGGGTGGGTAGAGAAATGGTGGTTATAGAAAGGACTGTAGTAGGTGGGATTTGGAGAGAGAAGGGAAGAGAAGGGAAATCTGGCAGGTAGTGGACGGATGGCAATGTTGGCACCTGATGAGGGAGGTGGACATTGGGAGAGGCATAAAAATTAAACGAAAAGCCCGAGTGGAAGAAGAAAAAGAGGAGGCACTCCAGGTTAAACTCCGGTATCAGGAGAGGGAAAAGCGTCAATTAGAAGGTAGCTAGCAGAGAATGGAGGTGAAGGAGGGCGATGACAGAGATGGCATAGGGTAAGGGTGGAAATTTGGGAGGGAGAAGTCAGAGAGGGGACGAGGGAGACGGAAGGGCAGAGGCGGAGACGGATGCCGAAGGGCAAGGACGGAAGGAGGTGGGAGAGAAAAGGCATGGACAGAGATGGGTGGGAGGCGTGGACGGACGGGGGTGCAACAAGGTGTGGTCGAAGGTAGAAGGAAAAAGGCGAGGGCGCAGGTGAGAGGAAGGCGGGGGCGGAGGTACGAGCGAGATAGACAGAAAGGTGGGTGGGTGACGGCGTAGATAGAGGTGGAAGGATGGTCAGGACACAAGCGGAAGTGCGATGGCGAGAGCGCAGATGAAGTAGGGTGAGGACGGAGGATTGGGAGGGAGAGGCCAGTAGTGGAAGGGTGAGGGAGGTGAACGGGCAAGGGAGGAGTTGGGCATGGAAGGGCCAATGACGGAGGAAGAAGACGAGAACGCAGGTGGGTCAAGAAGGTGAGGGAAAACGCGAGGGCGGAGGTGGTGACGGTGACAAGGAAGCGGGTGAGAAGGGAAACGGGAAGAAAGGTGGGAGCGTGAAGGCTTTGCCGCCGGGGGGGGGGGAGGGCGTGAGGGCTGCGTGTCGAAGAGCGGCGGCTGCGCATGCGCGAGGCCGGGTGGGCAGAGGCCGACCTGTGCTGTGGCCCAGGCGGCCCCAGCGCGCCGTCCCCTCGCTGCCGGAGGCTCCTGCGCTGCGGCTTCGGCCGCGCAGCATCGTCCTCATGGAGTTGCGCGTCCTGAGGACCACCGTGTCCATCCTTCACACACGGACACGCGTTAGTCGCCATGGAGCGCGCACATACCAAGCGGAGGAAGTGCCCACGTGGGGGCATTGCCACCTTTACAGTCAAACTCCGTGATATTGGCTCGAATTCGAAATTTGTCTTAAATCGAGACGTTTGAGGATTACTCACTGGTGCATAGTAAAATTTCGTGTTTGGGGGTAATATGTAGATAGTAGAGTGGAGTTAAGACATGGGAGTTTCACTGTAATGCAATAAATTTAAATACAGGGTGAGTCATTTCAGACGGGAAAAATCACAACGTAAAGTTGATCTTTTGTTCACAAAAAATGTTCGTTTACCTTTTTTGTCTCCGATGTACAAACTGCACATCTATAGAAAGGATTTTGAAAAATTATCGAGCTTCGTGCCAGCATGTACCTCATCAAATCATTATATCGAGCGTAAATTACTTTCTCAAAACATGGATCACTTTTTCGAAACGAAGATCTCTGGATGCAAACTTGAATTATTTGATAGAATTTGCCTTTTTACTCCTCAGTTCAGAGAATTAATGTCAAGTTTAACTTTTTCGACAATTAAACCCGAAATAGAATGTTTTATCGTCGGGAATCAGTCCGCTTGCCGAATTTACTTCACACACACGCAAACATCTAGACGTTCTGTTACATTGGAATTCGCAGATAAAATTATGTATAGTTTGATGTGCGTCTCGGAAAAATGAAAAAAAGACTTCAGTACATCATGTGAAAAAACACTGTTGCAATTTAACGACCGAAATGACTCGCTTTGTATTTACTTATTGCTTATTCTAATGTCAATATTTTTATACAAGTACAGATTGGCGGATATAATATTAACAACCATATTTTAATGCCATAAAAATGATAATATTTATATTATGTGTAAATATTTCATTATTACGTTAATAAAATTGAAAACATTACCATTTTATAACTTCTACTTAACAAATTAATTAGTGTACATATATAACAGAAATCCAAGGTAAAAGCAAGGTATGTTTATGAGTGTTACTGTACATTTATCATTTATCAATTTCAGAGTACGAACGTATTGTCGAGAGGAGGTTTAAAAGCCTCTCGTCATAATTGTTACTCGTGCATCTAACTAGAAAACAAACTAGCGCATTTCGCGCGCGGGAATATCCAGCGAACTGCAGGTGGTGGAAGACAATAACCGTATACGAGCGCGCGCACAGATGTGGGGTCGTCCACAGGTCCCAAACTGTTCTCCCTTCGCAGCAGTGAAAGCTGAAACATTGCTATGCCTCTCCCCAACCTCTCGTGTCCACCGGCTGAGGTTGCTCAGGGCATCCACCAATGGCGCTGCAGTGCATCTGGGTTCTAAGGTTCGAGTCCCGGCGGAGGAAATAATTAACTGTAGATACCTAATTAATAATAAATAAATAATTAACTATAGAAATAATAACACTAGATAGATAGGTCGTATTCAGCTGAGGTATGGTGGAGAAGCTCTCGGCTACTCTGATCGATAGTTTATTGATTTTTGGATTTTTTGTCAGTGCCAGGCGAATGGCGGAGCAGTACCTTATCAAACGGGCCGCGGACCGCGCGCGATCTTTCCTTCCTCTTCCTTGCCCTACCCTCACCCCTTTTTTAAACACACACACATTTACACACTAACACTTCTTACAATACCGCAATGACGGGAGCTTAGCTTGTTCCGGCTGGGGCGGTGCCGCGCTGTTGGGAAATACGTGGTTGGGGAAACCTCGCCAGTAGACGTTTAAAGCGGAGTCAGACCATCCAGCAGCAGAACATCACCACCATCTTCCGCGGAAAACATGCACTACATTTACGGAACTAATAATCTGAGCACGCGCTCAGAAATGTGATATAATCAATCTATCAACTATCGCCGTTCGCAATCCAAAGCTTACCAGAGCATTGTTCCAACTCCGAATTCACAAGTTCAAATCCGACTAGAGGAGGTAGGCATTCAAAGGCTGCAAATACTCGGTGTGTGACACGAATCTTTTGGTATGTTAAAGAAATCTATCAGGCAAAGTGAAATCTCTGGAGAAATATTTCGTGCTTTCGATATCCTATATTCCCAGCGACAAGGCAGCGTGAAATATGCCGAATCGTTACAAGATGCTTGACACCGTCCTATTTCGGGCAATGAGAACTTACGGCTTGTATACTGGGATAAGGAGTAGTGAGGTGGCAGATAAGGAGAGAAAACCAAGAAAAGGATAAAAAACTCGACACTCGTGTGGTGATAAAGTAAAATGTAGCCCAGAAAGAGGATCTACAGAGGCTCTAAAAAATGTCCCAGGCAAGTCTCATCAGGAAGGATGAAAGAAATCCCTGAAGACTCGTTGTTAATATCAGAATCAGCAGATGCGTGTGTTCTGATTTTCCGTGAGTAATATTGAAGTCACTAAATGGAATTAATATATCTATAAATCAAAGATAAAATTGAAATAGAATATCCTAGGACAATTGTGTATGAGTAAGATGTGAGTATAGTTCGTTTGTGATTGATGTGCGTTAGACGTGTAGTGAAAACTATCTGTTCAGGTAAATATCAAGGAAATACATATTGCAAACTTTTAGAAATATTAGCTAAAGAAACAATTTTGGTGGTTTATGTGCCTAATCTGTGTGTTGTTGTGTATTTTGCTGTAGGTCTTACGCTGGAAACGATGTAAATAAACTGACCAGAGAGCTGAGACATATGCTAGATGAGACCAGCACTTGACATAAAAAATGAGTGTCTAATCCCAGGCGCAGTAAGAGAGACATTCACGTAGCGCGCCTGCTCATAAGTGTCCAATCTAGCATCTTAATCGACTGCCCCGGGTAGCATTAAGAAGTTCACGCATCCTTTTAACCTCCGCAGAACGGCCGTTCTTTTGAATTACCGCAGCGTCCCCGACCGGCCCGCGGTGGCCTTCGCTCTTCGTGGCAGTCGGTACCACGCCGCGCCCAAATCCACGCCCACCCCGTCGCCACACGACCCGCCCACGCCCGCACCCGCGCCCCTAACCGCGCCCGTATCCCAGCCCCCGTCTGCACTACCGCCCGCAGCCGAGTCTACCATTACGTCTATGCCCGCGCCCCGCTCCCGCCCCCGCTTGCGCTCCCCTCCCCCCCAGCGCCTCCGCCCGCGTTACCGCCCGCCCCCCTCGCCCTTGCACCTTCCCGCGCCCCCGCCCCCGCCCGCGCTCCCCGCCCCCACCCGCGCTCCCGTCCGCGCCCCCGCCCCCGCCCGCGCCCTCGCCCGCGCCCCCCGCCCCCGCCCGCGCTCCCGCCCGCGCTCCCGCCCGCGCTCCCGCCCGCGTCCCCGCCCGCGTCCCCGCCCGCGCCCCCGCCCGCGCCCCCGCCCGCGCCCCCGCCCGCGCCCCCGCCCGCGCCCCCGCCCGCGCCCCCGCCCGCGCCCCCGCCCGCGCCCCCGCCCGCGCCCCCGCCCGCGCCCCCGCCCGCGCCCCCGCCCGCGCCCCCGCCCGCGCCCCCGCCCGCGCCCCCGCCCGCGCCCGCGCCCCCGCCCGCGCCCCCGCCCGCGCCCCCGCCCGCGCCCCCGCCCGCGCCCCCGCCCGCGCCCCCGCCCGCGCCCCCGCCCCCGCCCGCGCCCCCGCCCGCGCCCCCGCCCGCGCCCCCGCCCGCGCCCCCGCCCGCGCCCCCGCCCGCGCCCCCGCCCGCGCCCCCGCCCGCGCCCCCCGCCCGCGCCCCCGCCCGCGCCCCCGCCCGCGCCCCCGCCCGCGCCCGCGCCCGCGTCCGCGCCCCACTCCTCCCCCGCCCCCCTAGACCGCGAACGTATCTCTGCCCCCGCCTGCACTAATGCCCGCGGCAGAGCCTACGTCTACGTCTACCATTACGTCTATGCCGCGCCCCCGCCCCCGCCCCCTGCCCATGCCCCCGCCACCGCCGCCGCCCCAGCCCACGCGAGAGGCGGCAGTTGTAAGCCGCAGCGCCACGTAATGGCCGTTGCCATGGCAACGCCTGCACCCGCTCACGGCCTCTGGGAGCGCTGTCGCTGCAGCGAGGATGGGCGGTTTTGGCGCAGTAAGTGACAATAAAGCCACTTCCACTGGGTGGAAATGGGAGAGGAAGACAGAGTGATGCTGACTGTCAGAGAAAGCAAAGTGTTGGAGGGTTGAAGGGCTGGGGCAGGAAGAAAGAAAGTGTTGAAGTAAGCTAGGGAAAATCTACAGGGAGAGGAGAGGGCGGGAATGTTTAGGAACAATGTACAATAATAAATACATTTACAAAAAAAAAAGAAAAGTCAAAGAATTACAGGATTATACGAAATGGAGTGAAGAAATGGAACCACATAGAGGTCGGCAAGAAAGGCGAGTAAGAAAGTAATTACTGACTCGTTTCCATCTCAAAAACAGTGGTACCAACCAAAACACGTTAACATAATTTCTGTGATATTTTCCGTTCAAAGTTTCAAAAAAATAGAAATCTTATATATAAAGTAAAAATGTGGATTATTCATTTAGAATGACATTTGTTTTTATAATTAATATATGATGTCTTGGCCATATATTTCACCAAAACTGTAAATCAGCAATAACTCGTTTTCTCAGGTCGACAGAAGCTAACGGGTTTTGGAATGTTGTTAAATGTAAATTGTTAAATAATGTGTATCTACTCCTATTAAAAATGTATATATTACTGTTACACATTTCATCGAAAAATGACAACGATTTCACACCCTGAGGATTGTAAATTGGAATCCATGACCTGACGCCCAATCACATTCCTGGAATTTTCGGAATCCATGTACATTGCATGCTCTATAAAAATCGTTATTCTTTACTTGAGAATACTGTTACCTTCTGCTTTAACAGATGGTTACTTCATAAACATTTCTTGCAGTCGATAAAATACACTACTGTCAATTTGTTTAGTGTTGGTTCAGTTTAATTGCAATGACTCTGACTTGTGTGATTTCTATGAAAAGAAATCCATTCTCTCTCGTGTCCAAGGCTATTGATGCAACTTAGAAAGTGTCAGTAACCAATTAATACTTGATTGGTGTAGCTAGATTTTAACAACCAAAGATGTTATCCTTGACGAAAATAAAGCTATATTTTAGCCACGAAAAAACGTTATGAAAGCCTTTCTATAAATTTTCTTAAACAGAACTCTTCACACTCGGCTTCGGCTACCCCTAACGCACTCGATGAGGGTCCTCCGCGAGTGCACCGCATCCCGTTTCCATCTCGCTCACTCCCGCTTCTCCCCTCTCCCACATCTCACATCTCCACCCCCGTTCCGCCAGTCATATTCCACGCATTACTCGCGCAACTTTTCTTGAACGTTGGATTGGAGAAATACGGGTAGAGTGGGGGTATTAGTTACGAAATCGGCCACTAGATTTTATGGAGCAATGTCAATCTCTGGAGAATCAATCATGCCTTCGCAACGTTCTCAATAACTGGCGTTCTAACTTTCTGAGGAGATAGAGGTATCCCATGTGATGGATCTTCACCTGCTTCGGGTATTTCTTTAGATTTTTGGAGAAAATAAGGGAGAGAAGTTCTCATTTTCAAAAGAAAATTGATTCTTTTTCTCTCCAGTGAAGATTTAATTGGAATGTTGTCATCAGTGCGCGCTGCGAGCTTTTGCCTTCATCTGTTTGTTGTTCCAGAGACGGGGAAGCAAGGTCATCGTTCAAGAAAAGTTGCGCGAGTAATACCTACTAGCTCATTCAACACACACTTATCGACACCTCTTCTCCAGCTCTTATTCTCTTCCACCGCTTTCCAGTTCACTTGCAGTTCCCGCCACCGATATCTGCTCCCAGTCCTCCTCCACCCCTCGGCGCCTCGTACTGCCCCGTTCCACCGCGACGCACGCGCAAGAGGCCTTGGGCGCCGGTGTCGCGTATCGGCGCCGTCTCCTCGGGGAAATTACGGCTCCGGGCGCCCCTTTACTCTTTGGACGCCCCCCTCCCACTCCTTCCACCCCCCACCCGACTCCCGAGGACCGTGTCTTCGCCATTCACTGGCGACGCGATGAATCTCTGAGAGCGAGCACGCGCCTTAGAGGAATTTGTCTGTGATTTTTATCGGTTAGATTTTTATTAGCTCGTGGTTTGTATTAGCTGAAATGTACAATATGACTACTGAAAATTATTATTATTAAATAAAATAATATAATTAGATAAAATATTATTAAATAGCAGTATTAATAACATGGAATATTAAAAACTATTAACTACAGAATTTTCACTTTAATGCTTATGACAATTCCTTTGACACGCAGAAACGATATTAGAGATCCAACACAACTGAAGTCATTAACAAAACTTTGTTGATGTAGTGGTACGGCATGTAAATCAGCAGGACAACTTAGTTGCTATATCTCTAAGTGTGTGGTTTGACAAAAAAACAAAATAGGGACCTGAATGTCATACGTAAATCGGCACCATATGTACCCAGGCTCGGGTCTGATTTAAATTAGTTAAATAAAAGGGAAAGGCCATGTAAATGAACGGTTTATGGAGGAAGAGGGAGAACAGTCAGAGTGGACAGAACTGGTGGAAAGAGAGAGAGAGAGAGAGAGAGGAAAGAAGCAGGGAGAGTGGAGAAAGGAGGGGTAAGAGGAGGAAAACGAAAGGATAGGAAGGAAGAGGGTGGCGCTCGAGGATGGGGGAGAGGCCGCCCCGCCCCGCCCCGCCCCGCTCCGGCCTTCCGCTCCCGCTGCGCCGGTGGAATCGACGCGATGACGGATCGGGCTCGCAAGGGGTCGCGTAATCGGTTCCCGATGGGACCGCGCCCGCCCCCGCGCTTCGTCTCCGGCCTGGCCTGGCCTGGGTTGGGTTGGGTTGGGGGCGGAGGAGACTGCCTGGTGGGATTAGTCTGCGCCGGGGCTGGTCGTGTGGGTGAACGCGGAAGTGGCAGGAAGAGGGATGGGCCGCGCGGGAAGGGTGAGTGTGAAGAGTGAGAAGGGGGAAAGGGGAGGGTTGATCGGAATTGGCAAGTTCGGGAGAGGGGGGCGAATGGGGGATCGCTTGATTGATTAGTGATTCCGGGCGCCTGAGCAGCTAAAGATTTTATTTCCGTAAGTGTAGTGCAGGTTATATATCGGACAGTAATAATGATCTTCGACCACTGGATGGTGTGATCCGGCGCCGACCTACCGTCGGCTAGCGGCATTTTTCCTAATCAGGTATCACACCACTGGGGTACCGCCCCTACTGCGACAAGCCCAAATCTGCCACCGGTCTCCCGGCATGTGTGGTAGTATAGTGCATGCGAGTGAAAGTGTGAGTAAGCAAGGGATGGGGATATGACAATGAAAAGGATGAAAATGTTGTGCGCGATCCGTGGCCCGTTTGTTAAGGTACTGCTCCGGTATTCACCTGGCATTGATCAGAGAAAACACGGAAAACTATCGATTAGGTCAGAGCACCCGGCCGGCCGCTAGAATTGTCGTCCAGATAGCGACTGATTTCCACCTAACTCTTTAGGTTGCGTCAAAACTCCTGCCGAAGTTCCATAATCGGGACTTATAACTAAGACCTCCCGGTCAGTACATTGCAGTAACATCAGCTGATACCCCGAGAAGGGGTGGGGGTTCGTAAGGGCGATGGTTTGCACACAGGGGTGAGCGGAGACGTCGGACGATCAGAGAGCTCTGCACGAGCGGTGAGAGCGAATGGGCGAGGCCTTCTGAGAAGACGTGATTGGCGGCGGGGCCGAGGGCGGGGAGTCGCAGGCCGGTAGGCTTGCAGACGGGGGAGGGCCGACCCGGCGAGGCGCGCAGGGTGGACGGGTGAGACGTGAGGCCATGAGGTGAGTGCGTGGTGGCGGTAGGAGGAGGGGGCGCGGCGGACGGGAGCGTGGGGGTGGGGCGGAGGGCGGCATGAGTGGGATGGGTGTGCGCGGGCGCGCAAGACGCATGGGTCTGCGCTCCGTCGCGCGCGAGATTTAAGTGAAGGCGCGTGCGGGGGAGGTATCGACTCGGAAAGCACATTTGGCGCCCCCCCCTCCCGTTCCCCTTCCGCGTAGAGCGGCCTCGCGCAGCGCCGTGCCGCACCGAAAGGGGCCCTGGAAAGTGGTTTATGAGGGGCCTTGCACACGTACATTTCGAGCGCTCTCAGACATTGCAAGAGAGAGAAAACGAGAGTGAGAGAGAGCAAGACAAAGTGAGAGAGAGCAAGACAAAGTGAGGGAGAGCAAGACAAAGTGAGAGAGAGCCAGACAAAGTGAGAGAGAGCCAGACAAAGTGAGAGAGAGTCAGACAAAGTGAGAGAGAGCCAGACAAAGTGAGAGAGAGCCAGACAAAGTGAGAGAGAGCGAGACAAAGTGAGAGAGAGCGAGACAAAGTGAGAGAGAGCGAGACAAAGTGAGAGAGAGCGAGACAAAGTGAGAGAGAGCGAGACAAAGTGAGAGAGAGTACGAGACAAAGTGAGAGAGAGTACGAGACAAAGTGAGAGAGAGTACGAGACAAAGTGAGAGAGAGTACGAGACAAAGTGTGAGAGAGAGTACGAGACAAAGTGAGAGAGAGTACGAGACAAAGTGAGAGAGAGTACGAGACAAAGTGAGAGAGAGAGTACGAGACAAAGTGAGAGAGAGAGTACGAGACAAAGTGAGAGAGAGAGTACGAGACAAAGTGAGAGAGAGAGTACGAGACAAAGTGAGAGAGAGAGTACGAGACAAAGTGAGAGAGAGAGTACGAGACAAAGTGAGAGAGAGTACGAGACAAAGCGAGAGAGAGAGTACGAGACAAAGTGAGAGAGAGTACGAGACAAAGTGAGAGAGAGAGTACGAGACAAAGTGAGAGAGAGAGTACGAGACAAAGTGAGAGAGAGAGTACGAGACAAAGTGAGAGAGAGAGTACGAGACAAAGTGAGAGAGAGAGTACGAGACAAAGTGAGAGAGAGAGTACGAGACAAAGTGGGAGAGAGAGTACGAGACAAAGTGGGAGAGAAAGCGAGGAGAAGAAGCAGAAAGAATGATTATATAGATATATTAGTAAAAGACGGGACTGCTGTGCCAGCTGTCTGTCCACTCCTGACGACATAACTGCAGGTTATGCCAAGGCGCTCAATTTATCAGTGTGCTTGTTTAGTTACCTCATTTGTAAATAGCTTCATCTCTATCTCTTGCGATGCCACAGCCCTATACGACGTTTATTTGTTTCCCTGCCTGTCAAACTGGTCCCTTCTTACAATAACTTCTCTACGTCAGCGTCCTTTGCCATTCTTGTCACATTTTACAAACTGTATGAATTCATAATTACTCTCCCTTGTCGATTTTTACTGACCTTTGCGCAGAAAATATTTTCTGCGCATAATGGCTACTTTCAAAATTTTGGGTTCTGTGTTGAACTTCAATTCCCTTCATTAACTAATGGGCTCATTATGTATAATTGCCCATTATTAAATAATGGGCAATTATACATAAGGAAATTTATTATTTGATAAACACGTGTGTTTCACCCTAATACACCTGTATATATTCTTCTCTAAATTCCCATTTGAAGCCGATATGATTTGATTACCTGGAAATAAAATGATGCCTGCCTATTCCGTAAGTTTTTAAAACAGATTAGTGCCCCGAGTACCTTAAAATCGATAGCGTTGAAGTATATCATGTTCAAAAATAGCCTGTGGCACTGTAATTCTTTATATTGCCACAGCAAAATGAGTGAAATTTGGGCATTTACGTTGAAGATGTGGAATAGGCTTTGTGTCCATCAAAATGTAAATGTCAAATTCTGGAATGTTTTCTTAGTTTTATGCGAACTATGAGTCAGTGTATTATAATATTAACAACAGTAGATCAAGAAGCGAAGCATTTATAATTTTCGTTTCTCTTAGAGATTAGCAAGTTACTAAAGATGAAGTGAAATGCAATATAGTAAGGTATGCATTGCATTTTAATGCAAGCAATGCCATTTTTGTGTTGATTACCTGATACATAGATCCATTAAATTTCAATTTTCTCTTTAGGAAATTTTACTTTAGGTTGCATTATTGAATTCCAAGCGGTTTAGTGGGTTGCCAAGGCAGTTGAAGTGTTTGATGTTTCGTATTGCTCAGTATTCAAGATTATACGCTAACTACGGGTCGTCCAAACCGCATCCACTGTATATAGAAGAGTTAAGGAACCACTTTGATTGTTCGGGAAACAAACGAGCACCAAGCAGGGCAACGACATTGCAAGAGATAGTGATGAAGCTATTTACAAATGAACTATCTGTAAACAAACGCACTAACAAAATAAGTGCATGGGCATAAACTGAAATTATGTCACCAGTAGTGGCCTAGCAGTATCTATCAATGCTGTCCATTCTTATAGTAATCTATCTGTAGTATCGGGAAGGTAGGGTGTTGGTTGATAGAAATTGTTTAATTTTAATTACGTTTGGAGATGGGGAAATAATAAGACAAATGAGACAGGACCTGCTGAACTGAATAACGCGTTTACAAGTCCAGTGAGAATCAACACAGCCCGAAGGCGGCATAACGAAGGAATTTGTGGGCGAGCAACCATTTCCAAGCCACTGATCATTTGCGTGTTTCCATTATTTTGTCCTCCTCACGACGAGTGGAAGGCAACAGAAAAAATATTGTACTTCTCGGGATACCTACCTCAAAAAGGAAGAGGTTTAAAGGCACCCTCAACCCTATCTCTAATGAGCAGAACACCCGTCAGCTAAGAGCGACCAGCAGACACCGTGTGGAAGGTTGCCGACTCTTTCGTCGTTACGTTGCTTTCAGAAACGTAAGCTAAAAAATAATTATTTTCTCTGACGTGGCACTGTTCCTTTCAATTATTTTTTTGCTGTGCTATGAGAGATGTTTCATTAACGATGTTTTGCAAGGTTGGCTAACGATGTAATTTAATCCAGGAATCGTTATGAAGGAGATGAAAGGAAGAAAATTATTTCATATATAACACATATAAAATCAGTTTGATAATTTAACTTTATTCTTATCCGAGTGCTCCCTAGGGCGAAACGAACACTATTAATTATCTTCTGTATTAGTGTACCTATAAGTTCACCGTATAATTCACAATAATCTACAGTTTCACCCCTATACGATGCAGGTTATACAACAGTTGAAAAAAATCATAAACTTGCCCGAAGGACATTTCCTTTGGATTTCCTTGGACGTTTAGCAGCCAAATCGTAGATCTTCAACAACTGGCCAGCACGGTCGCCAGATTTGTCTATCTCTGATTTATTCTTATGGGGTATCTAAAGAGTCAAGCCTACACTACACGCCCTCACACATTGGCAGATCTTAAGCATCGGATACAGGAAGCCTTGCAGGAAATCCTCTTGGACATGGTATATTTTACGTACATGGTACGTTTAATGTAGGCTTTCGTTCGCCGCTTGTAGAATTGTGTACAATGTAATGGTGGTCAATTTTCTGGTGTAATATTTAAGAAACAGTGACTATTGTCAATAATGACTAAAACATATACTCGTACCTGTGTTCTTAATGTATTTTCAAAAATATTTCCAAGTTATTGAAAATGCGTACTTGAAAAAGTAATTGTGACATTCCTATTATGTTAAATATTTTGCGTAACCTGCAATATTATGACAAAGTTAAAGTGACTTTTGCTACAACTTCATATTTCCGTTAAAAAGGTTTAAATTATCAAAAAACATATATTTAGAGTGTTTCCTTAACTCCTACTGCACCTTCACCTGACGCACACTGCATCCGCGATAAGAGCTTCCCAAGCTGGCGAGGAATCATAAACCAGTTTTATAAGACTTTTAAATTGTTTTAACTCTCTCATTACCACTTCAGATTTTCTCCTTTCATTTATTTATTTAATTAATCATGACTTTACTAGATTCACAACCCCTAACGTCTCCAATCGTCATCATCTTTAACTAATTACTAATGAATAACAGCAAAAAATTGATTATGCCAGTTCGAAATCAAACGGGCATAACCAGTTTTAATTCAATTAACGGAAAGAAATATTATATAGGTAATTACTGAGTAACACATTCATTAATATTATGAAACTTTTGTTTCACAATATGGAAATATATACTGGAAATGGGTATATAAAAGAGATGCCCGACGCGATTTGAACGAAACGTCAGCGTCTGTTCTCATCACACAACGCTCACTTCATCCGGTGCCGTGATCTTGCATCATCTCAAGCAGAAATAATTATCCCTCAAAAATATAATTAACTCCAAAAATTATACACACTCCGTAATTGTAAAATATCGCAGTTGAATTTCAGATGATTTTAACAAAATTCAAATATGTTCTATGCTCTCCTTTTACGACAGCATAGAAGTTCCTAACCACGGTTGAGAATTAATTTTTTTAATTTCCTCTGCGCGAATGATACGAAAAAGATTAATTTGGACGAGACTAATGTTCGTTCAAAATCAATTAAAAGCTACAAAATTGTTTGAATTAAAATGACGCTGTTAAATGTATTTAAAACTTGTATTTTTGTGTAATTAACATTGACAAACCTTATTAATACCAAAAGCAGATTGGTAATGTTGGGCGAGATAATATTTGATAATTATAATGGAATTTACAAATATGCAATTTATATTTACCGTTACATTTATGTGGAAAAATAAACTTATTTTGTTCAGTCAGCTCCAATATAAATCTAAATTGTAACGAAGGGCCCTAGCCCGAACTAAAGCAACTCTCTTGTGACAAATTAAAGCAGCGGATAGGTTGGGGAACGGGAGAAGGGCAATGAGTTATTCGCTGATTTGAGAACTTACAATAAATGCAATAGAACAAGATGCAATAAAACTGGCGGAACACAATTGGGCGTACATTGACGCCTTCGATATGCGTTAACAAAGAGACAACTAACAGGAACACGAAAAACGATTCCCGGGTAGATATTGACCCCTTAGAGACCCTGCACACGAGTGTTGCATTGACGAGCGTTAAGTAACACGCGTCGTAGAATAACACTGTGTATGTATTATGCGAAACGTCACACGAGCGCTTTGGTCATTACGCAAAAGATACAGTGTTACGACGCGCGTTACTTATCGCGCGTCAAACGCACGTCAACGCAACGCTCGTGTGACAGACTTTAAACATCTATGTTATTGCTGTAGTAAAAATGCGGATCTCACCCAACCTAACTTAATAAGTTGGATGGCAAAAGAAAACTAATTTCATGGAGGTGAAAAATTGCTTAATAACGTTATAAATATTAAGAATTAATGAAAAAATGCATGCAAATGTTCCACGAACGAATGGAATCCAAAACGAGGCCAGCTTGATGAGAGAAAGCGAGTCTCAGGAATTGTGCTCGCTGGGTATTCGCAGCTTAAATAACGCGAGCGAGACCAGCTGAGATGGTTCACCGTAGTTAGTCATGTCGGTGGCATATTTTGGACAGCAGCTATACGGCTAGGTTGAATCCATCCGCTGTCTGGTAGAGAATTCTAACGATGAGCTGCTCTATTAGGTTATATTCCGTACCGGGCGAATGTCGGAGCTGTACCCTAAAAACGAGCCATGTACCTCGCGCGATCTTTCCTTCTTTCTCGCTTGCTCCTTTCCCCTTACAACAAACACCCCCCCCCCAAACAAACATACATTTAAATTTACGTGAATGTCACTACCATACGCAACGGAGCTTTGAGGTTATCCCGACAAAGGGGAGTTCTGCTAGGGGAAACAAGTGAAGGAGGGAAGGGCGCAAGCTGACATGTAGGACGGCTCTGAATTTCATATTCCAGCGACGGGTGGAACACCCCACTTCCAGGGCTATAAGGTGCATTACACTCGCGGGACTAATGAGCAACGTAGTTCGTGTGCCCAGAAGCTCGAAATGCTCCCCCTCCCTCGTTTCGAGTCAGCGCGGCGCCCAAACAAACGCAGCGCGGCGCAATCGGCGACCGCAGGATGAATCTTGTTAGGGTTGGCCGGGCGCCAGCGGCTGGAGAGCTAGGCGGCGGGGCGGGCGTGGGATGCAGAAGGTGGCGGGGCGGCGGAAGGGGGCGTGGCGGGGCCATTCGGGGAGGGGCTCTAGGGGGCCAGGCGGGGAGGGGCGGTGTGATGCGGGGCGAGAGGGGGCGGGGGCGCGAGGGGGCGGGGCGAGAGGGGGCGGGGCGCGAGGGGGCGGGGCGCGAGGGGGCGGGGCGCGAGGGGGCGGGGCGCGAGGGGGCGGGGCGCGAGGGGGCGGGGCGCGAGGGGGCGGGGCGCGAGGGGGCGGGGCGCGAGGGGGCGGGGCGCGAGGGGGCGGGGCGCGAGGGGGCGGGGCGCGAGGGGGCGGGGCGCGAGGGGGCGGGGCGCGAGGGGGCGGGGCGCGAGGGGGCGGGGCGCGAGGGGGCGGGGCGCGAGGGGGCGGGGCGCGAGGGGGCGGGGCGCGAGGGGGCGGGGCGCGAGGGGGCGGGGCGCGAGGGGGCGGGGCGCGAGGGGGCGGGCCGCGGCGAACCGGGCCGGGCTGGCAGGGCGTAATTTGGTGGAGGGAGGGGCGAGAGGGCAGGGCGGGGCGGGATGCTAACGCGACCAGCCACCGCTGCCGCCGGCTGGGGACAGGAACGCTCTGCCGGTGGAGTTACGGCGCGGGCCGCTGCGTGCACTCGGCCCACGCGGGCGAAGGACGCCAATAAAAAAGGAGAAATATGGAAATTACCAGCCCTCTCGTTTAAATTATACACACACGCGGGGCATGACAACGATGTTGCCGACCTGTCAGAGGGTGGGGGTTATAGAGTAGACGGGTACGTGTAATATGCAAATGATAAAGAACCAAATCCGGAGAGCGCATTGTTTGGATCAGGATGTTGGAGATCGTCACCTGTGCAGACTTTGATGTCCTCTGCTGGTATAATTGCTGCCTTCCGGCGATATATGTAATCTACAAAATGTATCTCGTGTATGATTTCCACACTTTGAAATTTGCAGATCAAGGAAATTTGACAAAAAAACATTCTTTGGGATGTTGTTAAGATTCATTCACACTGTTGTGTAAGCTAAGATGGACGCCTTAATTCTTCGATTCATCCGTTATTGAAGTTTGGAGGACTTCTTCTGGAGAACATATGCAAGTTTGATACCTGCACCCTGAATAAATCAAATGAAAAAAATTGTTGAAGGAAGGGTAAACAAACTGGACGAAAAATGTGAGGAATGTAGGAAATCCTTTTGAGAATTAGGTCTACTTTCACAATTCCACGAGGTAAATTTTACAAAATTAAAGAAAAATTATTAGATATGTATTTCGTAATAGTATTATATGCCATAATAAGATGCTTCAACCATCTCTGCTGTGACCCGATTTATTAGAAATGCTATGGTACATCGAGGTCGCAGCGTGTCATAAGTGGAAAAATATGATTCCATCATCATGGCCACCTGCTAAGGACCCAAATCATCTTCAAGAAATTTCATTGGTCCTAAAATATGTGGTGCATATAGAATATCTCTTTAAATTTTCATACCGGTTTCAGGATTAATATTCTAGCTAAATAAAATAAATTCATTTTGCTCTTCATGATGATGTTTAACAGCTAATGTGTAATTTTTTCCGGTGTTATCGGTTTGAGAAGCACAGTTAGTTTACACAAAGCTGTTTAATAATAATAATTGTAAATAATATTATTGTAATAATTTTATATCATTGAAGTGACTAATAGATAAAATACTTCGTGTTCGTTTTGTACATTGAAATGCTGTGGTGTGTGGTACGCATATTGAAATCTGTAATTCAAGTACCTGTTAATAGGTAGTAAACTTGTAATTATTGAGAATCTGGATTATAATATTAATTAATAATAAATATTAATAAGTGTTTTTAATATTAATATTATATGCAGCAAAAATAAACGATATGTCTAAAATAAAACTGGAAAATTATTAAGTACAACGAGGGATACTATTATCTTTCAATACTTTTTTATTAAACCCAGTCTAATATAACACATTTAACATTAACACTAATCCCGTCTGCCACAGTCTAATTTGTTAAACTGTGACTTTACAAGAGTGCATATTTCTAACTCAGCCACGAATCTTCAAGGAAAAATAGAAGACTTAGATTCTTCATGAAGCACTTTCGAGTAGTTCTGTAGTAGCAGTTCACTGAACATAAGTATGATAAGATAAAATATTTTATCTCCAAATGTATGTCTATTTTTGTAAAAAAATATAAATATTAACGGGTGGAAATACCGTATTTATGAAAGTTTTTAAAATGTTGAAATTTTGTTTCAGGAAGACTTCACTCATGAGCTGCACCGTGCCTTCCCACCGTAAGGTAGTATATCAGTTTGCTCTTCTGTTTTGCCGTTAAGTCCCTCAACACGACCTACCATTGATGTATGCGACATTGTTTTAGTTATATTTTTGAGTATATTTATCTACAAATTATAATGCAAGAGAGCCTCCAATCTAGGCTTCGCGTTGATAGTTAAGTCTTCTCATTACACTGTATTGCGTTTAGTAGTATGTATGTTTAGGTAGTATGTATCTATGAATTTAATGTTATCATTCATTAATTATTGAGATAAAACACATGTACTACAATTGGTTGAGAAACTCAAAGTGTGTTCTCCCATCTACCCATCGTTCGACATGAAGCGAGGAGGAATAGGGTCGAGGCACCTAAGCATAGCGGGAGCTAAGTGTCGAGTTAGGAAAGATGAGGAAAGGAAAATGGATTAAAATGTTCTGCAGATGAATTCGCCAGAAATATTTTAAGTGGCAGTGTCATGTCTTATTCTCTAAAAGCACGACGTTCTGTGAGAAAGAGATGCTTATTGCCCGATTTAAATGTTGTGTCTTCCGGCTTTTACGCCAAAATCACCACCATCGACCTAAAGAAAGAGAGATTGAAAAACCTCGAGCAAAATGGGCACCGGAACAGGTTGAAGAACCTAATCTTTAAGAAGAAAAAGAAAAAATGCTGTGACTCGAGATCAATTGGTCGCGGTAATCCAATCGGGAATTTCGTTAGTTATCGAAGCTTGCGATTAGTTAATCGCATCACAGCTGTTGATCTGTTAAAAGTATCTATATTTAAATCGGGCAATACCTGCTAGTTGCTGGTGTGAACAGTCATGTGGAAATAGTTGTGCAAGTTACAGGCTGTAGAATTACTCGTAAGGACCATATGTATCATCAGTTTAATCTGTTTGCCATTGTAAGTTTGAAACTGTAATTAGTAAATATAGTTTTGTATTATTAGTGATGAACTGTTATTCAGCAATTAATTCTGTAAACATTCTAGCAACGATAGAACAGGTTCACGTCACAACATGGAGAAATTTTTTGCAGGTGTTAGCAACATTAAGTTCTCTCCGGACCAAATGCAATATAAATCAACAAGTTATTAAAGGGGGCAATAGAGAGTATTATATTTTTCTCCAAACAAGGTGTTTTACTTCATGGATGATGATAATGTGGATATCACATCATTGAACGCCGATGATGTGATATTTCACGTTCCACGTGTCAAAAGGCGGGCAAGCACGCTAGAGCCAAGTTTTATGTAGCGATCGAGAAGAAACGCTGAGGTTATTAACTGAACGAAGCAGCAAGAGCGAATTCTAATGAGAGCTTGACGAAGCCTCGAGGACGAGGGAGCGGAACGTGGGTCTAGAGTTTGCCAAATTCAAAGCATTCAAGTCGAGCGACCCAACTGTTGATAATGGGGCGAGCCGAGTCCCGCGAGGTTTAATTCTTGTACCAATTTCACGATTCATATTGTAGCTAAATATATTCATTCATTTTGCTCTTCATGTTGGTGTTGATCATCTATGGGCTTTCTAAACCGATAACAGCGAAAACATATAACTCGTAACCTGTTTTAAAAATTATAATTGTAAATAACTTTTTTGGTAATAATTTTATAATTTAGTATCAGATATAATATATTAGCTTTCGTTCTGTGTAAAGAAAACTCTGGTGTCTGATTTACATTTTGAAGTCTTCTGTAATTCAGATAACTGTATACTGTTAACTTTCGTAATTTTGGGAATGTTGATCTTATGTGTGTGTATCCATCGGAACGCGATCATCACAGCACGCGTGCTGAAAGAATTTCATACACCGGGGTCGGCACATAGCTTTTATAATTGGTTGTTCATTATAATTAAATGAATTACATTAACATATCATCTTAGGTTTTCCCTGATTTGTAAGCAAATGCCCAGAAGGACCCTTGTTTAGCTTCTGGAGATAAATGTAGCTTCATTATATGCGCGATTTGTTGAGATTTCATTTTCCTAGTAGTGGCAGGAGTACATCCGAATATGTGAGTAGCTATTTTGTTACCTGTAATATAAAATCAGAGCTGCAGTTGTTTACCAAATAAGTTTACTATTACTTGGGAGCAAACATTTTTGGTTTTAAAAGGTTGCTAACCTCGCTTTGTTGGTACTTCTATTCATTATTCAAAAATGTATAACAAAATGGGGAAGGGATTCTGAGGCTCAAGAAAACGTGCGCAGATTTGTAATTTTCCATCAGACGCCGTAAACAGAACTTTTTTCCTTGTTTAATGAAATAAATCAAATGAAATCTCTGATTCTACTATCTCTATCTCAATACGACCAAACCGGTAAGGGACTGGAACGCATTCATGTACCTTTCAAATTCAAAATAACGAGGTTTCGTTATTGCCAAATATTCTTTTTTTATTTATTTATTTATTTTTATTTGCAATTTGTTCATCTGAACAATAGGCAAATATTTTAGCAAAGTTACAATGGCATGTGAAGGAACTGGGCATTCTCAGTCCTTCGTGAATTCATTTTCAGTAATGATCAAATAAATGGAATAAATCACAAATATAACATAGGACAAATATGATCAAGACAGAAAAACAACAGACAATATATAAATACATTTACAATTCTGGCAATCATTTTAAATAGCAGTCAAAATTTGATTTCAAAGAATGCTGTATGTTTCTTCTTATTATTATCGCCGTACCTCCATGGGCTGTGCCATCTGGGTGTTTTCTCTGCAATGTTGCGCTAGTCCATTGGTATTCCATACACCAATACGAAATGTCTTCATAATTTGCTTATTACTTTGGTCATGAGGCTTATCAGGTTGGAGATTTGTTCAATTTGCTTGGTTAGTATTGATTCAAATTTTTGAAAAGTTTCTCGAACAGTTGATATTAGTTGTGCAATTTCAGTATTACTATTATCATTTATGACTTGATGTTATGGAGGGTACTTGGCTACGTAGGCCCAAGTGCGGTGTTGCATTTCGCTAGGTACGTCACTACTTAAAATTTTGTTGCTTCGATGGTGTGAGTGTGAAAGATACGAATTTTGTGTATTCTGGGGATATTTACTTTGTCTTATTTCTTGGTAGACTTCGCATCCCTTGTAGTTTGCTGGGTGGTTTTGCTCACATAGAGCACATTTAGGTGGGTCTTCTTTTCGCTTTTTACAGACTTCGGTCGGATGATTTTCTCCACATTTCACACAGCGATGTTTTCGATGGCAGTATGTCCTTGTATGTCCATATTCTTGACGTCTTTTGCATTGTACGATTTCTTTCTTCTTTCGAGGTGCTTCTATTTTGATTTTGCAGTTCAGTAAACTATCTATGTTATAAATATCTTTATTATTTTTGCTAGGTTGTAGATCTATGAAGAAGAGAGGGAGTGGCGCTTTTGTTTGTCTGTGTTGGATATTATAAATTTGGCGAACCTTGTGGCCGTAGCTTTCAATTTCCTCTTGCAGTTCCTTAACATCTGCATTTGCGTGAATTTGTTTAAGCACAACTCTAAAAGAACGCTCGTCTTAGAGCTGATATGTATGAAATTGCAATTTTTTATTTTCAAAATGTTTTATGAGCTTTCTATATGCTTCAACTGTACTTAATATGACTTTGACACTGTCACTGTTCAATAATTTATAGCTGTATTCCTCTTTTTTAATACTTCTTCAATGCATTTTTTTAAGATATTCACGTCTTTTATTCCTGGTAGAAATATGGGTGGAATTTTATCACCATTGGTTCGTTCGTTGGATTCAGATTTTTCTATTGTGTTGTTTTCTGGTTCTGTAGAAGAAAGAAGTTCGAATTTGTTGTAATTTGTAATACTTTCTGTAACTGGCATTTTCTTTAGAGTTCTTTGTGAAGGTTCACTATTTTTTCGTTTCCGCCGTCTCGGAAGACTTCTTGCCACTCCAGAATGTTATCGCACGTACCTTCAACAGATGACATTGTTGATACGTCTGTTGTACTACTGCTTTGTTGTGCTAATCTATCGGTCTTCTGACAATCCGTATCTGCACTGCTTGTTGATAACGGAAACTGTGGTTGCTGCGTCAGGAGTTGCTGTAGTTGATCTATTTGTAGAGGAGGTTGTGGAGGCACATGATATTGAGTTAGAAGTTGAGAGAGTTGTATTTTTACCATTTGTTGCTGATGTTGGTGGTATTGTAGTTGTTGCTAAAGAAGTTCTTGCTGTTGAAGTATTGCTTGATCTGGGATGGGTTGCACAGATTCACTGTTAAACGAGTTTTCACCACCATTTTCACTATAGGTAGCGTCCATTGCGCTTCGAATTAGTTGCCCCGTAACGGAGCAACTACTTGTAGCCATTCACTAGTTTAAAAATGATTTATTGGCTTTAACTAACACTAAGATAACACTTTTTCTGAACGTGGCACTGTTCGCACCGCTCACACGAACGACACTGGCACTGAGTGTTATCGCACTGATCGCTGCGGGTTGACCACTGCCGGTAGGCAAGATAACTAGCTTACTGCCAAATATTCGGAAACGTTCGAGAAGCGCCACGTAGTATCTAATTCACTGTTGTGAATTGAATTGAATTAATGCCTTATTTTACGTGGCTAGACTCAGGCCATGAGACCTGCTCTTCCGTCTGACCACGCTAATTTCGCTACGCTTCTTTCACCAACTAACAGAGAAAGGGGGTATTTCTTGGGTGAGAAAAAGGCGATTTGAATGTAGCTCAGAGGCGTCATTTAGGCTTGAGGATCTTTTACATGCAAGTAAATCTACTAACATGGGACAGCCGGCTTTACTTCCCCTCCGAAGGAAGGCGTACGAAGGATTTTTTCGCCTTTAAAAATCCACGGCTTCGATTGGGTTTAAACCCGCCAACTTGGGTACAACAGTCCGATACGCTAACCATCGCCGCGCGCTGTTTTGGGTGGCCAATGACCACTTCTAGGGTTAGGGTATTTATGCGGATAGCTTAGAAAAACAAATATCATTGAAGTAAAATAAATGTTAAGATTATTTTTAACATTTAAAATTATTTTCTTAACGAGGTTACATTTATCACCTCGTGGACGCCCGTCAAAGGCTTTACGTTGTAGTTTCCAATAAAATCCATCAGTACTAAAGAAAATGGTCACCTTGTCAAAGAAACATTGGGAATATGGAAATTCAATGTGATACAGGTTTTTGATATGTACTATCTCAGATGGGTGTGATATTATTTGCTTAAACCTAATTTCTGCTGAAAAGCAACCCAAAAGTTGAGTTTCAGACTAAGAAGTTGTTTCATAATAGGCATGTTACTACATGATCATATCTAAACGTATTTGAATAATAATATCATCATGACTTCTGAGATCACCAAGAAACGGTTAATAAATTTTCCAGTTCTGGGGATGAGCTTTGTAGGCAAAATAGGGGAACTCTGATCTAATTAAATATTGTCTGCGGTATATCGGTGTTTTATCGTAATTCTGAGCCTCATAGCCCCCACGGGATCGGCCAGTTGCGTTCACACAAACCGCGTTCGAAAAGAGCCTCGCTAAAACAGCATCGTGTTAGTGGAAGCTTTTATATAGGCGGCATCAACGCTCATTTTAGCGTAAACACACAAACCGCGCCACCGGCGCTTCGCGGGAAAACGACGCGGCGCTTTGTAATCACGTAATGGCCATCGCAGCTTAACTTTGAGTCTATCGAACGTTTTACGGCCAGTGGCTTGCACATTGTCACCGAGAGTGCACTGAAACGAAAACAGGTCAGCAAGTATTTCATTTCCCACCATTTACTTCATAGGAGTATCATTTAGGGAACAATGTGAATGAGATGTTGGTTTCGAATTATAGATAGTCCCTTCATTAGTGTAACAAACGTCCTTATGGGTTCTGTTTTACAACCTAATTTATTACAAACATTTGTAGACCCTGTACATGGACAACGATTACATGGATTCGCTTGCATTTGTTTGTGGAACGATGGAAAATATTCATTGTCGTAAAGTAAAATTGTGAAAATAGCTCGATTAACATATTGTGGTGAAGCACAGTAAACAGCTCGGGCTTAAATTTATTTCATTTTATGGTCAATTGCATTTCATTCCAACGATTGTTAACGTACTTTAAAGGAATCCGGAAAGAGAAACTTCATAGATTAGTGTACCGTATTGAATTCGAATGCCAACTTCTAAGTCTGCTACCAAAGCTGGTTTTGTAAATACATTACTACCGCTATCAACGCTCATCATTGCAACAGTCAGACGGACCCACTCATACAAATATAGAAAGAGCAAATATAGAATAGCGCCGGCTACTAAATCAAAACGGCTAACATTATTTGCAATAATACATGACGAAGTTCTGAATCTGCAGTAGGCTGTCTTCAGCAAAACCCAAACGTAATATAAGAATATGTTCTTACTTCCAAGATGGGGCACGTATATTACACAAATAATGCTGATATATGTTTCCACCAAACATATTCAGGTCTTTCTTATAAATGTGTTCATATTTGTGCGATATTAATTGTTTCTGTGCCATTCCATAATGTGCCATCATAATATTCCTCTACCATAGTTTTTGGAAGTTCCACGAATTCTTTCCTATTAATTTTCAAATCACGAGAACACTGCAACAGATTTTAAAAATCACCAACGTACGAATGTCTGGTGCTCAGGTTATTGTTTCTTGTTAGTATAAATTGTGAAGACAGGAGTCAATTATAAAATATGAAAAGGAAGAAGGTGCAATACAGGGCATAAAATAAAACGTGTGATGATGCACGGACGGAAGTGCTAAATTATTCATAACCAAACATATCAACTTATTATTTAGCTTTTCATCCTTTTATAGTAAACTAGCATAATAACCGGCGTTTCCTAGACTTTCTTCACATCCAATTCTTACGAAAGAAGAAAAAGATAAATTGTGTACATACCATTTTATTATTTTAAATTATTATTATTTATTATTAAATTATTAGGAAATTATTTTTAATGTAGTTGGTACAAATTTTAATAAAATACTCTAATTTTCTTTCACTTTATTTTACTTTACAGTGCTATTAGAATAAATAGTTAAATCTTACGCACCGCTAGTGGCCTCTGACGGAATGTATTAGGAACCTATCTGCTCTTAGCAACACGCAAAAAAAAAAAAGATCGTGGTGCATCTACTAACATATTATTTACAGGCTTTTTCAAATTGTTAATTTTCCGCATTAGTGTAGTTTTAACCTTTACGAAATTTTGCCAATAGACTGCGACAATCCTGAAGAATAGCCTGTAAAAGTTTGTATCTATTCATACATTTCGTTTTGTTGTATCGATGTCGATAACATGTTGTTGAATTCACTTTTATTAATATAGATTACTATTACAGTCGTATGTAAACCACATTTAGAACTGACATTTTCACACCATTTTATATACGTGATACTTAACTCTCTAAAAGACCTTAAGTTAAGATTTAAAATATATTTAATAATTCAGTCTACTATACAGACAGTGTAGACAGAATGAAATGTATGTATTTCAAATGTTTCTTTCTAAAACTGAAAAAATAAACATTGCGAATTTAAAGGAATGAATTATTTTTTAGTGTTAAAATGAATTAATACAGTCCAGAGTATCAGATTCTTAAAGGAGGGGACTTCATTTTCACAATAGAGCCAGCAGGCATTCACGTGTGACATAAGGAATTTCGAAAAGTGATCATAATGGACCCAGTGAGAGCACCACGAACCGAATATTTGAAAATAATTTTTGCAATTTATGATTTGGATACCATAAGGAAAACTTCTGAGACAATACTTTTTTCCAAGTTTTATCCAAGGTATTTGAAAAACTACTTTTACAACGACTAAAACCAATAACCAATAATATAATACCAGACTTTCAATATGGGTTTCGTGAAGGTCACTCAACTATAGATCAGACACACCGAATAGTAAACAAGATATCTCAAAGCCTAGAAGAAAAGAAATATTGCTCAGCTGCTTTCTTGGACGTACAGCAAGCATTTGATAGGGTCTGGCATGCAGGCCTACTATTCAAAATCAAACAATTACTCCCGCACTCATTCTATTCATTTTTTAAAACGTATCTATCCAGCCGCTTTTTTCAAATTAAATACCAAGACGTTTTCTCTGGATTTAAACCACAGACAGCAGGTGTCCCTCAAGGAAGTATCCTAGGACCAATTCTGTATGTAATATATACTTCTGACTTACCAACAACAGAACACACAATGATGGCTACATTTGCTGATGACACAGCTATTTTAGCTGTTGATGAGGACTCAACTCGAGCATCGCAACACCTGCAAGAGCATCTGGACAAGATAGAAGAATGGACGAATCAATGGAGAGTAAATATAAACACAGCAAAATCACAACAGATTACCTTCTCACTTCGAAAAGAAGAGTGTCCCAAAGTGAAATTAAACTCATCAGAACTCTCAGTAACAACTGTTGTGAGGTATCTTGGCTTACATCTAGACAGTCACCTAACCTGGAAACCTCACATCTTGAAAAAGAGGAAAGAATCACAACTGAAATTAAGCAAATTATCATGGCTACTTAACCGAAGGTCTAAGCTCTCTTTATACAACAAAATTTTAGTGTACAAGACAATAATCAAGCCAATATGGACTTATGGAATCGAACTCTGGGGAACTGCCAGCAAGTCAAACCTGGAGATCCTGAGAAGATTCGAAACAAAAACACTGAGATATATATGCAACGCCCCATGGTTCGTCACCAACAATAATTTATACAAAGATTTGAACATCTCAACAATGTCAGAGACTATCTCGGAGAGAAGCAAGAGGCATCAGAAGAGACTGGAAAGCCACCCGAATCAACACTCAGTGAACATGTTGGACAATAGTGAACATGTGTATAGGCTAAAGCGTGAACATATTCTAGACTTACCCTTTAGATTCTCTTCATAGCAACTTATATCATGTATACCATTTACTAATTGTTCCAAGTGAACAGATTGTAAATTAGCAGAATTGAAAATAAATAAAAAAAAAAAAAATACTTTTTTCTAATTTTCTGCTGACTTTTTTCTGTTGATTTTTTCCACAATTATTTACTTTGTGGAATTGCAATGCTGTCGTTTTGATGGTTATTTTCGTAAGGGTACCGTTTCATTACGAAGATATTTTACTGTAAATAATAAAAACATTATTTTAGAAATTTTAACATTTTCAAAGAGAGGAAATATTGTCCAAAAGAACAGAGAGTTTTGATATTTTAACGATATGACTGAGACAGTGTCTCTTTCTGCGCACACGAAGCTAAGTTGGGCACCTTTAATAGATAATACTTGTTTATCATAATTTGCAAATCGAGTCTGTGTGCTCATGCTCTCTTGTCAGCCCGAACACAGTGCTTGCCTAATTCATCACCGGCGTCCTGCAAATTTACACACTCACACTATCTGACTAGGTAATGCAAATCTAATTAATTTTCATGTTTTGATCATGTTATGTGAGTAGTAGAGTACTGAGTTTTTTTTTTTTTCATACCGGAAATGCGTGATATCACCATCTAAATTTTCGACACCTTCCTTCTTTTTAAACATAATTTTCATTGACTAGCGTTTCAACTTTTGTTGATTTGTACCAAGAAATTGATTTGAAAAATATATAGCTGTTTCTGAATCGTTGCGAAAACGTTTCTTTTTGCGATCTTGCACAAAATTCAGACATTCTTTTACCAGTGTGAAATTCTTATTACCTAAGCTTAAGCTAACATATGCTTTTATTGCAACGGCAGTATGATCGTGTTAGCGACATCTTGTGAAGTGCGTGTCAGTAACCTGGTTCAGATCACTTATTTGTTTGAAATGCATACTTTAAATATTCACATATGTTGGGCTTATACTGAGAATCATGAAGAATGACTGCACGAACATGTCAACTCCATTCAACTTCTTGATAAACAAAACCAGTTAAGAAGCCTAAAAATTACTAAGCCATTTGAACTATTGTGATAGTATGAAAACTGGCTCCTAAGATTTTATCTAAATGAAATACATAGTTCTGCAAAGGCTATATGTAAATAATTTTAACCTGGATTTCAGGGTCACAATATGTATATTGATGGTTGGTCATTTATAAACAGTTTCAACGTGACACTTTGGCGTAAACAAACAAATGTATCCATTGTGACCCTTCATTTTAATCTTTAAAACTTTGTTGACTCGTCATTTAATCGTGAAAACAAAAACTGACTTTTGCTATGTCCCTCTTTTATAACGCGAATGCATACTACCCTTCAGAGAGATTAGTGATTAATAATTAATTGTGTATTTGTTGTAACTATATCTAATGAACTGAAACGAAACATCTTTTCAAATCTGTTTTTATTTTCTGTTACAACTTTTGTTACAATCTATTTCTATTTAAGGTTGATAGAGAGCAATAACAAACACTCATCAAAAATGAAAATTTTTAATATGAAACTGTTACCAAAAATTGTATTTCAAACAGCTCGTCCCCGGGCATTGCAATTTGGACACAGGAATTCTAACGAGCAACGCGTTTTTACAATTTGTTATTCAACCAGCGAAATTCCATCAACTGGATTGGGCAATCATCGTCTGTGGTACGAACCGAATCCCACGTTGCCCTAGGCACTTGCACGTTTCGCAAGGGATTAGCAAGTCGGGTGTGATGCGCAAACACAATATTTGTACCGGGAGAGATGTCTTAGAGCGTCAACTGATGTCACTGCAGTCCCTCTGACTGGGAGGCCCTATTCTTCCATTCATGACGGTAGCAGGATTTTAGACACTGGCTTCTTAGCTAGGTCGAATTCAGTCGCTGTCTGGAGGAGAATTCTAGCAGCCGGCTGCTCTGTTCGGTGATTTTCAGAGGTTTATCCGATCAACACCAGGCAAAGGCCGGAGCAGTACCCTACTAAACGGGCCATGGACTGCACGCGATCTTTCCTACCTCTTCCTTATCCTATCATCTCCCCTTACAGACACGCTTACACTAACACGCACTACACCACCGCACTCACCGGGAGACCCGTCAGGGGCTAAGAGCTTGTCCCGCCTGGAGCGGTGCCTCACCGGTGGGAGATACCTCGTTGGAGAAAATCCAGATAGCCTATGGTAGGTCGGCGCCGGATCTCGGTATACAGCGGGGGAAGATCACAGCCACCTCCCGAACAAAACATGCACTACACTTACGGGACGAATGTTCTGATTAGTTGACGCGCCCGGAGTCACTATGAATCAATCAATCAATCGACTGAGGAGTTGGCATCTAAGTTGATGCGACGGTGTAGTAAAAAACTGGAAGGCGATGAAAGCATAGTTTAGTACGGAATCTACGAAATTTGGGCTCGCTAAGGAACAGCGAGGACGAGAACCACGAGTGCGCTTGCTTGTCTTCAATACCCCTTCATTGTCTGGAAAGTGATGAATTATTAGCAGGTTTGAATTATTCTCTGATAGAATTCTATTCTTCTACTGCACTATGAACTTCATCTGCTAATTTTTTTTTACGTTCCAAAGATAGACCCTGGGAATTGACGGGTCCGGAATCATCAAAACAACCAATAAACAAGCAATATTTGTGCGTGCGAACGCGCGTCGCATTTTGATGCGGCCGGTGCAAGTCAAGGGTATTCCTTGGCGCCCCATTGTAATGTAGAGCGGGACGTGCGTCCGCCCCAGAGGGCGATTCGTCAACCGGGAATCGTGGGCAGAGCACGACGCCGCTGCACGCTCGATACTCGTCAAAAGATTTATTACGCGGTGGCCGTGATGTTCGGGGATATTGCGAGCACAAGGTGATGCGTCAAAATATCGTCATGTGGTGCTTCAAGCTACACGATATATATATTTTTTATTTCTTCTCCTTCCTTGTACTTCTTCTTTGCTTTCCTGTCCCCTTTCTGCTTACTTTATCCTTTCCCTCATGCTTTATCTTCTTGTTTTCCTACTATTATACACTTGCTTGCTCCTTTCCCTCATGCTTTATCTTCTTGTTTTCTACTATTGTTTTGTCTTGTACTTATTTTTCTCCTTTTCCTGTTTTTTGATTATCTAAACTTTTTAATCTAACGATTATTTAAACTTTTATCATAAAATATGATTTTCGTGACATTATGACACCAATTATAAACTTTTTTATATTTATAGTCATTAAATGTCTATAAAGACCAATTGATGGAACTTTAAGCGGTAATAGTATGTGACCTGTAGAGAGTTCTGATACAAAAGTTTCCTTTCTCAGTTGATAACTCAGCCCTCATTTTTCATATTGTAATCACTTTAACAGTGTGATTTAGATCCTTTTTTATATAAATACAGGTACCATCCTTTTTTATTTATGTCACTTTTAACAAAGTAAAAATTGAAACATTTTATCTTGAAAAAAAATTGAGAATTTATTTTATTTGTTTCTGTGCAAATTACAGGGTCTAATGTTTTATTAGTGTCCATTATATTATATTATATTTTACTTTTATTGTAACGCTTGTTAACACCATTTCGCAATATTGGAATAGATGGAAGGAAACAAACCCCAAACAAAAAGTCTGTGTTTCACCTTTTCATATTGACCAAGACACCCACGTGTGGATTCTGTTCGAATCTCTCCTGATTTTACAAGTTGTCATCTGCTTCTTAATGGACGGTGTATATATACGCGCATCCTTAAATACCCCGAATCCAGTGATTGCCGCGAACTGCTTGGCCCGTGTCCACTGTGGGCGTTTGTTTACGTTCTGGTTCCAGGTCAGTATCTCCGGCACGTGCTCTCCGCTTTTAAAGGAACGCCACTCCGGGGATCCCGCCCACCGCTGCATCCACTGCTGAGTGGTTTGAAATACGAGATAGACCCAAATTCTATTCCTGCCCGCTTTATGAGAAGCTTTCTGCAATCCAGTACGAAAGTGAAAACGACGAACGCAAACTTTCGAAACGAGAAAATAGTTATTTACAAAATAGGTATCGTAAGACATCTTATAACAACACGAAATTGGGTGAGGCAGAGAGGCTGAGTTTGATAACTAGTAGAGTAACATGATTAGACCCGAATATCTTCTATGGTGGCTTCTGGCGGCTTTGGTGATGTAATGGTTAGCGTTATGGTCTGTTATACCCAAGTGTGCGGGTTCAAACGCGATTGAAGCCGTGCATTTTAAGAGGGCGAAAATGTTCGTCGTAAATTTCCCTTCGAAGAGGAAGTGAAGCCGGCTGTCCCATGTTGTACAATTACTGCACGTAAAAGATCCTCAAGTCTAAAATAAGTCTCTGAGCTAAATTTAAATCGTCTGTTTCGTCGTCCGAGTGATACCCTCTTTCTCCACTAGATTGTGAAAGGAGCGTGGTGAAATTAGCGTGATACAGTGGACGTGTGATGCAGGAATGAGCGTGGTGGGAAAGAGCAGGCCTGATAGCCTGAGACTCGCCACGTAAAACAAGGCATCATTGAAGTTAATATTCTAACACTTTTTATTCACCTTTTAAAAATGTTATAATATTCGTAATGCATTTTTATTTTTATTTGAGTACTCATCGTACAAGACGTAACAGACTAGTTAATAGAAGGCCATACTTTATTAGGCTTGTGTTCAATGAATATTTATTACCAAGATTGGATTTGGGAATTCTTCGGCCTGCCTTTGGTATTATAGATCACCAGTACTTATCTGAATATACCACTTACTTTCTTTATTATAATTGAAAACAACCTCATCATAAGTGTAGTATATTGTAATACGTTTTAAATAATACAATTTTAAGACTAAAATATTTTCTTTATTACTCTTTTTTTTCTAAATTTCACTTCTCAATAGATCAGCATTCTAGTAACGGCCCTGAATTGGCTGTGGTCTTAGAAAAGTTACGTCTGGAATTTCAGATCCATTAAAATGCGGATGATTTCCATCTGTTCTGAGCTATGTTGTTCAAATTGATTTTCAGTCAGAGAAGGAAATTCCTTTGTCCAGGAACCCGCGACAACGTAGTAATGACCTTCACTGAATTAAAAATGCACGTGTTACATAGGGCAACTGTATGCGTATCTCTCATATATTCTGTCTGAACCTTTGAATTACTTTGCTTTCAAGCCAAGTTCAACTTACCAGGGGCAAACTGGGTGTGACACGTGACAAGTTCACAAATTCTAATTCCATTAAAAATATCGAAGTTATGTTTAACCCTCTAGTATTCATGGTAATTGTATTTCAATAACCTATCGTAATTTTTCACATTAAAATTTTGGAAAAAAGGGATATGCTTAAACAGATGGATGGATTTGTTGTTCGGCAATGTACTGCATTTGAAGCTAACATTTTCATTAATCATGTACTTTAGTACTTATTAAGTACAGAATTTACCAATCTTGAACAATTGCACCAATCTCGTATAACTTCTGAATTATTATTTTCTAATCCATTACCTACAACTTGGAGTTTTAAAATCGCATCTTCCTGAGAGTTTACTTATTAAATAAATGGTGGGAGATTAAAATGAATTACAGTATTTTGCCAAAACGTTGATATTTTAAATTAAACACAAACTTTTGCAGGCGTGTGTGTTTCAACTACTTGCAAGCGTGTGTTAAATTCAAACACAAAGTAAGATAATATAATGTTTCACAACATTTGTTGACCTACTTAAACTTCAAGAATAGCTTTAACTCAAAAATTCGATAAATAACCGTGATAACTGGCCCCAGTTTAATTTTTACTTTCAATCTATTTATGTTAAGGGGACACTATTTCACACAAACCAGTGTAACTGAAATATTATTTTTCGAGGTGGTTTCAAATACAAAGCTCAGTAAAATCATTTTCCTAGCATTCTGGTAATGTTTACGTCTGCTACATATAAAAGTTTGTTAAAGGCAGTAAATGTTTCATAACTATGAAAACGTATTAAAAATGGTAGGTGTGCTCACAGAACTTCCTACTTTTATTGAAAAGACTCGTAAATCATTACACGGAGTCGTTATTTGACTTGAACGGCTCAAGCATTCCCAGTATGTGCACAGCGTCCTTCATATCAGCGCCCACACTCCGTTGGGGTGAGCAGAGCCACGATTTAGTGCATATTTCGCGAGCAACGCGCGATCAAAATTACGCCCTGGGACCACCGTGCGGGCTACGCGTCGTCGATTATTCACGCTTGACATCATTAGGGTGCGGGTGCGACGGGAATGTGTCGTGGCAGAGGTGGATGGACTGGTGCGGTGGGGTGGTCGGGGTTCTAAGGTAAAGCGGGTGGCAGTGGAGGCGGAGGCGGCTGGGGGTGGGAGTGGTGGCGGCGGGTGGGGCGGCCAGAGTCAGCGGAGGAGGTGGTTGCTTCATTGGTTTTAACGGTGGAAGCGAGATCGAAGCGTGGAAGCGTGTCGGAGACAGGCTGTTGGCAATGAATGCGAGGGTGGTGAATTTCATTGGAGACGGCGCGCCGCGGCGGTGCTGGTAGTGGTGATGGCTGCTGGGGCAACGGTGGCAACTGTGGAGTTGGAAGTGCAATCGGTGGCGAGTGATTGTAGGGAAGACAAATAGTGGCGGCGGTGGCCGTGGTTGTAGAGGTATGATTGTGATGGTATGATCGTGGTAATGGTATGTTCATGGTAATGGTTTGGTAGTAGTGGTAGTGGTGGGGGAGGCGGTGATGGTGTTAGTTATGGTGGTGGTTGTCCTGGTCGTAGTGGTGCTGTGATCGTAGGACATAGTGGTAGTTGGGGTGGTAGTGGTCCTGGTGGTGCTGGCCATCGTAGTGGGAGTGATGATGGTGGTCGTATGGAGGATGGGGTGGTAGAGGTCATTTTGGTGGTCCTCTTGGTGGTGGTAGTGTGCTGCTGCTGGTGGCGGTGGTGATACTAGTCGTGGTCATAATGGAGATCGTGGTGGTGATGGTCGTAGTGGCGGGTATGGTGATGGTGGAGGTCATTGTCGTGGTGTTGTGGGCGGAAGCAGGAACGTGGCGTCGGTGGTGGTGGGAGCGGGAGTGGCTGACACAGCTGCGGGGCGGAGTCGCGAGCATTAATAAATCCCATGCGAGCCCGCCGTTACAACGCCCTCGCATTGTGTAAGGGAAATGGAATGTCAAGCTGTGGCAGTGAAAAGGCGGCCGCATTCTTTGTAACGCAACTTCAAAGATATAAACACAAACACTTCCCGCTTGCTCGAAAATGTGCGCCAGTGAACTTAAGGGTTAAAGAACCGTAATTATTATCCATTATTATTATATTATTATCTTTAGGGAAAGTGCTTGGTTATAAAGCATATGTGTAAACAGTTTATTGATTTATTATTTACATATATGTTTATTACTTATTTAAGTGTGAATGAAAGAATGATGCACTGCAAACTTTAAAAAAGTTTTACCTCAATAACGGATTTTTTCAGTTGTTCCACTTTGCAGCCATCGAACAATATGAAGGTATAGAAAACAAATCAAATTGGCGATGATATCTGAAAATACGACACGAAAAGTAACTAATAACAGTGTAACAATCCACAAGTAAATGGAGAAAGAAACGCAGTGCCTAGAAAACGTACCAAATAACCAAAATATAAGATGGCTTAGAAAACGCTAATTTCTTGACATTACGATTGTGAAAATTATTGAGCTCTTAGTTCAGAAAATGTATACACGCTTAAATATTAATACGATTTAATGCTTTATCAGCTAACACATGATTAACAAGGATTTAGAAAAATAAGATCGTGCACCGATCATACTATTTTCTCATTAACAAAATAGAGAAGAATTAACGTAATGCTTCAAATAATAAAGTCAAGATTTTGACAGAAATATACGTTTTGGTTACTCTCATGCATAAAAGGTAAGAATAGTTTAAAGAAAACTAACCATCGCCGAAAGTTAATGATGATGACATTAATTAAGAGATATTGCGATTAAATAACCTCGAGTTACATTTCCTGATTATAATTGCTGAAATTAATATCTATTCATGGAAGAAAATGCTGTATTATTTTTTACTTTACAAAATTTGTATTGCTGTTATTATGTTCTTAAATTTTTTGGTGTGTTACGAAACATAAAATGGTTCTTACGACACACTGGCTAAAACCAGAAACTAATTTTTTGAGGAGAGGAAACGAAAGGTAAAAGGGCGACTCAGTCACTATTTTTTAGTCCACTGAGTCATATAATTTAGGTCGAATGTTGTACAACTTATTAACACATTTTCTGTAGCAACATAAGTCACTTTTAGGCTTCAGCAATTTTCAAAATAGTCTCTTTGAATATTATTGAGACTGAAATATGGTATAACTGAATGTTCTATTCCTTGAAATATTTGTTTGTAACTTTAAAAGAAATTGAAAAAAAATTTTACTTCAAAACCATGATTTAATACAAATATTTACATAGATTATAATGGTACTTTTTTTTTCCATTTACAAAGTAACATTTTCCTTCCACTTGGAAGGCTTTCAAGGCTGCAGTTTCTACGTCTGAATCCCCTCTCACTAACTACTATTGGCAGCCGGACTTAATATCATTAAACAAATACTTGCCGTGCACCATGGGTCATTTTGATACCCATCACCTGCTCGAAATGAACCAGCACAAAGAATCGAAGAATATAAAATTTATTTATTATAATGCGTGTATATTTCAATTACAAAAGCAAGAATGATGATAAATAGAATACTTGACTTCTGTAAAATCTTCTTGCTGAAGGACTACGATGCAATGGATATAAATTTCGCTCTATTGTTAAGAACTAAGGGGATATTACTCGAACGTTCATCCTTTCGTGACGAGACCATGTTAAATACTTTCAGTGTACATTAATAAAATTTTACTACTTTTTTTAGAATTGTTGAACCTCCTGTATCAAAGTTTTCGCGTGTTAGTTTTACTGCTAATATCTCGTTAAGATGCTCGTGAAAAGAATGAATTGTGGTTTCAAAGCACGTGACAAAATTCAACTGAGCAACTTTCAAGAGATCACCAGTAACTTTTTAAAGTCATACAAACGAGTTTCTTTCTATAAATAACTTTTCGAAACTACTACATAATTAATTCACTCCACACTTTTTTAATATATTTCTTTTATCAAACTTCTCCCCGAAAAGGTGATTTAGTGTTTCATAATCGTAATTTTCACGACGTTAATAAAGGCACGTGCAAAGTTATTTATCTTGGCGGGCGTATGGAAGAGCGCATATTACATTTTATTCGCCCTCCGCACGCCACACCGCATCGCAAGTAAACGCCAGCAGGGGAGGGGCGGGCAAGGTGGAAAGGTTGGCCGGAGGCGATTTAGAAGGCGGCGTATGAGCCGACATTTACACACGAATGTCATGCAAATGTCAAAAGAGTCATGAAGAGTAAGCAGAAATGAAAGGATTTATAACCCGGCTCATGAGAAAGAGACACATGGGCGGTGGTCAACGCTTTATTTTCTAAGGCTAGTGGTGGAACAAAAAGACGTTGGCCCGCTTTAAATAAAATAATGAATTCATAAATAAATGAGTGAGCAAATTTATGTAAATAAATACGTAAACAAATAAATGAAAACGTAGGTGTGTATAATGTGTACGTGTTTGTGTGTTTATGTAAGGTACATGTTTGTCCATGATAGCATGTGCATTTTTCATGTGCGTGATGTATACGTACCGACAGTACGTAATAGAGAACGTACCTAAGAGTGAGAGATAGCGTACATATTAATTTACAGCTGAGGAAATTGCACCCTCGGGACCTCGGTGAGGTGTAACACAGAACTTCGTTCTCCCTTCACACTCAGATAGTGTACAGCGTATTTCAATTATGGAAACGTGCCCCTTGGATCTATCTGTATCAATTTCTGTTATTATTCTGAGGTGTACAGTGGTCCTTCTGTCTCTTTTTGATATCGATGCTGTTATGGCCAAAACAAGTTAATTTCATAAAACTGTTTTTTATTCACAATTGCTGAATATATAGAGAAAGCCGTTAACATGCGTAGTCACAAAAATAACCAGGAGAGTACCGGGGACTTGACAAACTTAACAAAAGCCGAAGAAATGTCCAACAACTATGCCATAGTCACGATCCAAATACCAGAACAGAAGTCCATTATACTGGCCGGCTGCGTAGTCACTCACTAACTTGCACATTCGTAGGTTGCACTATGATGGAACGACTTGAACTCGGTTCACTGCTCGCTGCGCGCCGTTTTATACTCAGTCCGAGCTAAACGCTGACTGTCCCGGCCGTAAGGCCGTAAGTTCCTACAAAGTCTAGACTTCACATTTGAAATTTGAAGATGTTCACATCTGCAATAAACTCAGTGACTTTCTACACTCTAAGTTTAATTTCACCAAGAGTTTAATTTCACCAAGTGTCTATGAATACTTTTTTTTTTTGATTAGACATCGACATATTTAACTCGTTTGCTTGTAAATGCTAGTATGAACTGTGTGTGTGTGTTCGTATGTGTGTGCACACATGTGCTCGTGCCTGTGTGTGTGTGTGTGTGTGTGTGTGTGTAGTTTGAAAGTGCGTGTTTGCGTGAGCTCTTGCATACCGTATCAGTCACGCCGTGTTCCTAGTCTTACCATTATTAGGATCTTTGTTAAATCAATAGTTTTTACTTTCTCGCTACGAATTAGATAGAAAGTTATGTAATGATGCATCGCATTTTTTGACAAAAAACTCTTCTTATATGACCTTGGTAAGAAAAAGTGGGTAAATCCAGTTGCTAAGTTTAGAAACATCCTCTAACACGTGGTATATCCACAATCCTTGTTTTGTGGGTCCTTGATACCTAAAAAACCAATTAAGGCAAAATTGTCTGTCTGTGTATGTGTTTATCTGCCCGGCTGTTAACAACACTAGAGGCTAAAACGTTCATCCGTTTTTTTTTCTAAATTGATATTTCTCAATTTATCTGGCTAATGTCACGTCCCCTTGAATTTAAAATGGATATTTTAATTTTGGAGGGAATTTACATGAAGCGTCAGAGACATTTTAAAAGACTTTCAAAAAATTGCTCTACCGTTTTTGATCAAATTTTGTGGTTGTATAGTGGAAGAACGTAACGAGAATGGTTCAGATCTTATTTTCGTTGAAAATTTAACTTTTTTGAATATTAAAAAAATTCTAGTTTTTTGGGGCGTCTTCCTACAATTAAAATTATGAAGGTAGAGACTTTTTCTCTAAATAACATCTTTTTCCTTAATAATAGGTTTTGAATTAAAGTTTGGAACAATTTTTCAAAAATTTGAGTCGTTTTCACGCTATTTTGCGAGAAAGTACGGGGTAAAAAGTACGAGCTGTTTTAGCACCACTAGTTTTATTTTCTTGAACATTTTAAATGTAACAATGAGGTTGAAATTGTAAATCTCGAAAGCATGTGCATAACGTAAAAGAAATAGTTTTTCCCCACAATTGCTTAAGATCGACTTTTCACATTACACATTACTCATACACATTATATATATGTATATATATATATATGTATGTATATATATATATATATATATTTGTGTATATATATGTATATATTTGTGTATATATATGTATATATTTGTGTGTATATATATGTATATGTATATATATATATATATGTATATATATATATATGTGTATTTGTGTATATACAATTACATTTATAGTTATAAGTGAAAAACAAGTTATTATGAATCACTTTAAAAAAGTGTGGTTTATCGTGATTTGCAGCCTTCTTGCAAACAAAATTACTACAAGAAATTAATTCATTTTCCTGAGCTAGCAAAGCGAATGAGAAGCGTCAGAATAAGGCGAATTTTTCAGTGACAAATTCTCACGTTCCTCCATTTTGTACGTTCAACCGACTTTACTTTTTGCCTGAGCGGTTTTGCTTCGTTTCCTCCCGAGGGTTTCGCGGAAGTCCCCGGGGCTGCAGCATCCTCCCGAAGTCGTTTCCAGAGCCAATCCGGCCGCTCAAAGGCGGAGGCAGCAGCTTCAGTCGCAACGTGCCACGCTCCGGCGCGCATGGCGTTTTCCATCCTGTCGCCTGCAGCCAGACGCCGCGCGCGAATAGAAAGCTCCTAGGAAGAGAACTTCCATTCGTTTGTTTCTTTGTTCATTTGTTAAGGAACGTACGGTGTGCTGGGAGATGTCAAAGAAACAATAATTCGAGCTTAAAGGTAATGACAGTTCCGTGTTTGCGTGCAAAAAAAGAGTTCGTGCGTAAAATGTATTACGAATGATCGGCTAAGAGTTCCAATTATAAAAACGGTACAAGACTGTCTAAGAATGTTTTTTATGTTCTTAGAATATATTCTGGAAAAGTATGTATATTGCAGTATCACGTATCTTCCTTTTCCTGACAAGTAGATAACGAAAAGTTAATGTTGATAATTATTTTCTTGTTTGATTGATCACATACGCAGAAATAAAAATTATAATATAACAATTTAAACCTTATCGTAATAAGTGAATTGTTTAATGTCATCACTAAATATTTTATGTAAAAGGGACATATTTTGTTTGGTTTTCGAAATTACTAATCACAATTGAACGACGGAATATTTTTAAATTTTTCTTATTTTGATCTGACAGTTGAAATTTGATAAGCATGCTGGTTAATGATATTGATTTAATAATAATAATGATGATGATGATGATGATGATGATGACGATGATGATGATGAAAGATATATCAGGTGTATGTTATTTTATTTTGTTGTTAGCCGAATTATTTGTACGTGGGATTAATGTTCTGTAAAATGTTAGTACTTAAATGGTAAGTAATATTATCTACTAATATTAATTACTGAATGCATTCATCACTTGTGCAATATCTGTAACGGAGTATATTTCTTTAATGTAAGTCACATTCCATTGGCATGTACGATTTATTGGTGGACGTGTTGGCTAACTTGACTAAAATGCTAAATAATATTATCTACAGACCTTTATGTAATAGATCGATGTATTTCGCTCTGTAATTGTTTCATACAATGCATATCTATGTACATTTTAAATAATTATTTAAAATATTGTGAATATTTTAAATAATTATTTAGAATTTATAGGAGGGTGATGTTCAAATTGCTGTTGCACACTCATCGCTAGTGCAATATATGTGACTGTTTAGTATTAGCCACATTCCATTGGCAAATATTACAAGTTAACTTTACCTTTGAAGATAAAACGTAAACGATCTGTTTACATGAGGTCACCGCCGACTGAATGTGAATCGCACGCTTACAGTAGATAATGATGGATTGGATATGATACAGAAGGCGGTGAACGGGATACAGGCCCACTCATTGGAGGAAACGGCAGAGTAGACATCGGCAAGAGCATAACTACTGTAAAATAGATATGTGCAAAGGAGAAATAAAAAAAAATATTTTCCTTGCCTTTGATGAATAGCGTGTATTTTCGTTGACAAAATGTATTGTACGGTAGCGTTGTCCATAGGTATTAATGGTATTAATAACCCCTTTTCCGCGTGGCAATAGCTCACTACATTATTTTTAATTAATTTACTGCTAACTCTCGCATACCGAAGTGCATTTGATTTTTCCACGGACTTCGCAGAAACTACAAAAACAAAACAAGCCATTTTCCCGGACTATCTCGGCTGGCGTCAGCATTATTCAGATGCTGATAGACATCGGCACTATTCCTGCATTATCGGATGCGGATCCTCACTTTCAAAAACAACAGTAGTTCCTAATTGTGTCGTGTGCAAATGTGTAATGAACAGGTAATAAGATGTATTGGTGTGCATGTTGGCTAATGTTACTGATTAAAAATAATATTGATGGTAGATACGTGAAGTATATATTATTTTACGTAAATATATAATGGTTGTAATAAAATGCCGAGAAAACAAACCCCGTTAATACAACGGGATTCCAGACACAGCAGAGCTTCAAGAAGGGTACACGCTGATCATAAAAAACATTTTCATGGAATTTGTCTGTGGTTACTTCTCTATAGCTCTCCTTCTGCGCTATGTAATCGCACAGGTTCAGCTAGGTATTATTACTGTTGAAATGTGCCGAGTTCATTTTCTCTTTGAATTTCTTGAAACATGTGTTTGGAATTTTCTTGTTACAACAATTATAATATTTATTAAAACTATTACAATATTATTAATTTTATTACACTTTATTAGACAAAAGAATCCTCATATGATCAGGTGTTGATTCTAGAGACAAATATTAATTTGAATGCATATCGTTTGTAATTATACTTCACAATAGTTTTGAAATTTTACTAGGCATGATTCTTAAATAAAACCCTTTCTATTAAACGATAAAAATATTAGAAAATAATGCAATGAATATTAATATTATTGTATGTAAGTGACTTGATACATTTTAGAGATTCATTTCATCATATTGAAAGATTCAGTGTATAAAACCTACACGGATGTTTAGTATAAACAGAAAAACTAAACGAAGTGTGGACTTCACTTAATAATTAACCTAATTAACGATTAAATGAATGCAATTTAAACGCGAGATCAGCAGAAATAAAATGCATAATAACTCTTGAAATCAATAAAACTCGAAAAATAAACATAATTGAAATCTGTTTGCGCGTGGGCCATCGCATTCCAATGCGATTTCGTTGGGCGCATTGGCGGGTGTGGCTGGCTGTGAGGGCTCCCGCGTCTAAATTTAACCCTCGGCGCATAAAACCCCTTTGTCTGCAGCCATAGAAGGGCTCGGCCGGCAGAAAATCCTAAAGAGGAAGCAACACCTGGTCGAGCACAGCCGGCGCGTGATACGGCGTTGTTGAGCCACGGGCTGGAGGACTAACGCACTCAAGCCGAAAATGAGATTCTGCAGCGGCGCTGATGACACAGCCGACTGAAAAAGCTGCAAGCGCCATACGCCATCCAATATCCGATCTGTACAATTCATTTTTGTTATCAAAGCGTAATTGAAGTGCTCTCCTCCATAACTTTATTACATTTTATGTAAGACAAAAATAATTTTGAGAGCGTAGGCTTCCGCGGCCGGAGTCAGTATTTACTGGGCTGTCCGGGTGACGCCGCGTCCATGGCGAAGGTGCCGACGTTTCGGTCGCCATTCTGCAGCCTTCCGCCAACAGTACGCCCTGAAGAAGGTCGCAGAATGGCGACCGAAAGGTCAGCAACTTCGCCATGGACGCGGCGTCACCCGGACTGCCAAATAAATAAAAATATTTTTTTCTTTATATATTACAAAGAGTGGCAAAATGACATTTCTATTATTTCGTCAATTGTTCCACTAAATTGGTTATCTATTCGTCACCAAAACTCCGTTTTTTTTCAAAAGTAAACAAACCTTAAACACGAGCATCTTCATATTCAAAACTTTTTCATTTCACTGTGCAGATTACTGCCAAGCTCGTTCTTTCCTTTTATAAAATTTAAATGGCAGTTTTTCAAGCAAACAATTAATTTTGTAAGTTTTATCCGTGGGATACATTTTTCAAGATAATTTTATGTTTTATAAGCTTTGTGGTTGAAGTATATGATAAATGAGGCTGTTGTATCTAACGGAACTAAATAATGAAATGAATGAAATAATTATTACCAACAATTTCATCGCATATACACAACTCTTGTAGTATAAGAACGTAATCATACGAACGTATTTAAACATTTGAACTAGAATGATAAAACAAAACAAAATAGCTGAAGACAAAACATAAATAGCTCTAACAAGAATGCTTTCAGCCTGAATATAGTCTTTTAACACAGAAATACACGAACAGATCCTTTCGTATATGAAGGGTGGCTATGGAAAATTCTGTATGATTGGAAAAAGAAGCCAACTGACAAACAAAAATAAACCTGTTCGTCGCACAACAATGCATGTTTTAGATGTGGTGACTTCTGCAAATCGCGTCGCATGAGATAGTTTGGAAAACCGTCTCGTGTGCATTAACTAAATTCCTTTCTTTTCTGACTCAAAGGATGTCGTTGCTTTCCCTATTTTGACTTGAGAGATTGTTCCTCCCCGTTGGGGCCGCCTCTTCGTTCAGTGAGGAGGCGGGCGTCGGGCGAACTGAAAGGAAGTTATGCAAACGCGCAATAAAGCGAACCGCGCGCCGCGCCGCGCCGCGCCGCGCCCTGCCCTTCACAGGGCTGAGCTGGCGAAATGAAGCCTCTGATCTGGGCGGCGGGGGCGTGCAGGGAGGTAGGGGCGTCGGAGAATGCCGGAGACGCTGGCCATCGAGCTGGCGTAGCTATCATAGCAGAATTATGTAAGAGAAGTTACAGAATGTTAACTATTTATTTACTAGGTATTGACCGATAATTAATTTATTAATCATTAAATGATTAAAAAAGAGAAACATTTTAAACAAAATTTCTTATGATGGCTTGAAATCTTGCTGCGAGAACTCTTTTTTTTTCTCAAAAAGATAAACGATAATAATATTTGTTTTGTAGTAATTAATGAGAATTTAATGGTTAACGGTTAAGGAAAAGATAAGAAAAGTATTATCTCATCAAATTACCATTATATGCAATTTTCTTGCGTGTTACCTGTACTATATAAAATTGCTCACTATTGGATTCAATACTATAATGAAATTTCCTGCAGAATAAAATGGCTCTTATTTACGATCTATGTAATAAAGTTTACTGTTTAAGTAAACCTAAAACCATGAATCATACAGTCATATAGTAGTTTGATAATATGTCAAAATATTTTAATAGCGGTCGAATAAAATAAATATATAGTATACGTGGCTAAAAAAGTGTGATTATAATTATAAACGTACTCAAGCACGCTTGTGAATACTCAACTAACTTACGTATAACAGTTTCTTTCAGCCACTAGTATAATAAATAACTATTGCACATTTCTGATAATAAATATCGTAATTTACCTCGGAATAACCTTTGTGCAATCATTACATCCACACGAAACTTAATCGTGTGTTTAACTACTAATCCTCTCTCTTTTATTATGCGTTCACGTACGATCTCTTCCAGTTTTTCTCTTCCCAACTGCTGCTTAAATTTATAAAATATCTATCCCACGTAAAATTGCCAAAACTGCCGAAAATTGAAAATACCTTTCAAGATTTCTAATATTTTTGTACTTCCCAGGAAAACATTTTTCATAGTGAACATATATATTACAGCTTTCGTGCCTTAATCATGCATCGACTTCTTGTGCGGAACGCGTGCGGATTTTTCTTTCGCAAGTAAACAATTTTTCCGGCAGAGGGCTCTGAGGCAGGTGGCAGCGTCTCATTTGCACTTGTGGCGCGCGAGGGCGCAGACGCCCTTTGAGAGAACCAGTCATTACGGCGGCGCGCGAGACGAAAATTACGCCTCGGTGCAGTGACGGTGACGCTCAGTCGCAAAGGAATAGACAACCCAAGCCGACAGAGCACGGTTTTGTGATATCCGTGCAAGCATTTTACCCGACAAGAAAGGCGAAAATTCGAAAGCTAATGGAAAACAAATGTTTAAAGAAGGCATGTGTCGAGTTTTATCGATTTTTAAAAGATTTTTATCCCACATTTTTGTTACGCAAATCGTTGGATATATTTATGTAAAAATTTCTTGTAAAAATTTGAAATTTTCGAGAACAAAAGCGTATGTTCGATTTAGATGGTTTCTGATACTGAGAAGCTTGGGGTTTACTCGGTTTTGAAATTAAAATTAATGTTTGTTCTAAAACTAACAGGTTTTACTTGATTGGATTTCAATCAGTCTCTACTGTTTTTAAAAGGTTCTTATGACTTCTTCTTCGAATTTGTTTCTATATTTTATAAGAAAAATATTAAGTCAGGATTTATTACATGTTTTCAAGCAAATTTCTTCACTAATAAATCTCGTTTGTATGTTTACCTCGTCTTGGTAGTTTCCTTTTATCATTACAATTGTGGGCTTTACCGAAAAGAATGAGAGGTTGGCTTTATATGCTTTTGAAATTAAAATCTACCCAAATTCAGTTTTTAAAATATTAATGATCTAAATGTTTGTAGGATTGTTCCAGCTAATACTATTAGATGTCGAAGGGAATGGGTTATTACCTAACTTGGGTTCGAGCTTTTAATCTCAGTTTATGTTAACGTCATCTGGGACAAAGTAATATAAAATGCATTTGATCACTTTTTCATTCTCTTTTACATTGGTTCACTAAGAAAAGTAATTTTTCTTTTGTTTGAACTTCGTATTGATGTCATCAAAAGCATAATTCAGGTAGTTGAAAAGATTTAGATTTAGGTTTATTTAGTCCAAAAAGCGTTAAAAACTGAATGTGACGTATGGGGGAGAAGATTATCTGCGCACGGTTTCGTGAGTTTCAGAATCCCTTCCCGTCATTTTACCTGTAAATAGTTGGAAAATGAGTAAAAGTTTAAAATAAATAAATCAAAATAAATTTTAAAAATTGCGAGATTAACAATATTTGAAAAAACTAGACATTTTCGTTTCCGAGCTATAGAAAACTTTTTGCATCGGTAAATAAATTGGAAGTATGATTTTTCTGCATTGCTAACAAAATAGTAATTCGCCCTTACCTCTTCTCCTACCATTGCAAGCAAAAGGAGAGTTCAACAAAACGTACGCTTAGTGAAGCTACATTTACCTTTTGAAAATCAAAAGAGGAACAGAAGGAACCAATTGTGGAGAAGATAATTCGTCCAACTTCAGTCGAGCAGCCTCCAGCATTAATAAATTGCTTTCCAAATAATAAACTAAACTTGTGCCTTAAAGTAAACTTTATACAGTATTAAGTTAACAACTTGCAGTCAAGGAACCTATTGACAGACAAAAGAATTAAAATCTTTTCTTGCATTGCCTTTTCTGCAGGGTGCGTTCAGAAAGTTGACTGGTATTTGTTGTGTTTTATTTTCCATTGAATATTATAACTTTTTCCCAGCATTTGTAATAATTAAGTATAATTTCAATCATATCATGGAAAAATATTTATGTTATCTCTATCCAAAAGGGCAGGAAAAGAAGGTCTTCTTTTCATTTCCTTTTTTAAAGGCAGAATAATGGCAATTAACTCTCTGATATTTGAATCGCTTATTATCATGACTACTCTCGTATATCTCGAGGATAAGTTTTTCGTAACATTTTTACTTGCAAATTTTCATCTTTCACAGCGTGGCATGCATTTACTCATCATCCGTTCGTTTCTATGCCGCAGAAACGGTTTCCTTTTCAGTATCTTGATTAAACGAACCGTTCATTTTCTGTTAGCGACTGATCCAATTTAAAGTGTCTTCTGTTGAGAAAATGAATTGATTAATAGATATAAAAGACCCTTGCGGACATACCATCATTTTTCTTTTTCTTTTGGTTGAGACAATGTAATTGGGAACGTAGTTGTGTATATCAGAGAGAGGATTGCAGAGGGCGAGAGAGGGAGAGAAACGTTAAAGAGAGACAAAGAGAAAGAGACAGAAACAGAGGGAGAGAGACAGAGACAGAGGGAGAGAGAGGAAGAGACAGAGGGAGAGAGAGGAAGAGACAGAGGGAGAGAGAGGAAGAGACAGAGGGAGAGAGAGAAAGAGACAGAGAGAGAATATTCTTTCTTCCGTGTCCTATCCACACCACACAACTTGCCAGCACATTGCATTCAAAAACTTGTTTTAATTTGTTAGAACCGACCTCCTTTCAAGTAAAGGCATGTCAGTTAGCATCATTGATAATTTTCTTTATTCGTTCCGTTTCCACATCTTTTCGGCACATCTGGTTAGAACGCTTGCCAACAGAAGCATCAGAGAAGCCCCTTTAACCACGCCGCCGCGTTTCATCTGCTACATGAAAAGACTGAAGCGCATTGTCGTCCTCTAAAAGAGCGATTGGGGATAAGCTCAAGAACGACGGTTGAGCGGGGTATTAAATTCTTTACAAGGACAGCCTTCTATCCCTCATTAATGCGCCGCAACCTGCACGCCTTCGCACCACGGACCGTGGTGGCACTCCGCGTGGCCCCGCTAGCACAGATTACGTTCGGCGGAGAAAGATGGAATTGACTGATTTTCGTAAAAAAAATATAAACACTGTTCATTATTGTACGTAAGGGGGATTATAATAAGATTTTACTATGGATAGCTCAATGATGAGAAAAGTACATACAAATCACCAAACCGGTTAAACCCGAGCAAATCTCACATAATACCTCTTTGCATTGGCAAAAGAAAGTTTGATTTTAAATATTGTTCATCGAAATATCAACACATATATGTTGGCTTTATTCGTATCAGAACTAGCAAATAGAGAGCTGAACAAAATATGCTTATCTTCTCTTTCTGCATGGATTAGGCTTGAGCATGTTCCGTCTATGTTTTCTTTCCATTGTTTTTAAGGGGGCCTCTTCTTCCATGCGGTTGATGGAGTAAAGCTAATTTAGGTAGTCTTGTGTTCCTTTGCGGGTGTTGATACCAGTTGCGCGCTTCTTGAAACATTTACGTCGAGATGTAAAACATCGTCCGATCTCAGCGTTTACTCAAATGATCAAGCGAAACGGTAAGATAAAACGAATTGACAACGCATTCCTATCCACTTCTAGGTTAACCTCACTACGCAGGTTTGCAAAATTTGATTTTGTGCAGAACTGTAGTAAAATATGTTTGGAAATGGAAATCACGTGAACGATTCCGCATCTCACTATAACTTGTTAAATATACCGTAGCTGAAGTCTTTCTGAGTTTAATACTTGTTTTCTTTCAAACATATTTATGGAATCATGCTAACTATTGGATCTATTGAATCATTATCTTATTATTTCTAGAGCCGTCACTGCCAAACATTACTTCACATTCTACTTTCTCTTTACTACTTCCATAGTAAAGAGAAGATATTGTTGCGAAAACCGGAGATTTTTCGTCAGAAAAGCTCACCACCATTTGTTGGATACACCGTTGTATAAAACAGTAAAACAAAGAGACCGAATTTCCAAATCTCTCACGTTTGTCGGGATTTAAATGAGATTCATGTTTGTCGAGTTTATCAGAATTCAATGCGACGAGAAGCACAACAAATACGAAAGAAGAATCTCAAATCTTCCTCAAGCTGCATGATTATAGGAGACTTCCAGTGATCCGCCTTTTAAAAAACGGTGTTGACCTGGAAGTGCATCGGATAGCGCGTTCTTTTCTCGCTTTCGTTTATTCTTTTTCTACCCCATCAGCTCACCTTCTCTGGTGAAATATTATCTGATTTTCAACCTATAGGTTCAAGACAATAATTTCCGCATTTGATTTATTTTGAGCTTTAATTTATTTTCGCTTTGTACTTTGACAGTTCATTGGGATTTTTAGTTGGTTGACACGTGAATTGATTGAAAATAAGTTATACAAAAGATTGCAATCAGTTCTGAAAAGTAGAAAAACATTTTTGATTTTTCTTTAATATCGGGTGAAGGAGGAATGGGCGGTTTTAAAGGTTTCATGTTAAGTTTTTCACAAAAATGTATTTTATGGTATCAAATAGTATAAGATCTGTCTAATTTTGATGGTGCCAAAAAATGTGATAATGATAATTTAAGCAAAGGAGAAATTATCAGAAGAAAAACAAAATTACATTGACTGCTGCAAACAACTTTTTTAAAGAAATCAATTTCATCCTCAAATTTATTTAGGTAATTGTTACACGTATCACTTACATAACCTATGTTGCTAGTCCAAAGCCTTTTATGTCATTACAAAAAATACATCCCAAAGCATTTTAACCTTTCAAATTCTGGCATTCATACCCAGATGGTATTTCCATCGCATCAAAGCAGCGGAAGATGATCAACTGTTATTGCTGAGAATAAAAATCAGAAGGGGGAAAGCCTACCATTAGAAGACTAGTATATGCTAATGTACCAAACTCTTTCTAAATTATTTATCTATTTATTTATTCTTAAATTACTACGTTAACTTTGATGACATGTACATTTTTTATGAGGAATTTTGTTTCAAATACACGCTGAATACTCAAATGAACACGTTTAGTAATACAAGCTTACCCATCGTATTTGTGTAATATAAGAATTAATTTTTTAAACCAGGCTCTGTGAATTACAAATGGCACTTCAACAAGAACAAATGTTCTTTATAGAAACAAATCTTGGCTTGAGAAAAACAAAGAATCCAGTCAGGGAAATGGAATTATTATCATACCACAGCTGCGTGTTTCAAAGCCGTTACAAAACTTGAAACGTATCTTTGACCTTGGTAATTTAAATTATTTTTCATTTTTTGTAGACAGAGCAAATTACTTTGCTCTTGAGTTTCGGGGCCAAGGTGAAGAGTACATTCGGTAAGCTAAAATAGCTTTGGAAAGGCGGATGAAAGCAAGCGCAACCAAAATTGAAGTGATCACGAAACTGCTTTCGCGTTCTTAAACCTAAAAACTATATATTCTGTTATAGTGTTTTCACTAGATGCAAAGCAACATAAATGATAGGAGGAAAAACGTATATTTGTGTATTTTATTTCCAAATGCACCCTAGGTAATAGAAAATCAAAGGGGCCAGCTGGAATCTCTACAACTTAACAGTTATGGTACTACCGATTATGGTAATGTAAAGCGTGGCCTCTGTCACTAGATTGTAGCGATTTAGATTTCGGCCACAAGACTGAAGGATGCCGAAGAGTGTGCAGAATTACAAAGACGCAGTTGGTAGTAAGGAAACCTTAAGTTTGTCCGTTGGAAGTGAGTTATGGAATCATCTGAGCTGTTTGCCAAACAATCGATTCGTCACGCATTCGTGCTGTTTACTCTTTTTGAAGGTGTCACAAGCTGGGCCTCAAAGAAACTGGTAGGTAGTGACGTACAGGTAGAGTTGCGGGAAGCAGACAGTTCACCAATGTTTTTGACACCTACTGGAAGAAATCCTCACCTCTCGTACACGAGGACTAGATGATTGGAGTTTGAAGTACCCCGTCAAACCGTCCAGTGGCATGTCTCGCCGAAGTGTGTGGCCATAGCAGCACTCATTTGAGAATATGTTGCACCTATACCTTAATAACTCATCAGAAATGTTTCATGGAGATACATTTTGACGTGCGGTCCTGTAGGGACTTTTTTAGATGTAACGATGCCCCCTTTGGAAGACGCTGAAAATAGTCGCAAACGACATGGTTGGGGGAACTATAGCGTCCAGTGGTGTTCAGACACAGAAGTCGCCTCTGCCAGGCTTGAGAGATGGGCATATTCGTACTCGCCGGCATTCGGGAGAGCTGCGCCTGATGACATGCGTATTCCATTTTAGACACACTAACGCTTTCTCTATGCGTAATGTTATAGTGGACCGTTTTACTCTAAGGCCGACCACGTCTTGCAATTGTTGAGAGGACTCTGAATTCGCCGGATATTTGTGTAGTAATTTCCCAAAAACATTCTTCCCCCTTCATAAATTCCCTATGACGGCGGCAGTTCACTATGACGGCGGCGATGGTGTGACGGTTAGCGTACCGGACTGTTATACCCAAGCTCGCGGGTTCAAACCCCATCGAAGCCGTGGATTTTTAGGGCGACATCCTTCGTATGCCTTCCTTCGGAGGGGAAGTAAAGCCGGCTGTCCCATGTTCGTAGATTTACTTGCATGTAAAAGATCCTCAAGCCTAAATGACGCCTCTGAGCTAAATTCAAATCGCCTGTTTCTCGCCCAAGAAATACCTCCGTTCTCTGCTAGTTGATGAAAGGAGCGTAGCGAAATTTGCGTGGTCAGACGGAAGAGCGGGCCTGATGGCCCGAGTCTCGCCACGTAAAAAAACAAGACAAATTCAATTCAATTCAATTCATAAAGGACATCGATGGCACTCTCGTCGTGCGGGTTAGTATCCACGCCAATGCTGCAGGGGTAACACAACCGTCCCTAGCGAATGTTCACAAATTACAGTGGGCTGTAGCATCTTCTGGTCTTTTTCTGACCGTACATATGTAGAATACCCATCTTCACCCACCGGCGGAAACTCTCACTTGCCTCTGCAGTTCACTTGGGCGTAAAATTTTGTACATCTGAGTTATAACTCGAGATGTTTACTATGCTATGAACTTGAGAATCCGCGCGTACTTAATAGCTCATGGTTCCACTTCTTCATAAAAGATCTTGAGCTTCCTGTGATGCATTTCTCGATGTGTTGTTTATTTACATTTCCTCTAGTAGATTCCTAGAAATAATGCTCCTCTAATCCGATTCCTCTAATCTGATTCTTAGAAATAATGCTATACGTTAAAAGAACAAAGTTATTTCTACATCATTTTTCAGGTGACTTTTGTTGAATTTTGAACAAATACCTATATTTGCCTTTTACATAATTCTCTGAAATGTTAATGTACTATCGATTGAGAGTATATAGAATTATAATTATTTCTTGTGCTTTGGGAATTCTTGATACACATTCGAAGAATTGTGATCGAACTATTTCGCAAAAAAGTACGTTAGTAAACACAGATAACACAATTAAATAAACAAAAAACGAAAAAATACATTAGAATTTTAAATTTAGTTCACACATGATGTAGATGGGATTTGAAGAAATAATTCGACATTTTTTTTATTTCCTCTCTTAAGCATTGTTTAGGATACAATTATTTCACTTATACGGGGAATGTCCAATGGAATAAAGAATTGATTGGAACTGCAGCAATTTTGAGCTGTATATCAGCACAAAATTATCACATTTTTCACCAGTGCTTGTGTTTTCCTTTCGTTAATCATATACATTTACTATGTGAATGTTTATTTTGCATTAGTCTGCGAAGAAAACGAAGTTTATAAGTATTAAACCAATTAAAACGTTTCGGTGAAACTTAGCATTCAGACTAGACGAAAAAACAAGCAATATAAAACCAAAATAATGTAAAAAACCAGAGAGAGCATTTTAAAACAATGCCAGAAGGATATTTTTGAAACGGTGTAAGATACGTTATCAAAAAAGGTTTTTCGAATAGAACTTCTAAATAAGCAAAAAAAAAAATTAAAAACCAAGATGGTTGCTCGTAGTGTTGAAACGACATCTGGAGGTACATGTAGGCAGACGACGTACAATTCGGTTTCTTAATTTGTGACGGAAGGGCAGCTATCGTTCTCACACGTTTGTGTAGGAAGGCGTCGCCACGCCCGCATGCTGAGGAACTCGAGATTGCGAGGGCCGAGGGATGAAGTATCATTTAATCGCCATCATTCTACATCTCTAATGCGCGTCGCTGCTGAGGATATTTAGTCCCTAGCCGCAGCGTGCGTGAAAAATGTACAACGTTGCCGATTAGGAAAATGCTACAGATGCTGAATTCTAACGGCACTATCAGGTTCCACTAAATCCACTAAGAATTAGTAAATTAAACCGTAAAGACTGATACATTACGAAGAACAATATGTTATAGATCAAAATTATATTGTAAAAACAAATGAAGAAATGTAATAAAATGCGATAGATTGCGGAGTACAACCCTAAAGAGATGTGGCCGATCTCCCTGCTCCCGTGGCTGAGGAATGAAAGATGCCTATGCGAATGAGCACGTGCGTGAGATTTCTGAAAAAAACAGTGCACCTGATCTCCGATGTACACTCTGAGAGATTCCGATAATGCCGACGAGAATAATGCATAGTAGAGGTAAAATGTATGAAATTAGGTGGTGGCAGAGATTTCAATAATAAATAATTTTTTTTGTTTGACAACTTACAATACAATCTCTTCTGGGGAATACAAAAATAAATGCCTAAGTGCCACTTGCCGTAAGAATGTACCCAGTTCTTTGCCGAGTTTCGCGCCGTCAGAAGATGTACCTATCGTAGCCAACTCACAGTATTTCCAACAACCACCACAGAACTTTGACGCTGTCAGCCTAACTGTCACTATCGCAAACACTCGACGTTGTAGCTCGGTTTTGTTCTCTTCTGCTTGACCGGGTGCCGAGTCGCCCGTTATAGACCCGTGGCCTAGGCTGTCCTAGACTCGTTCCCGCAGCTCGCTATCTGAAGCGGCTAGCGTCCTGCATCTTTGTGCTCTTTAATACACAGCGCGTGCCGACTCGAGTGCGATCTTCAAAGTCTGTGTGCCCAGCAAAAAGGACTGTATCCGATTCCTGTATAGCAATCAGTAGCACAACCAACTAACTAGGGATTTACTACAAACGTAAGTAGCCTAAATTTCACCAGCTTGCCTGTTCAGTGTTTCCCTAAAATTGCATGGCAGTCCCGTAGATGACCGTGGTTTGATTATCTATACATAACCAAGTAAATTTTGAAATGGAAAAAATCTAAAATTAAATATTAAAGAAATTAAATTGCGGTCTAATACTCATTAAATTAATGATTAAAATGGGAGTTTGATTTCGTCCCGTCATCTGACAATATAAGCATTGATTCCAAGAACGGATTACGAATGGCAGTGATAATCCACGGTTTGAAACGTAAAATGTCATTTATCATTATTTACACCTGAATGTCTTAAATAACACTGCTAGACATACGTCGATTAAATCGAAGTTCTAAAATCATTTATTTGTATTCTACGAATAATACTATGAATCAAGAAAAATGTATAAATATATCTAAAGCGTGCCTTGTAAATTGGCACTGAACTTGCTGAACTGAGTGTGATATAGCGAGTGTGTCTTACTTAAACTCAAGACATTGTATCAGAAGCATCAAACATTGTTTGATTAAAGATACACGAAGAATGAGATTGCAAATTACTGAAACTTCTAATAGTTTATATATTTACTGTTAGAAAAAGTGCCAATAAATTTTATTAAATAAACACTTAAACTGTTTTAAATAATGTATAATCTGTTCAGCTTATTAAAACTTAAATCACAGAAGAAAACATAAAATGATACAAAAATGTTACCCACATAATTTATTTTTCTTGTGGATTATTTCAGTCTAGTACTTACAGTTATTTTTAAAATATCTGAATCACTGATTAGTTAAATCTTTTTCTATAAAAAGTAACAATACTTACATAAAACGCATTTCCAGCTTGTGAATGAATTATCAGCTTACTCACCTGGAAAAGAAAGAAACGTAGTAATTATGACGTATGCCAATAAAAATATTACGTATACCAATTAATATACTATAATTTGTAAAAGACTATTAATAAAGTGCCCATGGAAACTGGAAAAAATGTGTGATCAACAAAATTACAAAGGTATAATGCAGGTAATTTCAAAACTTTATATCCTAAAAATTATCCTAATTTTCCAGCTTCAAAATCAGTCGCTGCAATTATTAAAACAAGACCTGATAAACAACATGCCGGTGACCGCAAAATTGCGTAATCAAATCTGAACTATTAGCGCTTTGCTTAATGTCTGAGCTTTTAACGACAGCCGATACCTATTACGCGTCGTAGGTTGACTCGTCTGATTGATGACTCCTATAGTTCTTCTGATAACTTCTAGGCAAATGCTGAGGCAGCTTCTTATAAAATATGGAGCACGGTTTGCGCGTGTTCTTTGCTTACCATCCATTTCTCCCCGTGAGTATTGAGACACTACGGAAGGAACCATCGTAACTCACCTCACGTCCCCTGTCAAAACTAATAGTTTCTACGAGTCATTAATCAGACCTTATGTTCATAGGCGTGGGCAGCCTATAACAAGAGGGGCCCAACTACATGTATGGCCCTCCTTTTCCATTAAACTCTTTTATTTACTCATTCATTATTTTTATAGTAAATAAATCGAATATACTTAAAAGAGACTGAAATTATAACTTTTTTCGTTTAGTGAACTAAATAACTCCTTTATTGTTTTACAAAATCAATTCAATTGTTTATAATTTAAAATATCAATATTCTCCTTTACACGCCACGTCTTCAACGTAAACAAACATGACAATAAGCATGTTGGTGTGACAATAGCTGACTAATGGAACGACATAAAATATTTAACGCGAATAAATGTATTACGAGTACACATATGGATTGGTTTTATATCAGTGCGGAAACTTCGCAAAATCATTAAAACGGTTATTCAAAACGTAGTTCAACAACTGCATCTAAACGCGTTTAGCTAAACTTCGTTGTGGAAAGTTGCTTTAGATTGAATAAATGGAAGCACTATAATTGTTTTCGTATTTTGTTGATGTGTCGAGCAAATAATTCATTCAAACTATTAAGATATGTTTGCATCGTGACAGCCCGTATGTTTCGATTTTCATAAACCTTTATATTCAAGGTAGTACTTATATAGATCAACATGTGAGATCGTGAAAGGGTGAAGAACAGAGGGGCTGAAGGCTATTTGTAATATTTCAAAGAATATAGAATTTTGCCACTTTCATAAAATTTGTTACAAAACTTCTAAAGAATGTATTTAATATGGCCACAGCTACTTCACTTCTGAACGCCTAGAATCCATGGTTTAGAATTCAATAAAAACAATTTCTAATTCTGCTTGTTTTAACCTCTATTTTATTAATTAAAGAATAGCCCTGAGGTTCTATATATTTTTAAGGTCACGTAATGAAGGATCGTATTCTTATACACGATCATTTAAACCGAGAAATACCAATTTTGTTTTGCAGAAGTAGTATTCGAGGTGTCCTAGAAACATACAACTTAAGAACGGCATGTAAAGATGATAATTGTTTTAGAGAAATAATCATTAAATTATCTCTACCAGAAATTTCGTAAAATAAAGTAATTACTCATTTTCAACCTTTTAAATATCATTACGCATTATTAGTAGTTACGAACAGATATAGTGAAACACGTTGAGCCGATCCTAATAATTAGATCCGGCAACTGTGTGAATTTGCATTATCTCCCCTACATTGATTATCGAATATTACGCGTGCACATGGTAATCATAATTGATACTGAAATGTCGGTTGTTTTGAACCGGCGCAACGGATTTAAAGGCTTCATGTGATATTACCGTTCTAATGAACGCGCTCGCCATGCACCAAATCGTTTCATCAAATTGTCTGAAATTCACCTTTGAATCAGCATTTTATTATATAAGTTATTTCAACACGGAGTTTTGGAATAATTCCAACATTGCAATTGCATCCTGAATCCTCAACGATTGTCGAAGGTTTTCACGATCAATATAAGATAGTTCATATGAGGGCCTGTGAGTACTTCATATGTTTGTTTCTAGGGCACCTCGAATGTAAACTTCAGTAAAACAAAATTGGTATTTCTCGTTTTGAATGATCGTGTATAAGAATACAAACGTTCATTGCGTTACCTTAAAATAAATAATATAGAGATTAAAACAAGTAGAATTACAAACTGTTTTTATTGAATTCAGAATTATTGATTCTAGGCGTTCAGAAGTGAAGTAGTTTTTGCCATATTAAATACTTCCTTAGATCATCATCATCCTATCACTTCACTAAAGAAGGATTAATTGTTCCCTGCGCGAGCAGGAGGCCCTTGCCCTTAATGGGTTGTGCAGTTGGATGATAACAAAAATGTTGACAAAATGTAAGGTAAATATTACATATATTTAAATAATTTTACTATAGGTTGAGTAATACAAGAAGTACTAATTGGGCAAAACAGTCGATTATTACAAGAATAAGTTGATCAATTATAGGTACCAGTGACAATTTTAAAACTTGCAGTTTAATTTCGAAGCACTTCCTTTTTCGTACAGGTTTTCAGAGAGGAGGTTAGGTGAAACATAAATTTTAGATCTATTGCCCTTAACATTCATCTTAGTTACAGATCCCTTCTAAATGAACTATTGCTATTTAGAGAGACCTATGACATGTATAGTGCCTTGTTTCTAAATGATATTGACAGTCGCACACCAATAATCACAGTAATTAACTCGCGATTCGAGAATCTAAAGGTTATATGACTATATGTAGCAATGAAGCTCATGACCACATCAGTGTTAATAATGAACCGACCGAGGAAATAATCATATAAAGACGTATTTTGAGAATTTAAGTTTGACATGATATTATGTAGCAAAGAATCCCATGAGAGTGGGGTTATTACTCGCGCAACTTTTTCTTAAACGATGACCTTGCTTCCCCCTCTCTGGTACAATAAACAGTTGAAGTCAAAAGTTCGCAACGAGCACGTATGACGACATTCCAAACGTCATTGGAGCAAAATAGAAACAATTTTCTGATGAAGACGAGAGTTTCTGACAGTTATTTTCTCAAAATAATCTAAAGAAATGACCGAAGAAGATAAAGATCTATCACAGGAGATACCTCGAACTACTGAAAAAATGAGAACGCAAAATATTGAGAACGTTGCGAAGTCATGACTGATTCTCCAGAGATTGGCATTACTTCATAAAATCTAGTAACCGATTTCGTAACTAATATCCCCACTCTACCCGCATTTCTTCAATCCATCGTTCAAGAAAAGTTGCGCGAGTAATACCATTCGTCCTCTTTTCCCTGTACATGTATTCTTTTTGGAGTAAGAAAAACCGTCCGGGTGGATTTTACAAGAAAGTTCTAAATATCCTCTTTTTTAATGGAAAAGGGGGTATTATTTTAAATACAACCTCCTAGACGTATAATCTACAAAGATACTCCGCTATTTTCACATTTTTCGAGTCCTCCTCATCATAACATTTCATTGTCGTAAACGTAATAAAATTTAACTTCAACTTTCTCACCTAAGCGCGAAAATATATAGATGAACTATATCTACACTTCAGTCATTTACTCCATGAAATGCGACAGTGTTGCCGGCTGGTACAACATATTACATTATGTGTAGTAATAATACGTACGCGGATACAATATGCATTTTAATACGTACTCCGATACATCCTTGTAGAGTTAAAACTGATCTAGGGGTTTTGGTATTACGAGCCTTGTTTAATGTTACACTGGAAAACGTTTGAAGCAAAGAAAAACGAAGTTCCAATTGTTGAGGGAGATTACATCATCCACCAAGTACTTCTGGTATAAAAGTGGGAAAGACAGTAATGATGAAGTACATCTATCGAGTGACTGTGAAAGTAATGGCAATGATTCAAGTACTTATTTGGTCAGTAGTAAAAATTAAGTTTTTACGAAAAATAAATTATTATATTAAAACATTTTATACGAAGTGTCCTGTTTTTCCATAATGGAAATATGGTAACCCTACATGGGCGTGTCAACGGCCCAGGCAACCCACATTTCCGCGTTCGTGAAGCGGTGAAGCCACTGGCTGTGGAGACACTGTCCACGGCGTCGTTGTCGGCGACGGTGGCGGCGAATTGCCAACGGCGGTGGCGGGGCGAGGGGGGGTGAGAGGAAGAGCCTGGAATGGCGCGAACGCACTGGGGAAGGGACTGAAACGGCCTCTTAGAGCGCAATCTGTTGGAGATCTGCGAGGTGGCGGCGAGATCTGGGTGCTTTCTGAGAGCGCGGTCCCTAGTGCAGGAGCCCTGCTTCTGGGCGTCGTCTGTTTCCAAGGCGCTTGCTCCAAGAATACAGTGCAACTGCAGAGGATTCTGGTCACTCTACGAAGAGTACCTCCTGGCCTAATGATTATTGTTTATTCAAATTGCATCCCAGTTGTTTGGTTAAGTCAGTAAACGTCTGATTGAAACTATTCTTCTTCAGTTTTCCTTTTTAAAGTCGAAAGTTTTTTTATTTAAAATTCCTCTGAATGTACAGTATGTGAACGAATATGATTTTTTGAAAACAATTGGCTATTTGTAGCGATCTAAAAATATTAATTTCAAAACATAGTGTATTGTTTTTGGGACTCTGGTTACCTATAGCTTTGTCTTCAAGGTTGTTTGAAAAGGGGACGCTGAAAAAGGTGGAATAAAGTTCATTTTACTTGAACATTTTAACTGTTATCCACAGTAAGATTTTTTGAAAAATAAGGTGATAAGATAATATGAATACTTACAACAATGAACTACAATGATAATCTTACATAAGAAATATTCCAAATGATGATCCGTAGTGTGTCTATTATTTATGCAACAGATTGGCAGGTCGATTTAATGTCTATAAATCACAATGAAATATATTTATATTTTAATTCAATATTAGGTATGATTGTTTTAAAATTATGTTAGTAATATCAATAACTACATGTTTATGACTACTAAGTTATTTTATAATATTAACCACACGATTTTGAAACTACAATGCACTACAATAATAATCATCATAATAATAATAGCAACAAATCTAAATCGTTTTTTATACCATAGAGATATATTTTAAAATACTAAACACGCCAGCAGTCAGACCGCCCGACTTCTGCGTCTGGTCAGTCGATCAATTGCTGGTCGATTCGTGTGGAATTTGTGGCGGACACATCGAGTTGCGGCAGGCTCTTTTTTTTCTCTCGTTTCCCCTGACTCACTCCAGCAGTGCGCCAATTCGTTATTCAGTCCTTCATTGAAGCAACCCAATTTGAGTGCCACTCCACATTCAGGGTTAAGAGTTGTTGAATATGGATTTGACGGACATTGTGATTGAGGGTATTGTAATATGTCGTATGCGATGTGACCAGAATAAAGAATAGAAAGAAAAAAATGCCTTGTATTGAAATATATTGCTTGTGCCTGAAAATACTTCAAATATTTATTATTAATATTCTTTCTCTTTATAAATGCCAGTACTATTGATTTTTTTTCAAATGTCATATATCATTTTTATACCCAAACTGCCCCTTTAAATGAGACGAAAAGCGCGTAAATGCTCATCGATTCGAATTCGGGTCAACCCACTTACCACATCTTTCCTCTAGCATCAACTGAAGCAGGGCGTTTGTAACCTTCCGCACGTTTAGGAGAGCAAATAAAAGTGAAGCAGGCGTTAACCCAACCTTAACCCCATTGTGCGTGCGTGTGTGGGTGGTGGAGAGATGGCCGGGGCATAGCGGAGACACTGCAGAGGGCCGTGGGCGAAGCTACGAGGGTGCCATCTGCCGGCACACGGTAGTTTTAACCATGAAAATGACGGAAAATATCACTTCTATAAAGAAAAATCTCTAGTGCTTCTTTATCCACATTTTCTCTTACTTTTTTGTAGTATTCATGATACGATCCGCAATCATGAGAAAGTTTTAAGAACACTATCCGTCAGGTTTTGTGATCCATATTTTTCAATAATAATTTTCGTGGAATACTTGAGAAGATTCCAAATTTCAAATATTTATAACATTAATTTATAATACTAAAAATAACTAAACTTGCTTTCTTGCTAACTTCTCATTACATTCTAACTATTTTTCCCACAAAAGGCTTATTTAGTACTTTATTATTTGTAGTAAACATTTCTAGACTGCTAGAAAACAATTTGTTTTTAAATTTTGTCTCAGAAAAATATGCGTGTCCATGCAATGAAATTTGTATTAGTATTTCTAACAAAAAACAGATGCTTACGTTCATGAAGATTACGTGTCGAATTCTGGGCGTGTGTTTTAACATGCAGTGATTAATCGTCCTATCTTGAGTGAACTCAAAATTAATAGCAATATGTTTTCAACCCTCAAATCTTGAGTGGCAGCAATGAAGATCAACGACTTTGAATTTTCTCCTACAAATAATCGCGACTGCGCCAAAGAACTCTTCCCAGCACAAACGTAATGCTTCCCCCACATGATCACACGATAGGCGTTCATCAGGCCAGGATGCCGGTGAGCAAATAGCGAAATAATTTTCTCTTAACTATTTCACTAATTCGTTATGCAGCAAATAAATTCCAACAGACATGACCATTTCATGCCATGTAAATTGAACCAACAAACGTTTGGTAACATCCTAAGGATTACACATGACCATATTTTTTTAAAAAATACATTGGTCGGGAGTACGAGATTTTATCGCATCGTGTAGATGTATTTTTATTGGGTGGTATATATCAGCTGCTCGATTTTTGTATTAATATAGTTGATAGAAGCATGTGCTGTGATACTGCGATGGTGTAACGGTTAGCGTTTCGGACTGTTGTACCCAAGTTGGCGGGTTCAAACCCGATCCGTTCAAAGCCGTGGATTTTTAAGGGCAAAAAAATCCTTCGCACGCCTTCCTTCGGAGGGGAAGTAAAGCCGGCTGTCCCATGTTAGTAGATTTACTTGCATGTAAAAGATCCTCAAGCCTAAATGACGCCTCTGAGCTAAATTCAAAATCGCCTGTTCCTCGCCCAACAAATACCTCTTTCCTCTGCTAGTCGGTGAAAGGAGCGTAGCGAAATTTGCGTGGTCAGACGGAAGAGCGGGCCTGATGGCCTGAGTCTCGCCACTTAAAATAAGGCATTAATTCAATTCAATTCATACATTTGGCCATAATACATGAATACATCTGGCGGAAGGAATGGATTTTCGCCCGCTTTTGCCCCGTCGCGGGCCACAGTGCGTGGGCTCGGGGGGAGGAGGAGCAGAAGAGCCGAGAGCAGGGTGCGGGCGGGCACAATGGCCCCGCAGCCGGCCACCGGGGGGGGGGGGAGCTGTGCTATCTGGCGGCGCGGCGGTAGAGACTCTCACCACATTATCCGCCCGCCCCGCACGCTCCTCCCCCTCCCCTGCCCCTCCCTCTCCGGCTCCACAATCTTGGGGCGACCCGTGGGGGGGGGGGGGGAGGCTGCTCGCCTTCCGAGTTTCGTATCCCGGTCGATCCGAGTGGAATTTGCAGCGAGCGAAGTGAGGTTCGGGCTAGCTCTTGGTCAGCGTGCTCGCTTTCCACTACGCTGCCCGGGTTCGATTCCCGGTCGAGCCAAGGTCGAGCCAAGACTATAGTGTGCGTTTTCCTTGCAATGTCCCACAATATGTTTCTGTGTGAAGATGAGAAAATTCACTTCTCAGGTTGAGAAGATCGAAATATGGCGTGGGCATGTCTACGTGCTAACCACAATTACCCCCTTAACCCATAGCCGCGAGGCAGGGACTTCGCCGGTAGGCCTGAGCCCGTTCATGGGCTGTCGCGCCAAGTACATACATACATACATACATACATTCAAAGTGACGTTCGGAGGGATTTATCGAGGTCTTCCGTTTCTCGTCATTATCACCTTACCCTTTAGATCATACTCTTTTAACAGCTAGGACCCGGGTTCAATCAGTTGATGTGGAATTTGCGGTGCACAAAGCAAGCTGGCTGTAGGTTTCCAAGTAGTATTAATTGCACAGCTTTTCTTAAACGATGACCTTGCTTCCCCCTCTCTTCCACAATAAACAGTTGAAGGCAAAACCTCGCAGCAACAATCACTGATGACAGCATTCCAAACACATCTTCACTGGCGCAAAATAGAAACTATTTTCTGATGAAGTGTAGAACTTCTGCCCGTGATTTTCTCCAAAAAATTTAAAGAAATGACGGATTCACGCGAAGATCCATCACATGAGGTACTTCAAACCTGAGAAAGTTAGAACGCAAATTATTGAGAAAATTGAGAAGGCATAACTGATTCTGTAGAGATTGGCATTGCTTCATAAAATCTTGCAGCCGATTTCGTAACTAATACTCTCACTCTATCCGCATTTCTTCAATGCATCGTTCAATAAAAGTTACGCGAGTAATATATGGTCTTGAATAAGCTTCTTGCAGATTTTTATAAAATGAGCAGGGGAATTATGAGAATATTTGCACAATTTTGGGTGAAACATTCGGGAGTTTTCGGGTGAAATAGTCGGGCGGTTTTGCTTGCAGACCTCCAGTAGCGAATGATAGACTCGTATTTGTGTTGCACTGTGACAGTAACCTAAATGATCAATTTTTGACGAATCCAAAATTGCGTTGGCAAATACTAAAGTGGTCAACCAGTGAACAACCTGGAAAGTAGCCCAATCGGTGTTGCTCCTCCCATCCTTTTGATATCTATTCCGTGACAATTCCAGTTAGTAACATTTATGAAATGTAAGTTGCATTCTCTGTCATTAAAAATGAAACAAGATTACATTCTGACTTAAATTGCGAAACTTTATACCCTGCCGCGATAACAAAAGTGCTATATGGTTGTATGAAATGCGTGCTACATGGATGTATGTAAAAGTGCTTCATATTCTGTATGAAATATGTTTTGGCGAGGTATTTAAACTTTAAAAAAAACCTTACAATTCAATCCACATTTTTATTACTTTTCAGATATAGTACATTAAACTTTTTTCAGAAAATTTAATACATTAAAGGCAAAACACGTTAATTCAACAGTTTCGAAGGACATTCACTTACGCCAGCCGTGTTGCAGTTAATCCACAAGCATCGTATAATTCACTGAGACATTACCAACTTCACAGATTCGTAACCCGCTTACGTCCCTCCCTAATATAGCGGTTAACGAGATGAAAGCACATGTGTGGGTGGTGTCAATAATATTAGCTTCTAATAACTTGTAACTCTCTGGGAATAATAATTTACATGGCAAACTTCTATAAAATTAGGAGTTTTCACTCTTGTGTGGTGACCTGCGTCAATAGCTTGAAAATAAATGAAGAGATGAGTTACTCCGATTTTAATACAGCAGCCCGTTTTATTCACGTTGTTAAGCAACTACGGTACTGCGGATGGAGACTTTTATAACTCGGACACACGACCATTCTGGAATTGGCAATAAACGTGTGAAAAGGTAATAAGATTTTGCGCTGAACAGCAGACACACCTGTTTTATTACATTTTATATCCTTCGTCGCGTGTTTCAGAGGAACTTTTCACTCGGATGACTCAGGAGCTTCTCGCCAATGGAAATTTCAGAAAGTAATACTAATAACTGAACACAAATAGTAGTTGTTTTGGTGCTTAACGGTTTATTAGTTATATTTGTATGTACTAGCTGCACCCATGCAAAAAATGTGTTCTATTTAAATTGTTTTGAAAGAGAAATAGCTTCATATTGAACCTAAATTCGAACTACCAGAGTTTGAAGCATAAGTTACAGCGTACTAGTCGAGGTGCTATGCCTAGGAAAGCATTTACAATACTGCTAAGCCTTAATTATCACAGTGAGAAGCGTAGACATATGTCATTAAATTGCACAGAATATAAAATAGTTTAATTTTACATATATTTCGAGAAACTGCTCTCTTATGAGAACCCGTGATATGGATTGGAGGTACTCAGAAGTGCTAAACTCGCGCAGTATACTTCATGCAATGGGAGCCCGCAGTTTGAGTTCGTGCCGTTTGGTGACACGTGTCACGCATGTCGTTACATGTACACATCGCGAATAGAGTGCTTGACTCATTCATTGCCATTGATTGACTCATTGATTAACGATATGGATTGACATTGATTGACTGATTGATTAACGAGATGGATTGATTACTACCAGGCACGTCAACTGCTGCAGTCATAATTTTTGTTAGTGTAGTTAATTTTTTTAATTTCGGGATGCAACAGCAATTCTCTCCCAGGGGATGGCAATACCCGGTGCCTACCTACAAGTCGCCTTGCGGGGTATTGCCTGTAGTGTATAAGCGCCAGTTGGTCGTAGTTTGTTTTAGATTGTTTTAGATATGGTCTTGAGACTACGCCAAAAGGTTGTGTATTTCGAGAGAACGTATTCGCAGTAAATCGTTTTAACTGTGGAGCATATACAAGCACCTAAACCTTTGTTTACAATATCATCTAGTAACGGAACTTAAGTAAAACAAAATACGAGCAACTGGCGCACACACACTACAATTTCAACCTCCAGGTATTTTCTCCCATAGACGCACCGGCCCCGACATGTGCATCGGACCCGCCACCTGCAAGCTCTCCCGACATCCGATGGATTCATTATTCTCGTGAATGTGTGTGTGTGTGTGTGTATAAGAGGAGGGATATGACAAAGAAGAGGGAAGAAATATCTCCTGTTCGTGGCCTGTTTGTTAAGGTACTGCTCCGGCATTCGCCTAATATTGATTGGAGGAACTCCGAGACTCCAACCCTAGAACCTCCCAGTCTAAGTCGCTGTAGTTAGAAGAACATTGGCTCTGAAATAAACCCAGCCGGTATGCAGTGCTGCCTACGCCATCCCGTGTTTCCTTGTGGTCACCCAACCGATGTTTCGAAGAGAGTAAATAGTATTTATTCTGCGTGGGTTCAAGATAAATGAAAGAGATATGACTTGAGAGTGACTGAGGCTTCTGCAACGATAGTATACTTCCAGTTTCTCGCAAGTCACTAAACCAAAAGAAAAAAAGAAAAAGAAGAAGAAGAAAAAAAGAAATAGTTGGGAGACAAAACACGATTTGATCACAGAAAGCTTACTTTTATTGTGCTCAATGTATTTATGAAAAGTTTATCTTAGAAAAAGAACCCGTGAGAATGAACGATCTCTAAATAAGACAAAGGCAAAGGCTTATGTGTTATTTGGGACTTTCAAAGATTTTAGCAAGAACGTTTTTTAATTGTCCCGACCAGTAAAAGAACGTGGATCTCTTACTTTTCGTCACGTTGCTCCAACCATTGAGCTGCAACGATATGACTAATGCCACAATTTTCATGAAATTGTGAATTATTTTCCTGGTATATGATAAGAGTGTGTAGTGAAAACCGACATTTGTTTAATTTCCAAGTCATAAGTGTCCCAGAAACTTATGCATATCGTATGATAAACATCAAAATTGGTGCGCTGTTCAGAGCTCATATCAAAAGGTATAAACGGGCAGAAGTCGTATATTACAAAATTTTATTTTCTGAAAAAACAAAACTAAAATGTTTTGCTAGAAAACTGCCGATGGAAATGTAAAGGACAGCATTGTCAATTTAAAGATCTTGGGAATTTCTCCTATATTCATACTCTACACTGCAAAATCAGTTTATTTTCGCTCCTTAACATTGATTTGTCTCAGTTGAGTACGAATGTTACGTTTGGATGTTTACATAGGGGAAAGTGCTTAATGAAATAAACACTTGCAAGAGCATTTTGATACGAAAAGTATTTTGCAGTCCTCGGACGAGACCTCCCATTGTCCCACACCCGGGGATTGCGTTCGTGAAACGCGAACCTGTAGGGAACAGGTGCTTCGAACGCGATTGCAGCGCTGTCTGCGGCAAACCGGTTGAAGAAGTGGCGAAGTCCTCTCGAGGCTCCTCGAGAGGGAAGTGCCCACGGCAAGGAGAGCTTTGCCAAGAGAACCAGAGAGAAACGGGGCCGTGGCGGGACAGGGACGAGGCTGTAATGGGATGGTCAGTGGATGTGACGGGGTGGACGAGGTATGTGGAGGGTGTGGCGGGTCGGATGGAGTGTGCGGTGGGACGCAGGGAGGTGAGAACAAAGGGGTGGGCGAGACGGAAGGGTGTGAGGGAGGCGATGCAGAGTTGTGGTGGGACGAGTGGAGTGTTGGAGAAACGGAAGGGGGCGGATGGAGGGTAGAGGGTGAAGTGGGAGGAGTGATGGAGTGGAGAGTTGTATAGAGGGATGGAGGAAGGAGGGTTGGAGTAATGTAGCGGGTTAGAGGGATGTGCCGGGTTGGAGTAGTGAGGCAGAGAGAAGTGTGAGGGTCTGAGAGGCCCGAGGCAAGACCGTTGGTGGGACAGAGAGGATTTGGCGCGTCCAAGAGGCTGTAGCGGGTCAACAGGGGATGTAGCAGTTCGAAGGGTGTGTAGCGGTTCGAAGGGGGTGTGGCAGATCGAAGGGTGTGTGGCAGATCGAAGGGTGTGTGGCAGATCGAAGGGTGTGTGGCAGATCGAAGGGGGTGTGGCAGATCGAAGGGGGTGTGGCAGATCGAAGGGGGTGTGGCATGACAGATGGGTGTGGAAAGTTGAAGAGTGTCGTAGTGGGTTGGAGAGGGTTTTAACGGAACAGATGGATGTGCCAGGACAGATGGGTGTGACAGGTTGAAGATGGGCATGGAGGGTGGGACAGAGGTGTGGTGGGTGGGTAGGGGTCTGATAGGTCGGACAGGGGTGTGGCGGAACGGAGAGGTGGGGTGGAGAGGGGTGCGGTGGCTCAGAGGGTGTATATGTCGGCGAGGGAGTCGAGATGAGGTGGAGAAGACATCGGTATGGGATGCAGAGGGGGGGGGGCGGGTTCGTAGTTTTTTGCGGTGAGATTGTGGCTTAGAAGGGGATCATGGGATTGGCGGACCGGGTACGAGGTAGAATCGAACCTGTGTAGCAGCCGGAGGGGCGAGTTGGGAAGCGGAGTCTGCTCCTTTCATTAGGGGCGGTCTGGGCGTGGGCGAGGCCAGGCAATGCTACGCACCCTGCGCCTCTGGAAGTTTCCGCTCGCGGTGAGCGCCCTTGACGTCACGAGCCCCCCCCCTCCCGCACCCCTCCTCCTCACTCCACCAGGCTCAGCCAATCGGAGCCTTCGCAGTCCCCGACCCTCCACACACAGCTTATAAGCAGTACAAGAGCTGGATGAAAAGTATTAAATATTAAATTAAATACTAGTACGTAGACTTTACAGACGACGAAATGAAAGTTACTGAGACACGAAAATATATTCACGTTTTCGGAGGCGGTAAAATATTTTTTATGGAATAAAATGGTGAAGTAGGAGAATAACAGTGAGAGTGAAAATTAGTAGAAATTGAAGTTATTGTTGGTCACTTAGAAATCATCATTTAAAAAAATTCGTTTAAGTTCAATTCATATGAACACTCCTGCTAGTTCAGATATACGTCGAAGGGAGCGAACATTGTATCGCAAAAATTGTATCTTTTTGGTCGTTCTTGTTCTCTTAAGCCCCAAGCAGAAAATTAGATATCTAATATTCTATAAATATTTTGAATAACATGCTTGTGTAAGTATTTAATACATTAGGTGCAAACATTTCCTCCAAGGTCACATTCAGATTTTGTTTTTTATAAATAATGTGAATAATTGGGAACATTTTGTGATTTTTAAAAAATAAAAAGCGGTACTTGGAGAAACCTTTCGAAGTATTGTCATAATCTCCAATTATTCAATTCTACTGTTTTACCATGAGGTATACCATTAAATTTATGTGATCTTAAGTAGTATTTCTACTTCTTTACGATTACTACTACTGGATAACCTATAGCATTGCCTTTACTAGTACATCGAGAAGCCAATTTGTGATGTACGAAGTAAAATATTGTTTTCTTGTCAGATGCGAAATCCCTCGCTTATCTGGGGGATGGCTCAGCTGATCTGTTCTTCCCATTACAGAGAGTTCAATAAGTTCTATTTAAACGACCTTAGTCATTGTAATGCTCTTTCGTAAAAATATGCTATTTGTAAGGTAAAACGCAGAATGGAGAATCAAAGTTTTCTTAAATATAAAAAGTTCATGCAAATAAAAAATAGTGATTTACATTTTATTTATCAAAAATATTCATTATCTTTTTTCCTAGACACATTTTACTAATCTATGTTTCGTCACATTTGGTTTGAACATAAGCGGTTTGAACTAAAACAATTCCTTCAATGCCTCGATGCATAAATGAATAGTATTTGTGTAAAACACTAATTTAACACTAACCCTCTTTCGTTCCATAACTTTCCAACAGCCTTGCATCCGCCTCGGACTTGTCACCTTACATTGACGTCACCCAACTGCGAAAATTTCTCCATCTCCCACTTGGCTTGTGCGCTTTAACTTTTCAAAGGACAGAAGAGAGTCGATGCAGAGGGCAGCCAACTGTAACTGCTGAAACACCCCTGATATAAACTTACTACTTCAGTTCTCCCCAGTTGTCATCTTTACAGTATATTTTTTATTGTGATAGCAGTGTCTGAGTCTTATGGCAATATCTGGAAGTGGATGAATGACCTGATGGGTAGGTGATTATGAAGGTATGATGAGAATGTTGAAGGAATAATGGTCGAACACGAGGCAGAAGAAACGGGAGAAAGCCAACAAAGACAGCTCAATACCTCTCAATTTATCTCCACCTCCGCCATTGTCCGCACTTTCGATCCAAAGCCCCGTCGACGGAGCCTCTTCAATCGCTCTTCGTCGCTCTCCTCCTTTCGCCCAGGGCGTGTTATCGCGTTTCATTAAGGCTCTAATTGCAGATAAGTTGCCGAGAAAATCGCGTTTCGCGAACAATTGGGTTGCCGCCTAAGTGCTGCGGATATGCATGCGGATAGAAGGAGAAGTACGGCGTGGAGCTCCATCCTAGCCCTTGAGAAACGCCCTCTTTGACTTTGCTCTTCGCCAGAAAGTCGCTCCCTAAGCTCAAAGTGTTCGGATTATCTTCTGAAGTGTAATTCACTGACACCGAGTGTTCTGTGCTCGTAATCCTATTACGATAATCCTTTTGAATATTTACACTGTGATTATCCAGAAAAATGGTGAAGTATCTCGCCTTTAAAACTTACGTAGACGTTCTAGCTTGTTATTTTTTTTTATTGTGAAAAGTATTTTAAGTGCCATGAGGCCATAACTGGGGTGTTTCAAAACGATTAGGAAAATACAAATTTCCCATACTTAGCGTGAAAATGTAATGCTAAGCTGTGTTACGTATTGTTATGCAAAAATGGTCCCAAAGAAATCACTTTCATCAAAACACTTGTACCGTAAAATTGTGCGAGGGCAAGCAAGTTTCCTAAAATAACAGAGCTGTCGTCTGTAGAAACAAAATTAAACATTGCATGAAGTTTAACGTAGTTTTCTTGAAACGTATTGAATGCAAAACACTATTAGGAGATAAAAATCTTTGTACATCCAAAGCTCGCTAGTATGCTTAGGCGTACTAGCGGGCTATGGTACAACTTAAAACTAACTCTACGAAATTAGTGTTGGGAAAAGCGGGTACACGGATGGCTTTGTTGGCTTTCTCCCGTTTCTTCTGCTTCGTATTCGACTATTATTCCTTCAAAATTCTCATCATATCTTCATAATCACCGGCCCTTCATCCATTTCCAGATATTGCCATAACTCATACACTGTTGTACCAGCCGTTGCCTAACTGTGGGCCAGCTAGCTGAAGCTCTACAACTTTGAAAGAGCCGGGGGCGAGAACGACTTCAGAAAGAACTCCCAAAGGTGTCCCCCGATGCTGATGCGGAATTTTGGAGCCATTCAACGAACTGTGTTACTTGATTACTCCCTCATTTGCGTACGGTTGAGTACAGCATGATGGGAATCGTCTATGATAGATACACAGTCATCGCAATTCCGTAGCCTCCGACATCTGTGGAAGGAATTAGAGTATGTTATATTTAGGAGACGGCTGCGTTCACCCCTTCTCTCTCTCTCTCTCTCTCTCTCTCTCTCTCTCTCTCTCTCTTAGTTTCTTTCCTTCCTTCCTTCTTTCTTTCTCTCTTTCTTTCTTTCTCTCGTCATTTCTTTATTTCTTTCTCCCTTTCTTTCTTTCTTTCTCTCTTTCTTTCTCTCTTTCTCTCTCTTCTCTCTCTCTTCTCTCTTTCTCTCTTTCTCTCTTTCTCTCTTTCTTTCTTTCTTTCTTTCTTTGGAATATGAAATCCGTCGCAGACCTACACAGAATCTTGCCAGGTCTCCCTCCAAGATATTTCATCCACCTAGTCACTACTCAAGCAGAGATTGACTCTAATCCTCAACTAAATATGTGGGGTAGTGTAATGCATCAAAGTGTGTGTTTAAGGGGAGAATTACTGACAAGTTTGTGGAAGGGTAGATTTCGCGCGTTACCCGATTGATAGAGTATTCTCCTTGTATTGATCGAAGAAACCATAGAAAGTTACCGATCAGAAGTGCTATACACTAGAATTCTCCTCCAGACAGCGGTCTATTGCTGGTGCCAAAGATGTACCACTATCGGGACTCAAACATCAAGGACTCGCGATCGGAGACGCTGCAGTACCATTGGCTGTTATCAGTTAGCTATCCAGCCGGAATTGTAGGCGAAACGTAGGATTTCAGCAACTCGTAGTTCGCGCCACGAAATAACCCGTTTACACGTCGACAATTGCAGCGTAGGCGCCACCCCGCTCCTCAGGTGGCGAAGTGGAGAGACGACAAGTGGAAGGAACCTTCCGCCCACAACTTCCCGTGCATGTGCTGCCCAAGTGTTTCCTCCAAGTCGTCCAACTTTCCCCAACGGCTGTTGAGGCGAGCGCCGGCGCATCGTGTGCATCGGGCGGCGGCGCCTTCCCCAAGGCGCTACCGAGCGCCCTCCCGGGGCGGCAGCCAGCCGAGGGGGGCGTTGCACTCCACGAAGAGCCGCCGCCGCCGCCGCCGCCGGCGACCACCCGGCGGCGCAGAGAGCGGAGGCGTGTCGCGCGGCGGGAGCGGGCCGGCCAGAGGAGGTTCCGAGGGCGGGGCTGCGGCCGAGGCTGTGGCAGGGCCTGTGCTGGAACCAAGGCTGGGAGACGGGGAAGGGGGCAGGGCTGGGGGTGGGACGAGATGGGGCTGGGGACGGGAATGGAGGTGGGGATAGGGTTAGGCCGGGCAGTCAAGGCAGCACTGGAGGTGGGGGCAGAGCTGGAGGTGAGGCCAGGGAAGAGGTCGGGTAGGCGGAGAAGAGGGCGTGACCGAGGGCGGGGTTGGGGGCGAGGTTGGGGCGGGCTGTTGGCGGGGCCGGGACCGGGGCGGGGCCGGGGCGGGGTCGGGGCGGAGCGGGGCCGGGGCGGGGCCGGGACGGGGCGGGGCGGGGGCGGGGAGGGGCGGGGGCGGGGCGGGGGCGGGGCCGGGGCGGGGCCGGGGGCGGGGCCGAAGGCAGGGCCGGGGGCGGTGCTGGGGGTGATGCTGAGTCTAACGCCGGGATGGGGGCAGTGCGGGGGCGTCGTCCCGGGCGGCGGAAGCCCGGGAGCGGTCGGCCGGCGGCGCGCACCGCCTCCGCCGCCGCCGCCGCCGCGGGGATCAATGCAGACGCCACTGCGGAGCCCCGCGGCGGCGCCTCTGATTCTGTCCGGTGGACCCAAGGCGCAGAGCGGCCGTCAAATTCTCTTTCTCCGAACAAAGTACTATTATTTATTTGGGAGGTACTTTTGGAAAGTTGCGTCGGGGTCGATTAGAAATTCATTTCATTTTTAAGGTGGTTCATCCACTGTTCTCCACTCGTCTGTTGGATACATAATATCTAGAGATCTCATTAGAAACACATTCAAACAAACTAGAAAAATCTTAATATAGTAACAAATTGTGGTATTTTCTTTTTCAGTTCAGAAGGTTTTCAAAATATTAAAGGAAATCAAATATCATGTTGTAGAAATAAGAGTTCATTCGTTTTTAAGTTCCACAACGTTTAGAGAATGTTGACCCTTATCTTCAGATGTTAATCTCAGACTTGGTCTTTTGGATGTACAACGTATGTTAATTGTAGATGACCGTTATTGACAATTAACAAGAAACCATCGTCACAAAGCCTTGTAGGTGTGCCAGTTTTGAATTGGGAATTATATCATAGTATTCCATCTAACGGGTTTAAGATGAAAAAAACTAGAAATTTCCAAACTATATCACACAAATCAGGCTGCTGCTACACCCATTTGCGGCGGCGATGGAGCAACGATTAGCGTATCGGACTGTATACCCAAGTTGGCGGCTTCAAACACGATCGAAGGCGTGTTTGAAGGGGAACTAAAGCCGGTTGTCCCATGTTACATGCATGTAGATTTACTTGCACGTAAAAATCCTCAAGCATAAATAACGCCCTGCGCAGAATTCAAACCTCCTTTCTCTGCTAAACGAGGGTTGCCTTTTATATTTCAGGATTAGAGAACAAAAGCAAATATAAGTAATCGAAAATCACTTTATTGTTTTTCAAAATATTCCCCATAAAGATCTATACACGTTTGTAGGCGTTTGAACCCATTGTCGAAGCACTTTTGCCACTCTGATTGAGGTATCTCCAAAACATGCATTCTGAATGCAGCAACCGCTTCTTCAGATGTCGAAAAACGTTGACCTCTCAGTTTGTCGTACGGGAATAAAAAGATATCAGTCGGTGCCAAGTCAAGACCATACGGCGGATTGCTCATCAAATCGGTGTCTTGGATGCTCAAAAATGCAGTTGTTTGAGCAGATGTGTGAGAGCTCGCATTGTCGTGGTGAAGAGTGATCCATCTTCGGCGGTTAGTTTTCCTGATTTCTTGGAAGACAGCTGGCAAACAAATCGTTGTGTACCACTCAGAATTAACTGTTCTGCGTTGTTCTAGTGGTACGGTTGCGACATGTCCAGTTTTTCGGAAAAAAAAGGCGACCATCTGTTTGGAAGTGCTTCGTGCGCGAACAACTTTTGTTGGATTTTGCTCATCTTGAAACACCCATACAGTCCACTGCTGTTTAGTTTCGGGCTCATACGCGTAAATCCACGATTCATCAACTGTCACGATGTCATAGACGTGTTTCGAAGCACCGCGATCGTATTTTTTGAGCATTTCTTTCGACCAATCGACACGAGCCTTTTTTGAGCGATAGACAAATTGTGTGGGATCCATCGCGAACAAATGTTCAAGCAATATTGAAGGTATACTGGTCCCACTAATGCCTAAGGTTGTCTTAATCTCACGAAAGGTCACATGACGATCTTGCAATATCAGTTCACGCACAGCATCAATGGTTTTTGGAATAACAACTGATTTTGGACGACCTTCGCGAAATTCGTCTTGGAGTGAACTACGACCACGATTAAATTCACCATACCATCGATAAACACTGGTCCTTGATGGAGCTTTATAGCCAAAATTGAATTGACTTCATCCATGCACTGTTGCTGAGTTAATCCACGTCAAAAGTTGTAAAAAATTATCGCACGAAAATATTCACGATTTAATTCCATTTTTGGGCCAAGATGAATCTTTTAAGTTACTGTAAACAACACAAATAGCGCTCGTATGTCAAAACGTTCTGAGTACGTATAACCTCAAAACATCCAACTTTACGATAGAGCTGTCAACAATACGATAGAGTTGCCAGATTGCAACACCAGGGTTGCCAAATCCCGAAACATAAAAGGCAACCTTCGTATTACACTAAGTATATTATTCCGTACATACGTACGTATACGAGGAAGTAATAGGATTCGCCATCTCGGCGCCCTCTTGCCCATGCTGCTATTATCTATCATGTTCTCTCTCGCTCGCTCCTGTGCACCCGCGCTGCTGGCGCTCCGTGTCGGGGTGTTTGGAGAGCGCCCGTGTCAAGCGGAGCCGTCGGGCCTCTCGTAAGATTCATGATCGCTGGCCCGCATCCCTTCGCTGCCCTACTTCTCAACTCCGACGCAGGCGCAGTGACCGGGAATTCTTCATCCTCTGCTCTCGGCATTGTTTAGGTCTTCGGAACGGCTTTCCTTCCGTAGTAGTAGGGTAGAGAAGAGGCATGTTAACCGAAAATGGATGGCGTAATTTCAAACTATTTTCAGTTGTTCCCAATTAAAACATTGGACCCTGCATCACTTGTAACATTGAAATATTGCAATACGTTTAACAGTGTTTTAAATGACGTCGAATTTTGCGAGTCTTTTTGAATTAAACATCTCTGGGTAAATACGCTGCATTCCCGAGACAAATACTCACAATGTAGCTATTCGCGCCACAGTGAAAAGTGTACAACAATTGTCTATTAACAATTCGTTATCAGTCTAAAACAACAAGCAATTTGCGCACTGTTAATTTCAAACTGTGTAATAATGGGAAATATAAAAATTGTAAATTGCATTAAGCACTTCCATTTTTACCGCTTCCTAGTCTTTTCTCTGCTTCACATCATTTTTCGAATCCTTTCTGACCGCCATCCTCGCCCCGTCGCCCTGAAACTTCACCTCCGCCGCCGACTCTGCCGTCCTCGGCGTCTCTTCATTGCCGCCGGTCTGAGCGTCCGTGTCGTGCGAAGGCGGATATTGCATCGCTCGTCGCGACACGCACTCTCTGCTCTGCCTCCCCCTCCTCCGCTGACGCCCCCTCCACCACTCCTATGCCCCGCTCCCGAGCCACCTCCCACCCCCGCTCTCGCTCCCACCCCCCTCCCTCTGCCTCGACAGTCTTCCATTCTCGCTCCCGCTTCCCTACACCCCTCCCTCTGCCTCGACAGTCTTCCATTCTCGCTCCCGCTTCCCTACGCCCGATACCGCCGTCCCCCTATCACACTCTCGCACCCTGCCCATCTCGATCCTGCCCTGCTACGTTCCGCACTCGAGCCATCTCCCTCACACACTTTCTTGCTGCCCCCACCGCTTTCGCTCCGTCCCCCATACCCTGCTCTTGTCCCAGCCTTCCATTCTCGCTACCGCGGCCACCCCCTACTTCTGATCCCTGCGCCCGAACCAGCCCTCACTCGCTCGCGCACCCGGTTCCATTCTCGGTTCCGCCTCATCTCACCCCCCACTTGCCATCGCTTCTCTCCTCATTTCTGTTCCTTCCCCTTCCGGTTTGATTATTTGATTGATTAGTGATTCTGGGTGCGTCTACTTCTAAGACCCATTATTCTCACAAGTGTAGTGCACGTTTTCCCTCAAGAGGTGGCAAGGTTCTTTTCACGCTAATTGGTGAGGTCCGGCGCCGACCTACCGTCGGCTAGAGGATTTCTCCTAACAGGTATCTTCCACAACCCGAGTACCACCCCGGCCGGGACAAGCTCTAAGCTCCCGAGCTAAATCTCGCCATGTGTGGTAGTGCAGGGCAGGTTAGTGTAAGTGTGTGTAACTAAGGGATAAGGATAGGGATGGAGGAGGGAAAAAAGATCGCACGCGGTCCGTGGCCCGTTTGTTATGGTACTACTCCGGTATTCGCCTGGTGAGATTGGAAAAAACACAGAAAAATACCGATCAGAGCTGGCGGCTACTAGAATGCTTGTCCATGCAGCGGAAGTATGGGATGTAATAGCTAGTGTCGATAATCCTGCTACCGTTGGGACGCGAACCTAGGACCTCCCTGTCAAAGGCACTACAGTGACATTAGTTGATGCCCCGAGCCACCTCCTTTTCCTCTTCCGTCTCCAACTGCTTCTTCCTTGCTTCTGCCTCGTCCCTGCCTCATCGCTCCACTTGCCACCATCACGGCTCGTGCCTCCGCCTCCTGCTTCGTGCCCTGCCTGCCTCCACGCCCCCGGGGAAGTTCTTGCGCGACTTTTGACGCCTCCCGGGGCGACGGGCGCGCAATCGACCGCAGCCCAGAAGCGAACGGCGAAAAGCGAAAGCGAGGCGCAGGGGCTTGCGTTTTCGGGTGGCCATGAATCTCCGTGTTTTACAGGAGGGCAGCATAAACTTCGCAATGTTTCAGTGAGTCTAATTTTTTTTTTTAAATTTACAATGCTTTATTTTATGTATTCAAATTCATTAAATGTATTCTAAATCTCAATTTTTGTATAAATTTAAAAAAATATTCTTCCAGACGAGGCAATATTATATAAGTTTTATCTGATGCAATATATAAATATTATTTTGAAGTATCATTTGTGTAACTGACCCTGGCAATTAAAGGTGTGACGTAACTGAATGTAATTGGCTGGAATAATATTGGAAGGTCACACCTCCAAGTGAGACGGTTTTGAATGGGAGCGACGCTATTTCCTTTAGTTCGCAAAGCATTTCGTCATAAGATATGATTAATTCTGCAGTAGCAGTTGATTTAAACTGTCGAAACGATAGTGACCACGCTCTCTTGCGAAATTTGTTGAAATACAATTACAACTAGAAAGAGAAGTGCCTGATTTTTTCCGAAGTGTAGATTTGAAGCCTGAGGACTGCAATTAGACAGAAGTCAAAATGGCATTCTCTATCTTGAGTTGTATATACTATTTTTTCCAAGGATATAATTATTTAATGAGTTTAAAATGTTAATAAGTGATTTTTCATCACTTAGTTCCATGCGTGCTGACCTCTTAGCGAGAGTAACCACGAGCGGGACCCTTACTTACCATCTTGTTTGCAACGTTCTTTTGTTTTCTATAAAAGTATAGTCTTTCTATTTAGTATAGGCTGAATTCGGATTTGAATCCGAAATAATGGTATTTCAAGAACCAAATTCAATAACAGATGCCGCTAATAAAGCTAAGGAAGATTTACTTCCTAAAAAAATCGAAATTTTAAATTACAGTAGTTGAAAAAATTGAAAATTCAATAATCGTTAATGTGCTAACTGGCAGTATTCACACATCATGCACAACTGTCATTCGATGACAATATTTCGAATTACAGAAGTTCATTGCTTATCTGTTAAATTAGTAGTTTATATGCTATTCTGTTGTGATATTACAAAATAATGTAATTTTCAAAATTGCAAATGAAAATTGTAGTTTGAGAACTGTTTCAGACGAAATATAAAGTGAGATTGTAGTGATGAAATACGAGAAAAACACGACAAAACAATTGTGAAAAAATGATAGTAGTGTTTGAAATCTATACCACTTATAAATCAGAATGTGTAGTTTATAAGCAACGATTAATCATAGATAATTGAAGAAGTCTAATGTGTACTGACAAAGTAAATGTGTTAATTCAGAGGTCAGGGGGTCTGACAAGAGTAGTTTGACGGGATCTGCTCTTATTTCTGCTGAATAGCTGCTTTCTGAGAAATCCTCTCTTCGGCAAATTGCTTGACGATATACTTTTTCCCAATTTTAAGTTACGCTGGTCGCGTCAGCCACATGTCGTAAACCACGATAACTTGGGCAGCAACTTAACGAGCCCCTGAGGAACTTTCCAACAGCTCGACCCCTGCGATTTACGCCCTAAAATACAAGGTGGTTCAGAAAAAAATGAACAAATAAAATGGGCACATAGCTGGATCTTACCTTCGGAGGGAGTCGAGAGTTATCTTGGTTAAATTATCATGATCAATAAAAAAATTATAGTGTAAATTGGTTGTAGGCGCACTATTGTTATTATTGTTGTTATTATTTATAACGTATATAATATTATTTTTCCACACACGCATCTCGGTTGCCATAAACGAGAGATACAAGTTTGCGCTTTCATAATCAGTATTGGATGAACCGACCATGATCAGAATGTTTCATGTGTCTAGTATGACAATCATCTGCAGCTGGATGTATAACTCATTCTTCAGTTGCAATCCAGCGAGGGATTCATGCAAGAACTTAGAAATTTCACTGGCACCTAGAATTATTGCTACAATCGTCACCATTTCCACGACTTCCTTTATCTGATTTGCGACAGGTTGAAGTTTAGAATTTTTACAGTCCTTTTCTTCTGGATGTTGTAAACTAACGGAACAGCAGCATCAATCAGATACACCTTTTTTTGTCATAACACATGTTGTCCAGTTTATTAGATGATATAGATGGCTACCTGTTATGATGGACCTGTTGTAGTACATTTAGCGGTCATTTGTTACAAGGTTAGGGAGTGAATTTGTAATACGGGGTTCACTTACCCATCAGAAGGTTATTATTGTGAAATAGTTGTTGATAAACCACTTTCAAAGGTCATCATGTCGTTCTGTATGTTCTGAGAATGATAGAGATCAGTCGAAAATAAGTATCATATTATTATATGATAATATGATCTATATTTTCTCTATGTTTTCCACACAGGCGACAATTGTCATCAAGAACATTGGTGTCCTTCAGGATGAAATTTATGGTAATTTTTAGTTGGTATTATATTGTGGCTATTATTATTATTATCATTATTATTATTATTACTGTTATTATTATTATTGTTATTATTATTATTATTGTTATTATTATTGTTATTATTATTGTTGTTGTTATTATTATTGTTATTATTATTATTGTTATTATTATTATTGTATGGAGCGTCGCCAACAATTTGGTCAGTGACTGAATGATCTTGCCTGAAACAATTCTGCTTTTTCATCGTTGCGGCGAACGTATTCACGGTAATGCTAAAGCGCGCTCTCTTTGAAACTACCACGACACTAGAAAATAAATTGGACAACGAGCGAGGGCAGTGGGGAGGGGGTGAGAAGAGACAGGCGACGGGGACTTCCGGCGCAGCCCTAGGCAGCGCCTTCGGAATCGATCGGAAGCGGAAGCTGTTGCGCAAGTGAGCTTCCCTCGAGGCACACGATCATCCCGCCGCCACGTTCCCCTCCCACGCCCTGCCCGCACCTCCCGCTCCCCGCCTGCGTCCCCTCCGCTGCACCGTACTGCACCCGCGGCCAGCCTCTCCCCGCCCTCGACGATGCACCTCCGACTATTCCTGCGTCTGCAAGGGGTGGTCCATAAATTAACTAAAACAAAAGAGGGGGAGGGTTTTGATGCAGCGTCACTTTGCGTTTGTATTTGTATTTAGCCATCACATACCCCGTAAAGGGCAACTGGCCTCTGGCCCGTTAGATCCCGGAGTTCCTAATCGGTCACCCAACCAGGAACTCGCGATGTCTCGAATTCATTTAACCTTCCTGACTTCATGTAGTTTACGCATTCGGCTAGCGACACCAGTTTCGCGATGTTGGGCTTTCAGTAGAACCATTCCAGCATTCTTCGGGATGTCCGAGGGGAAACCGTGGTTAGGATGCCCGGCTGGAGAATTAAACTAGGGCCTCCCAAATACAAAGTTAGCGCGCTACGCCCTGAGCCACTTCGCTCGATATTATTCTGCGTTACTTATAGGTAAAGGATTGTAGGTTAGTGTTACGTCAGGCTGATATTTTTTTTATTTTTTCAACGTATTCGTAAGTAATTGTATTGTACGCTGGTGCTGGTTATAGATTGTGCGATATGTGTTAATACTACTGGATTGCAGAGTCAAGAGAGTACTTGTCTGTTTTTTTTTTTGTATTTCGAGCACGATGCCAGACACAGAAGCCTTGTTTAATGTTACACTGGAAAAAGTTCAAAGCAAAGAAAAGCGGAGCTCTAATTGTTGAGAGAGATTTCATCATCCATCAAATACTTCTGGTATAAAAGTGGAAAGGACAGTAAGGATAATGAAGTACGCCTATCGTGTGATAGTGAAAGTGATGACAATGATTGAAGTATTTATTTTGTCAGCAGGAAATATGAAGTTCTTACGAGGTATAAAATATTATATTAAAACATTTTATATGAAGCGTCCTCTGTTTTGTAAGAAATGTCCTCTTTTTCCATAATGGAAATATGGTAATCCTACCACCCGCCCACCCCGTACGCTCTGCCTCCGAGAACCACGCCCCCGTGTATTCGAGGACCCAACGCATCTCCCTTTTGATAGTCGCTCAGGAAACATGCCGTTCTTCCGTGGCACAAACTATTCAAACTTTCCTGCATTTCAAACTTTTTCTTGCCTTCTTTTCACTCTTACTCCAATTCCGAGTTATAAACTTTCGCCTAAAAAATAAATCTCTATTACAAACATAACAGACACAAAACTTTAGGTTTCCTGTTCTACATCTCTCCTCATCGCAGTACCTATATAAATTTAAGCCAATCTATATTATTTGTACATTTTGTTTAAGAATAGAATGTTATAGATTCCTTCGAATATTTAAATACTGTCGCAGTTTTATGTCCCGAAATATTCTTAAATGTTTTATGTTCTTCAAATATTCAATCTTCGTTTTTTTTTAAAAAACTTGTTTTCGGAAACATCCCTAGGTTTTTGTCAGCACTGTATTTATTGGCACAATCATTTTGGATTTAAATCTCTAAGTTACAACAAATGAAACTTAGAAAATATTTGTTTGAATTGAAAATTTGAGAACTTTCGATTATGTGTTTGTGACCATTTTCGGAGCAATTATTACGACCTCCTGCCGTACAGATTCGTGTAGAAGATTTTGCCACGTGTGCTATGTTTCATCTCCTTTGTTTTCATCTAGCTGCTCTACCCTTTCGTCGCATTTGCTGTCGGTCTTTCCCTTTTCATCGGGGTTTCTGGCCCCCCACCACTCGCGAAATACGGCTGCTCTCTGTTACATCATAACCACTACGTGCATCTTCCGTGGTCAAACCTGAATTTTGAGGCCTTCCGCTGCCTTTTTTGTTCGTCTCTCTCCTCTCCTTTTCCCGCTCGAAGCCTCGCGAGCTCATACATAATTCACTGATAATAGCCTTCGCACCCGGGTTCGATGTAAGCTGCTGTGCAAGCGTATCACTTTATCCTCGACGACTCTCTGGGCAATTCCAGCAAATTCCGTATTGCTCCCCGGGGTCGTTCAGACCAACTTATCTCTACCTTCGAAAAGTTTGAGGGAAAAAATTACCGCACATGCGAATTTTAGTTTGTCCATATCTTTTCATCTTGCCCCAAAAAGTACATATGTAAAGAAGATTTTAGGCCTACTGCCTTGCATCACGAAAATATCGTTATTATAAAATTGTTACAAGTAATGTGCAATGTATGTGGAATGTGTTTTATTTTTACCAATTATTTGTTTTCGAATCAGATTATTTCAAACTTCCAATACTTCTTTAATAGGATAACAGGAAATTTTAACAGGAGCTGCGGTCTTTTAAACCTTTGGATATTTTTATTGTTTTTTGTTTAATATGCTTCTGATTGGAATGAATCACTTGACAAATTGATTAAACGGACTCATTATTTGCTACCGAATCTACACATAATTAGAATCGTCATCGATCAAATTTTTCAAACTGCAGTGGGAAGCGAAAATGTTCCGCCATTTTTCTAAAAACAGTTGTTCTTTATATTTTTGTAATGATATTAATCACCTAATTGCGTGTTTGATCAAAAGGTCAAATCCAAGAATGATAATTAATAAAGCAATTTATTGTAGAGTCCTCTTTTTATAAAGTCCAGGAACAAATCGACTCGTTTTTAGTAGAATTTGACACACGTACATCGTTTGGCATATTTTCCTACTGAACTGTGAAATTAATATTTCAACAGTTGCCAACAATTCTCATTTTATCATTAACTACGTGAAGATAGAGAAGAAAAATATCTAATTTACTAATGACAAGTTTTAATTGCGTTTTTCAAAAACTTCGGAAGAAACATTGTGTGTATTGTAATTACATCCCGCATAACTTGAATGAGCTTTTTTTTTTTTTTTTTTTTTTTTTGAGAATTCAGAAACACTTTTGTTTTTCTTCACACTTTTGTTTGAAAAAATTTTGTAAAATGTTCACTATGATGTTAATCTGCATTATTAATTTCAACTTTAAACTTTCACTCTAAATATGTTTTAAAAAATCAGAAAATATGAGTGAAAAGTGCTTCATTGGCACCCGGTTTTTAATTGTTTATAGTTGAGTACAAACTTTTTAATTGTGGTAGAAAATTAGTACATAATTAGTAGATAATGTTAGGCTAGTTGATTTTGAATTTATGAGAAGTGGGGGTGCTAACTTAACGTCAAGCTAGCACCCCCACTTTTGGATGTGTTTTTTTTATTGTTTATAGTCGAGTACAAAATTTTTAATTGTGGTAGAAAATTAGTACATAATTAGTACAAAATTATAGGCTAGTTAATTTTGAATTTCGAACAAGTGGGGGTTGCAGCTTGACGGAGGTGGCTGGCGCAGGGGCGGTCAGGCCGAGGTGCGCTGACGCCGCGAGCGCCTGGGGCCAGCGCGGGCTGCGAGCGCAGGGCTGCGCCGTCGACCTGTGGCATTTCGGTGACCTGGCCGCCCCGCCCCGCCCCGCCCCGCCCCGCCCCGCCCCGCCCCGCCCCGCCCCGCCCCGCCCCGCCCGCGCCCTTTCGCCGTGCCCAGCTTGCACTCGCAGCGCCGCCCCGGGCCTCGCATGCCGCGCCGATCGCCCTTGCTTGCCTGTGCTCTTTTCCGCCCCCTCAGGCTGGTTTAAGGCTTCTTATTGCCGCCCGAGGTAAACTCACGTGTACACTCGCGAGCGAATCCACGCTTCTACCGGCTGAGATAGCTCAGTACCTACACCCGTGGCCACTTCAGCGTCTCTGACCGGGCGAGTTCTATGGCTCGAATACCAACGATCGCGGATTTTAGCAGCTAAGTCAAAATCAAACGCTGTCTAAAGGATACTTCTAGTGACAGGTTGCGCTGATCTAGTGACAGGTTGCGACGTTTCTCCTATCACTAACTGGGAATTATAGGTGGCTCACAGACTATGCGCGATCTTTCCTTCCTCATTTTTGCCCTTATCCCGTTAAACAAAGTTTAAACTTGCGTGTACTACACTAACACACACATGACGGGAATTTAGAGACCGTCTGGGGCGATGCCCCGCTGAAGTAGATAAGTGCAGGAGTAAAAGCCTCCAAAGCTCACTCGCGAGTCGCCTTCGGGCACCAGGAGCAGGAGAGAGCACCGCGTCATCCTATGATATGAGGCACTACGAGAAAATGCGGCTCTTTTTTCATTTCTCTTCCTTTTTCGTATTTCCTTTGCCATGGGTTACCCTGATATTTATGCTCGCAATCTGCTCTGCGCATTCTTGCTTTCTCGCCTTGCTTACACACCTCGACCATCTCAGAGCTTTTCACTCTTCCATTATTTAGTGACTTCGCACGCTTTCTCTTCTCTCTTCCGCGTCGCCTCGGACACCCTCGTACTTTGCGGATGATGCGTTGTCTTCCATTCTTACTTACCCCTAGATTCTATGTTTTGCTAACTTTGTCTTCCACGCCGTACCACAACCGTACATATTTCTCTAACATTTCCACCGTTAAAATTTTCTCTCGCCTTCCACCTCGTCCTCTCTGCCAATGGCGACCTGTTCGCTCGCATTATTTCCGCACTATCTGCCGTAGCTCAATGTGCTCACGATTCTTTTCCGTTTTCGCTGCCCCCACGTCTGCCGGCAACGGGATCGTCCCCGCCCATGCTGCCGCCGCCCTGTCTTCTTCTGTTCCGGGTTACCCGCCTGTCTTCACTGTCACGGCCTCAACTCCCAATTTCCTTGTCTCGACTTCTCTACCGCGGCTTCTCCTTCCCGGCAACACCGTTTCAACTTCACCACCCCGTCCTCACTTCCCCGTTAGGTTCTCACTTCCCCCTTTTCACACACTCACAAGGCTTGAACAACCCTAACTCGAACCGTCCCAGTTTGAAGTTCTCCGGCTCGATCCTTCCCGGCCCGATCCTTCCCGGCCCGATCCTCCCCGGCCGGATCCTTCCCGGCCCGATCCTCCCCGGCCCGATCCTCCCCGGCCCGATCCTCCCCGGCCCGATCCTCCCCGGCCCGATCCTCCCCGGCCCGATCCTCCCAGGCCCGATCCTCCCCGGCCCGATCCTCCCCGGCCCGATCCTCCCCGGCCCGATCCTCCCCGGCCCGATCCTCTCCGGCTCGGCTTGAACCGACCCGGTATCTCCACCACGGCTTCACTGCCCCGGTTTCATTACCCCATCACACCGCTTCCTTTCGTACCACGACACGGCTTCTGCTGCCGCTGCGCTCTTTCCAGGCGGGATTTCAGAGGCGCCGACGGAGTGGAATTCGCCCGTCTGATTCCGATGGCATTCATTTCGTGTTTACGACTCAATGCAAATAAAAAGATTCGGAGCGCGTTAGTTGTGCGATGCAGAAATTCATTTAACTGCGTTCTGTAGACTCTCGAAGCAATCGGTTTGGAGAATTCAATAAAGTGTTTGAAACCAGGGGATATTTGAGAGAATTTACTTCCCAAAACGTTTGTTAATCTAGTCATTTGTGGATGTTTATTTACGGTTAAGTTCTTTCAGCTTTAAAATTGTCTTAGTCTCTGCAGGCGTACTGCCATTTCCGTTCTCTGCTTTAATAGATTTTGGAAATGAAATGATGTCCCAGTACGGTGAATTATTGGTTTAGGCTTCTTTGTAGGTTCTTGTAAGAGATTTCGAGAACTCAAAAGACGTATTTAAAGTTTGTAGATATTTAAGAAAATGTATCTCCTCAAAACGTTTGTAAATCCACTCAGCGTTTGTGAACTCACAGCCTGTTGTGCATTAACATTTTGTTTTGGTTTAATGGTTGTAGAAGGTTTGTCACTTCTAAAATAGTCAGTTTTAAAACAATTGCATCCCAGTGCGGAAAATTCTTCGTTTATGTTGTTTTTCTTTTATTTGCAGGTTCTTGAGAGAGATCTCATGAATTGCATGGGAGAGATTTTGGTGTGATTTAAATTGATATGCACGAAATTTTATATTCAACGTGTTTTGAACCTAATGTTATTGTCAGTGAAGCCTAATTATCGTCTGTAACTGATATGTTTATGCTGTGACGAGTTATATTGCTGCTCAATGTAATGAAAATCTACTAAGGCATAATTACCGGATATAAATAAAATAAAGTATACAAATCCTTATATTTTCATTCACTTGTGCAGCCATACAAATGTAGAAAGGAATTTTGTCTATCTAAACATTATCGATAAGGTGATTTGTTTGTTAATAAGTGCATGTCTAATTTGGGTTGGATTTTGTCTTAGCAAAGTCTTCAAATAGTTATTTATGATACGAGTGGTAAAAGCGTGATCTCATTTTTAGAATAGAAAATGTTCCTACTCGAGGCTGACAGGCCGAGTGGCGCAATATTACGAGAAAAATAAAATCACTTTTACCATGTGTGTCATTCAGTATTACTTAGCCTTTCTGTCGTTCATATTATTATTATTCAAGTATACAAATCACTTAACTTACATTAAGATTAGTAGTCTTCTGCGATCAGACGAAATTATTTTGTTTTCGTTGTTGCATTCAAAGATTTATCTGAACACTTAAGAATCGTCTCACTTTAGCATTAGTGCACAAAATTAAATTTTCAATACGCTACGCTCGCCCAGGTAGTATCGCTTTTAGTAGTGGCTGTCTAAAAACATTTGTACGAAAATTCTAAAACAAAAGACAAAATTATATGTTATTGTCTTACTGCTCTCGAAACTTTGATTTATTTATTTTTAGGTTTGTTCTCTCTCCACTAGCAATAGCATCTCAAATTGAAAAGAAAAACATCTCGAGGAAATGCATTCGACATGACTCATTCAGCCGGGAGTGCGTTGTGTGTAGTGAAAATGAGCTGTCAATCAGTCAAGAAATAACCTCTCTCAGCCTAGAACGCTCAGTACGTATTTCTGTTCGGTTGGCGCACCTCATCCAAACACACTTCCCCACGGAAACAAACTTCGAGTTCAAAAATCGGCAACTTCGGTAAGAGGCACAGCTCGCCGCAAATGAGCGCAGCGGTTAAATGAAGCAAACACGTGAAGGAGAGGGCGAGAGAACGGCGCGCTGTGGCGGTACCGTTTTTCGGCAATGTGCACTCAAGGAAACGGGTATGACCTTTAACTAATGCCCTTGAACGTCACCATTAGTAATAATGAAAGCGACGATAAAAAAACTTTAGGGAAACTCAATATTACACAAAAGTAATTTACATCATCTATTCTTGAAGTGATTCGCTCGTGGAATCAAATAACTGTGACATCTTTGAATGGCAGTTTACATCCAAATGAATAACTTCCTTGCAAGAAGACAAATGTTTGGAACTTCTGCTTTGAGCGAATTCCACTTTGTACTCACAATCGCTGATAATCAAAGATTATTGTATTTCTAGTTATTCCATTCCTGTGATTTACTCTTTCCGTCCTTCGTGATGTATGAACTTGGGGCATCGTATACTACACAGAAACGAAGGCCGCGTTTTCGAATCCCGAAAAAGGCATTGATGTTTTTATATGTAGTATTTCTAGCATCATTAGCTCCACGTTCGTCCATCTAAACCATTATTTTCTTTAATAAATAATTCATAATGTACAATCATATATCATTCGCCCCTAAAATCATCTACACATGTTTCATATTTCACCTTGCGTGATTCATCATCTCTAGTGTAGGGGAGTTACTCTAAGAAGGGACATGTTTAACAGTTCGCGAAACAAATAAACGCCATGTAGAGCGATGGCATTGCAAGATATTGTGAGGAAGCCACTAATCTAATTATAATAAGTTTTTTGGGGGGTGAAATGAGCTCATTCAAATTCTTTTTCTTGTGCTTATTAAGACATTAAACTACAGAATTATGTTTCACTGAATAACTTCTTTCATTTCTCTACAACAACTTCCATTCTCCTTCAGTAACTTGCAGGTAACCAGCAGGAATCGAGAGCTAGCCGAAGCATTCAATGTAAAATTATAGGTGAGAGCGTGGCAATATCACTTCGTATATTACTCATAGTAGTATTGAAGGACGTGAGTTTTGGACCATCCTGTACAAAACGCAAGGCGTCTTTCAAGAAAATTTTCACAAGTTTCCTCTTCCGCCGCGTTTGCGAGAGTTCCGAGGGCGCTAGGGGGGGGGGCGGAAGCGGGGGCGGTTGCCAGAGTTCGCGGGTCTTGTGCTTATTTACTTGCTGTTCCCGCCTCCGCCCCTCCCCCCCCCCCCGCCAACAGCGCGCGCGCCGCTGTCGCTGGAGCCATTGCTAACCCCGAATTGGAGGCTGCGCCCTAACGCTTTTCGAGTGATTCACAGCCCTTCCCGCTCCGAGAGGAGCCTGCTGCGATGTCTTCGAAAATGTTGCACAGTTGTTGCCAGAGAAATTATGGAGGGTGTTCGTTTCATAATTGTATAACATTAAAACTAAAGTATTTATGAGCTTATAATATGTATTTTCACATAACATGCAATGCAATTTTAAGAAGCCATTTTGTGAAGAATAAAATTAAATTTTTTCGGAAGTCTGTCATGGTTTCTTTAACGATGTCTTTAACATACTTTTCAACCGGATAGGTTATTTGTAATTTTGTGTTCCTGTGGCATTATTCTTGTATAATGATCAGTTTTAACACTGTTTTGCAACAAATATGATGACGGTGATTAATTAATTAAAAGAGAATCATTAAAAGAGAGAAATTCTGCCTTTGGAAGCAACTAAATTCGTGTGACTAAGACAAAATTCTGAATGTGATTTCCCTAGCACTTCTGTGCTTACGAGAGCATATCCTAAGGTGTAAGATTTCGTGTTGTTAGTTATTGAAAAATAAGTTTATGAATGCTGTTTAATGTGTTCTGTAATTAATCCATAAGAAATACATATTACTTTGTTTTATTTACGTGAATATAAAAATCGGCAAGAAATAGTTTAACAAAACTTGTTGGGAGTTATTCAGACCCCGTGCAAACATATACGTGTAAGTTAAGACTTATTTTGTGATGCAAACGTACGGTAAGTCTGAATCAACTCTACACACGGAATCGCCACATTCATGGACTGAAGGGGCACACTCATAACGTTTTCTAAATTATCGGCATTTCCATAAGAAATTATACGTACGTGTTCTGCAAGCTGTCGAAATCGCTAATAGAGATGATGTCATTCATATCTGATAACGTATCCTAGGTGATTCTTTGCAATGTCAGGCGGATCCTACCCACCATTTTCTCTGATTCTCTTGAACCTAAAGTTTACGAAATACCATGATCTTATTTGATTCTATTTTTTTGGTTCTATCCTAAAATCTCCTCTTAACTTTCATTGTTTCTTTAAGTCAAAATTAGGAAGTGTGACAGAACGAATAATCGGTATAAATATTAATGTCATATTTTGATCGTCTAAGACTGGAATATTCAAATAACCCGGACGAGTGGTCTCCACTGAAAACGCGAGAAACGGAGTGTTGGTATAAGAATTTTATTACAAAGAAGAATGTCAGTCGTACATTGTGGGTTTATTATACTCTGAGTGGCGAATACATTAGATATCTATTGAAATGAGGGTTAAATAATAATCATACGGAAACATCTTAGAGAATACAGCGACAGTTTGCTTGGGTTTTAGTGAAACTAGAACTTATTTGATGTCGCGAAGATTTATGACAAGTAAATTGGTAGACGATGATGGTCCTCTCTTTGGCAAAGTTTCCAGCATCTTATTTAGAAGAAGAACCTAGTGTGTTCTGGCATATCTGGCATTCCACTTTTTCAATATTTAGTCAGCTTTATGAAGACACACTGCGGGAGAAAACGATTTTTGATGCAACCTAGTCACCAGAACGTTTTACAACCCAGTCGCCAGAATAAATCTCGGGACTTTTCCTGAAAACTACGAACCTCTTGCTTATATTACTTCTATTCAAAACAACGATTGCCCTAACATCTCTGAAGAAAATAAGTAGAAGCAACTGGAAGGAAGGAAATACAAATATCAATTGTCTATGTTGGATCGGTGAACTGCAGAAGAACACCATGTGTATCAAATGTCTTGAATATTTTATGAAACGCAATACTTTCGTATGATTTGTTTTCTTTTTGAGAGGTAACATTATGAGAAAGTAGAAAACTGGAAAACCGAAAAAAACAGAACTTCAAGGTCAATATGGGATTTGAAGGACACAGTGGTGAACAGCATCACTGAAGAGAGAAATATTATGAAAGAGAATGAATGAATGGATAAAATTAACAAAAGAATGAAATGAACTAAATGAAATGAATGGGACGATTGAAATGAATGAGGAGTGAATGTGTTAGAGATAGGGCCTCGTCTTTTGAATACCTGAATGAATGAATGAAATTAACAAAAGAATGAAATGAACTAAATGAAATGAATGGGACGATTGAAATGAATGAGGAGTGAATGTGTCCACCCAGATCGCCACTCGAGCAACTGTGCGCCCCTGCAGCGGCAGGCGCCGAAGGAGGAGGGGACCAACCGGCTCTCTCACCTGCGTAATTAGTTTTCGCCGCTTCGCGTTCGACTGTTTGCGCACGGGCGCCGACGCTTCGACCGCCCTCGCCCCCTCCACCTCCCCATCCCCCCCACCCCTCCTCACTTCATCTTCGTCCCCACCTCGTGCCTAACGCCCCGCCTCAGCCCTCGCCGTCAACCGGCCCACGACCCCGCCCCTGTTCCATCCCGTTCTTTCCCCGCCTCTCCCCTTCCCCTCCCGCTGCCCCGCTCCCGCCTGTGCACCGCCTTCGCACCGCTACCTCATTTTCATCTTGCGTTCGTTTTCTCCCCGCCGAGACATCCCTCCCCAATGCGTCCGACCCCGCCTAAACCCCCCCTTCACCCTTACCCCCACCCGCGCCACTGCCATCACCCTTTCGCTTTCACCTCCACCCCCGCACTCGCCAGAATCTATTTCCGCGCGGCGCCCGGCCCAAGTGAGTTATAACTTTTCAGCGCCGTAATTCTATTGTTCCGGGTCTCGCCCGCCGTCACCGGCCCCGCCCCGTCCCGCTCCGCCCCGCCCCCCGCCCATCCTACCCGCCCACGCAGGCCGAATGGCGGTGTGGGCATCGCATCGTCGCTCGCCCGCTCGTGTTATCGCGTGTCCAGTTGCATGCAGGAAAGACTTCTTTGGCGCTGCGGCCATTAATTGAAGGAGGCGGTTTAGAGGTGCTGGACGAGGTAATCGAAACTCAATGTCATTAACCTTGATTGCTGCCACTTGAGGTATGAGGGATGAAAACATAATACTACGTAATGGGTGTTTACTCGAGTAATTCTGTGAATGGAAAGATAAGCCATAGTAAATTACAACGTTAACTTATACTCACGGGTCAATTTTGTATCAAGAGATTCTAAGTTAACTTGTCAGCACGTATCGCCTCAACAGACAGATTTACTTCCAGGTTTATTAACACTCTGCTACGACCCATACTCGCATACTAGCTATTTTGGTGATGGAATAATCAGTATATAATGGTTTAAGAATGGGTCTGGTAAGTAAATAATTCGTTTTGAAATTGTTAGAGAGTTTGAAATTGTTTTGTTTTGTTCACGCAAAGTTTTAAGGTTGCTAGATATAAAAAATAGAAAAATATTAGTTGAACTCGTGAATTGTGTATTTTTAATGCCCAATAGTAAGAGCTTCAGTAATTTAACTCAAAATTGGTCATCGAAGATAAGCAGGGCAGGTAGGAAGAGTTGGCAAGGAGGGGGTGTTACACATACAGGCAGAGAGACAAAGTGGGAAATAACAATCTAAATTTCAATTTCTCCTCTATCGTTTGAAAAGAAAATAATGAAATGAATGAAAGGTTATTAACTGATATTTAAAATCTGTTTTAGTCCGAATAATGAGATCCAAATACTAGAGATAAATGAATATTAATGTGCGTAGATATTTGTACCTGCCTTACATTAAATATTTTGGTTTAAAAATACATCAAGTTGTTTGCTAACTTCGGAACAATACGTAGCCCCTATAGTTCGTCTACATAATAACTAGGAATCACCTTTACTCATCTTACCTGTCCCTAAAAACATTTTTCCCTCATGAAGTATTCCTCCGAGCAAAGCTTATCCCAAAGCTGCGAGATTCTGCGTTGTTATGGCATCCGAGCTTAACTTCCGACGGCCAGGAGAATAAGCTACGTGGAAGGGTTAAGTGCGTAGAGTAAAATTTATCGGCCTATTTGAAGTTCAGAGTTACGGCCCTTTTCGCCGTCCTTGAAGCAGGACAGCCGCTCGTTCATTATCATTTGCCGTTAATGCTGAAATGCCCTCTCTAAACTTGCAAAGTCCCATCAAACGGAATAGATTGTATGTTATGATAGATTTACGTTTAAGTACTTATTTACAAACAATATTTTAACTTGCACTCTAAAAGTTAGCTATGACAATGAATATCCAGTGAAGAATCTTGAAACAGGTTTCCTTCGCAAATATAGTTTAAGAACTGTAAGACCCAGTGATATTACCATTTTCCTATCAACTTTTATACAATTTTCAAGACTTACTACTTTTTCTAAAAGTGATAAATTATGGATATTGATCTATCTTGTTAATGTACCGGTCTCCCATCAATTATAAACACCACTCTCCAAGAATTTCTAAACGGTTTACCATACTGAAATGAACTTTACTCTCAGAAATACTCAATCATAAAGCAAATAAGATGCCAAAGAGGAATATTACTAATATTATTTTTCCATTTTGAGAAGTACGAATCACTTGAAACAGTACTTTTACTAACAACACTGGGATTGCAAAGATAATGTTTGGAGGCTGAATAATATAAAACTATGCTAAATTAATTATTCCTTGTGGCCTATACGAATGGCCTACATGAATGACTTAAAACATTAAAGTAATCTGTAAGTCTGTTATGAACACTGTTAATATTCGTTTTCTTCGTATTTACGGGCGCAACAACTGCTATGGCCATTATTCTGTAAGTGTAGTGTATTTTCTTTTATCCCGGAACGTGCTCTTTCCTAGTAGGATAATAAGATCCTGCCTCGAACTAAACTTCGGTATGTGGGTTGTTCCTCGTCTCGACATTACCCACCAGCGGAGAACCGCCCCAGCTGGGACAAGCTCTAAGCACCCGACTGATCTCACTTGAGTGGTAGTGAGTATTGAGGATAGGACGAAAATGAGAAAGGAAAGACTGCGCGCAGACTGTTGCCCATTTGTTAAGGCACTGGTTCAGCATTCCCCTGGCGTTGATCGAAAGGAGACAACAGTAAACCACCGATCAGAACAGCCGACCTCTAGAATTCTCCTCCACCTAGCAGCTGAATTCGACTTATTAAGGTAGTATCGAAAATCGTCCCACCGCCGGAACTCGAACCTAGAACCTTCCATTCAGAGACACTGCCATGACATTTACTGATGATCTGAGCCACCTGAGCCTGTGCAATGGAGTGGACTATATAGACGGGGCTGAGTGGAACGGTGGGGGCCGTGGCGGGGCTGAGTGGAACGGTGGGGGGCGTGGCGGGGCGTGGCGGGGCGGGGCGTGGCGGGGCGTGGCGGGGCGTGGCGGGGCGTGGCGGGGCGTGGCGGGGCGTGGCGGGGCGTGGCGGGGCGTGGCGGGGCGTGGCGGGGCGTGGCGGGGCGTGGCGGGGCGTGGCGGGGCGCGGCGGGGCGTGGCGGGGCGCGGCGGGGCGGGGCGGGGCGTGGCGGGGCGTGGCGGGGCGTGGCGGGGCGGGACGGGGCGGGACGGGGCGGGGCGGGGTAGGGCGTGGTGGCGCGGGACGGAGCGGGGCGGCGCGGCGCGGAGCGGCGCGGAGCGGGGCGGAGCGGGGCGGCGCGGCGCGGCGCGGCGCGGAGCGGCGCGGAGCGGGGCGGCGCGGGGCGGCGCGGAGTGGGGCGGGCGGCGGGGAAATTGGGCGGGGTGGGGCGGCGCGGGGCGGGGCGGCGCTGTGCCCAGGGGCTGCGCCAGGCAGTTGGACGCTGGCCAATGGCGAGGGGATAACCGCCGTAACACCGCGTAATAAGCCGCAGCTCAGTGCGCCGCCGCGCAACTGTATCAACGCGGCGCAAATGGGATGCGGGCGCTTCTCTACTTGATGACGGCGATTCTCGACGGCCTCTGCGCGACCACACCGGGAATGCGTGGAAGCCACCTTAAGGCTGCGTTCAAAGCGCGCCGACATGCAATTGAAACCGCCAACAGACGTGTAAAACCTTCGACACATCATTTATACAGTGCTAGACTGGTAAACAGAGTCGATACCGTGTCAAAACTGCCTTGAAATACCTGTGAAGCTGCCCTGAAGAAGGAAAAAAGTCGTGATCAAATTATGATGAAACTGCGCAAACTCTGCATTAGAATCGTATTCAACAAGCGTTGACACATTGTTCAATACGCATCGAAACGGCGTTGTTATCGCGTTATAATAGAGTTAAAAATTCGTTGAAACCACATGGAAAGTGAGTTCAAAAATCATCGAACACATCGCCACAACACCTATATCAAAAAACATATTCAATCTGGTTCAATTTGCGTTGAACTTGGCTTTTATCACTGTTGAAACTGTGTCAAACTCATCTGAAAGCCGAACGAGTACAAGGTCGCAAATATATCACTACAGTGTGAGGCGCAGTAATCCGCGTCTGAGCAGAATACAATGAGGGCGCTAAGAGTTTAATGCAAAATAGCTATGCTTCACGCGATATCAGATGCTACTGATATTATATGCGTTGATAAAATCATAATGCAAGAGTAAATTTGCAGCAAAGATCCCGTCTAACGTCCGTACACGTCATGGAAGCAGAGCTCGAAACGAGAGTCTGAATTCCCCCGAAGTCCACGGATGGCATTGGTTCTTCCATCTCTGACCGCGTCGTAGAGGGCGTTGCGTCGGCCTAGGTAGTCACGACATCAACTGACGGCACTTCAGTGCTTCTGATCGGGAGGTTCCAGGTTTTCAGTCTCCATGGTGGCAGGGTTGTCGACACTGGCTTTCGACAGCTAGGTCGAATTCAGCCGCTGTCAGGAGAATTCTAGGGTTGGCTGCTCTGTTCAGAATTTTCCCATGGTTTCTCCGATCAAACCCAGACAAATGACGGAGCAGTACCCTAACAAACGGGCCACGGACCGCGCGTGATTCATCTTCCTTATCCTACCATTGCCCTTTACTTATACACACATACATGACTATAGTATCACTGAAGACAGGAGACCAGTCGGGAGCATAGAGCTTTCCTAGGTTGAAACAGTGCCCTCGTAGTGGAAGATACCTGGTTGGAAAAAAAAGAAGAAAAAAAGAAAAGAAAAAGAAACAGAGAGAAGGTCGGCAACATATCTCGCCATCGATCAGTAGGAAACCACCACCACCACCACCCAAGGAGAAAACATGCACTACGCTTACAAGTGTATGGTCTAATGACCGTAGCAGTTGACGCCACCGGAATCACGAATCAATAAATCAAGTGAGCCTTGCATTCCGTACCCACCCTGGTAAACGATTCCACGCCCTGCTCTGCTTCTCCCAACATATTCTCCTTTTGCATCCCAGCCAACTTGCACCTCATTATCCAATCTCCTCTCCTTTTCCTACCTTCCACCCTACGTCCTTCATTCGGCCTCCCCGATCAGGTTTTTTCACGTACAGTTCTGTGCTTCAGCCTGTGCTTCTGTGCGTTCTGTATATGATGCAAAAAAAAACAACAAAAGTGTCATTCCAAACTATTCATTGTTGTTTTCTTGTATATTACGTGTCCGTCTATTAGAGGCAATTATGTAATGCTGCACAAACTTGAAGACACTTTCCAGGGACTTATAATAGTGAAAACTTATTTAGTCTGTCCATCCGGCTGGCTGTGTCTATGACCGGCCGGCCGTATGCCGGAGCCTAAAACCAGAATATTCCCTACATATAGAATTTTCCCCTCATTCTTCCCCACACTCTTCAATAAGTGTGACATAACTCATATTTCTGGGAATTTGTAAAGGATCACTTAATTTTTGTGAGTACTGTGCGTGGGTATTGAAGGGTGTTTTAAAAAGTTCCTCAAAAACGAATCCAGTCGTTTTTTTAAAATATTTTTTCAAAAGAGGAAACTAGGGTTCCTAAAATTATACAGGTCCTATTTTCTTTACAACCTAAAGTTTTTTTAAAATTACAAAAGAAGCCTTTTTTTGTTGTCTCTGACAAGTTTATTAATCTAGAATTATTTTCTTAATAAAATCTCTTCTTCAAAATTAGATCTTCAGATAACAGAGTTGAACGCAAAAACCTACTAATTCAAGTTCAAATTCAGCGCGAGAAAATAATTATGCAAGCTAGAAACACCCTCTGTGTCATGTGATGAGTCATTGAAGCGTTCCCCTAGCAAAGTATCTAGTTGCTAGCCACCATAACTAATGCAATCGTGTGCAAATATATGCGATTTTGCTTATGGTCTCCAATAGAATAACGTAACTGTTCTTAAAAATATAACTTTACATTTTCAAATATTTAAAGAAAATATATGCCTTTCTTGAAACCGCTAGTTGATAAACATTATACGGTCTTGGAACAAGCATCTTACCATCTTCTTTCTGAGTAGAAAGTTTAACCGAAAATTTAAGGAGATATACAGAAGTTGGTGCGAATTTGCATGTGACGACGCAAATTGGAGAACAGTTAACAGCTGTTGGCGGCTGGCCAGGAAGAGGGAGACATGCATGCATAATAACATGTGGACTTTATGTACTGCCCTTTGCGTTGTTTTACAAAGCTCAATTTTAAATTCTCTAATCCTGTTTCTTGTAAAAACAGTTTCCGCACAACACTTAATTATTACTACATTTGTCATGGTATTTTGTTAATGATTGTTGTAAATCTCTTTTACACCTTCCAGACATACCAGATAAATTTATTTGTACATTTTATCGTAAGTGAGAAGTTGTCATCATTAACTTCGCAATTAATCTGCAAATGAAATTGAGTATTAATTTTTTATCTCATGGACATTATTATTTAAGAATATTGAAGACCTACATACTAAGTGGTGCTAATTTTTTGGCTTCTCTGTTAAACTCTGAAGATCTTCTGACCAATCACAAAAGGTGAACATTCATACCGTCATAATATATTCGAAACTATGTCTTCCCGCACTGATTTAAACTGTAAATCAAATGTGAAGCTAACATACATACGCCCGTCTTTCAATTTCATTAAGTAAATATGATAAAAATATACACACAAGTATTGCGATACAACACATAAAAGAAAATACATTCTAACACAATGTATTGAATCACAATCAATCTACACATCAATTCGCCATGTACTCGTAAATCAAACTGCAGCAAACATACCTACGTACTTCTTACATAATCAAGTAAATGTAATGCAAATTTTGTGCAATAATCTTTCTCTTGTATTAGTTTAGATGCAACAAGAGTACTTTTTAGAGCCCATGATGCGGGTCACATGGTGGTATTGTTATTTATATCTTAAGAAAGATTAGTTATGGATTTGTCCGTTGGGTACTGGAAATATAACTTAGTCTTTAATCAGTGTATGCAGTCATTTTCCTCTACCAAGTAACTATATCGTTTCTATTACTTTTTTTGTTATCTATGTAAATACCCCGCACGAGTAAACTTATACCAAATTATCGGAATGTGAGCTTGAGAATCGAAGGGATACGCGATTTTTCTTTCATAATTATTTGTCCATGATTCCTTTTCGGAGACGAGTGTCTACCCTTTCGTTCGAACAATATGTGGATACTCTCAATTGGAATGCAAACCGCAAATTACCGAATAGGATAACTAACCATGCAAATCCTGCTAAATTTACTGGCGAACATTAAATAGTTCCTGAATCTGAACCGCGTTTAATTGTAGAGATGCAGATAACGAAATTTGTGTACGCGAGTGAAATACGAGTATTTTGAGAGTAACTTCATTGAGCAATTATTTTCTATTTCCATGCTATTTACACATAGGGTCGTACAGACCAAAACATCACAGTTTAATTTTTCTGACTAATGGGAATACTCACAAAACGAACGTTGTTTACTCTAATACAATTATTTGAAACCTTTTGATGAATTAATTTTAACGCATGATGTTTTTAATGGCAATGTGATATTCTTCTTGCAACATGAGTTAATATGTATGTATGTATGTATGTATGTATGCATGTATGTATGTATGTATGTATGTATGTACTTAGCGCGACAGTCCGTGAACAGGCTAAGACCTATCAGCGACGTCCCTGCCTCGCGGCCATGCGATAGGGGGGTACGTGTGGTTAACGCGTAGATATCCCTACGCCGTATTTTTTCGCCACTATTTTCTTATTACAAGTCACAAAATAAGTATTATAATTTTATGGAACTGTTATAAATAACACAAGCGTGTACTGGATGGCAAGCAGCTTTAATTTGGCTTGTCATCTTAGCAAAGTAGGTAAATGAAATGGTCATGGATAAAACTATCTCAGAAATGCTGCTGACGAATAGATAATATGGTGATTTACATCAGGATGTGACCACGAGAATGAGACAGATATTTTTTGGGAAAGAACGAAATACATGTGTCAAACATCACATATGTTCAATATTTTGCATTTTTCCTATCAATATGTGATGGAAGTATTTTCTCCCTTTGGAACAAATTGGCAGATAAAATTCATAGTGCAGTAGAAGAACAGAATTATATCAGAGAATAATTCCAACTTGCTAATAGTTCATTTCCTGACAATTAAGGAGTATTGCCGACAAGCAAGCGCTCTCGTGGTTCTCGTCCTCGTTGTTCCCTAGCGAGCCCAAATTTTCCAGATTCCTCGTACTAAGCTATGCGTTCATCGCCTTCCAGTTTTTTTATTTCACCGTCACAGAAACTTCGGTGCCAACTCCTACGTCGATTGATTGATTGATTGATTGATTGATTGATAGTGATTCAGGGCGCGTTAACTACTCAGGTGATTAGTGCCGTAAGTGTACTGCATGGATTTGCTAGAGAGGTGTCGGAGGTCTTCCCTCGCTGTGTGGTAAGATCCGGCGTCCACATAACGTCGGCTAGCGGGTTTTTCCCCAACCAGGTATTCCCCTCCAGCGGGGCACCGGCCCAGCCGGGAAAAGCTCTAAGCTCCCGACCGGTCTTCCGGCATGTGTAGTAGCGTAGTGAATGTTAGTGTAAGGGGTGAGGATATGTCAACGAGGAGGTAGGAAAGATCGCGCGCAGTCCGTGGACCGTTTGTTAGGGTACCGCTCCGGCATTCGCCTGGTGTTGATCGAAGAAACACAGAAAACTACCGATCAGAGCAGCCGACCGCTGGAATTCTCCTCCAGACAGCGACAAAACTCGAACTACCTATGTGACTTGTGTCGAAAATCTTGCCACCGTCGGAACTCGACTAGGACCTAGAACCTCCCGGTCAGAGGCACTGCAATGACATCAGTTGATGCCTTGAGCCACCTCTCCCGGTCCAACTGCTCTGTAGCCGCTTAACCGCCGTCCCACTGAAAGGTCCTAAGCGTTGAGTACAGAGGTAAGGGTTCTCGAATCCGGATGGTTAGGTCAAATAGCCAGGGTAGCCAGGTGAAATTCCGTCGCTGTTTGTATAATTCTACCGACCGGCTGCTCTGATAGGTAGTTTTATGTGATTTCTCCCATAAATAACAAGAAAATGCCGGAGCAGCGTCCTAAAAATCGGGCCACGAACGGGCCGTTGTCTTTCCTTTCCTCTCGTCACGCCCTCTCACCTCACACACATACTTATGATCATGTACACTTACGCACTCTACACTATAACTTAAGTTGTGAGCCAGTCGAGAACTTAAGAGATTGGCCGTGCTGTGACGTGGCCCCGTAGGAGGATATACCTGAAAGGAAAAAACACAAGACGACGTTTAAGTATGCGCAGGTCCTCGCATTTCGGGGAGGAAAGAAAGAAACAGCGCCTCCGCGAATTTAACATACACTACACTTATGGCACTATTGATAATTGCAGTTAATGCGCCCGTAAACTAACAATCAGCTGCGGTTCTATCCTCACCTCTTACTGTATGCACACGCTTACACTTACATGCATTGCACTACCACATACGTCGGGAGCCCAATCGGGAGCTTAGAGCTTGTCCCGACTGGGGCGGTGCCCCGTTGGCGGAAGATACCTGGATGGGGAAAACCTTGCAAGCCGATGTATAGGTCTGCGCCGAATCTCACCGTCTAGGTGGAGATCAGAACCATCTCCCGTGATAAAAACATGCCCCAAACTTACGGTACTAATGACCACAGCAATCGCCCGGAATCACTAACGATCAATCGGTCAATTGAGATGTTTTTTCCATGTGAGATAAAAAAACACGTATTTTTTCGAAACATCACCGCCTCTCCGGATTGCCCAGTTTTCCGCCGCGTGAATCCGCCGCCGTAGGTTCCCCATTTGCCCCCCCCCCCCCTGTGGGTTGCGTTGCTTTGTTTGCCGTGAGCCTGTTCTCGCAGGGGGTGGATGGAGGTGGGGGTGGAGGTGCGTCGTAATTTACGAGTGGTGTGGCCTCGCCCGCGAGTGCCTCTGCGCTTATCTGCTCGGGTGGCGGGGAGGCCGAATTTATTCTCCGCTTTACGCCGCTGCATTTTTCGCTTCAGCCGCCTAAAACCTGCGCTTTGACAAAAGAGTGACGCGAAACGGCAGTGGGAAAAAGTTTTTGGGGAAATTGGGGGCGATGAAAGTGCAGACCGTCCGTATACATATGTACAATTCATGTGCCGTGTTTTCTTCAGGGAGTCAGTGTTGTAACCAGGTTGGTCAAGTGAAAACACTCATGATCTTCGGGCTAAGCCTTGTCAATCTTCCCTGATTAGAATGCCACTATCACTGCAAAAACGGAACATTATAATTATCCCCGTTCCCCTAAAATGCATTCAATCAGTCAATGTTTGTGTATGAATTATTTTTGCTTCGTAAAGGTTGTTCTTTCACGGTCGAAATGTCACTAACTTAATACGTGTTGTTTAAAATTAACTACCACGTATTAACCTTCAGGGTTGTTAATTTCGGTCTATGATTGTTACACAATTTTCCTTTTATGCTTTGGATTTATGTTATGTTTTCATTTGTTTATTGTTCTTAGTTTTATAGCTCTACTGAATCATTGATTTAATGAAATAATTATTTTTATATTGGTTATTACCCATAATTTATGTCTATATATACATCCTCATCTATTCCTCTACCTATTATATTAATATTATTAATAATACCTTTTGGGCTGACTCAATGGTTAGGAAGGACAGCAGCTTACAGTGAACGTTTTCGACATTTTTTAGACGTAAGTAATATTTTTTAAGAAATAAGTGCTATAGAAAGAATGGCTAAACAACATTTGATACTTTTGTCATCGTAATCGTCGATTTGAGTATCAGCGTCCAACAACTCTGATAATGAGAGCTTTTTGTTAACAAGTATTATTTACATCCGAAATTATTTCATTTACAGACTATAGTGAATTGCTGAAATATTCGTTTACACGATAACGTAATATGCGTTTTCATGATAAAATACAAAATCCAAGAACTATTCTTAGACATGTCTCACCTTGGATGCAGCGGGTCTTATCATTTGGTTTTGCACCAATTTTTTTCACCAATTATAAAAAGAGGAAAGAATGCTCAATGTGGCCAAAATAACGTACACACAAAATATAAAATGTCTGTGAAAACATCGTAATTACCAATATTTTGAAAGAAAATTCACATTACATCCCTCTTTTGGATTCAACAGACATTGCTAGATAGCATATGTGCACTTTAGATAGCATATGTGCACGTTCATTTTAACTTGTTTCTCCTTTCGTGGAAAGCATGGCGGAGTTCAAAGATCCTTAAAGCCCTTTTCGCAGCCAAGTGGGTTAATTGCAACATAAAGGAGCTTGTTTTCTCTGGCAGTAGCAAGCTTTGCAAATTATCACCAGCTAGAATCAAGTTTCTGAAACATTTTAAGGAATGCGGGCAAACAAACTTTCGCAACCTGCTTGGAGATGAAATTAACACTATTTCCGCAGTTCCACACTCTCAATGGTAAGTCGTGAATGGCTTATTACTAGTTAATTACACAAAATATATTAGGTTAAGGGGAAAATATGTGAGCTATGGTTAACAATGTCAGCAAGTGGTGTTCTATATCTTGATTTAAGGACAATTTTCGCAAAGCATGTTTAATGTACATAAAAATTTATTTTCAACTTAACTGATGAGAATTTACTTAACCCAGCTTACTAAATAATGTAATTACTAAATTACATTATATGCATAATGTTATTTTCTCTTAACCATTTCCTAGTAGTCAGTGTCTATGTGATCTCTCACGTTTGTAGAATACTCTTTATTTTTAATTATTTGTTAGTTATTTGGAGAAAAATGGAATTTGCGGCTACTCCAATTTCGGGTGTTAAAGTCACAAGTTAATTCTTACTCTTAAGATATTGTTCAGTGCCTTTACTTACAATACTTTATAATAATAATTGGCAATATCTCAAAACTTAAGCTTTACCTACGGCTTGTTTAATAGATACTCCTTCATCGCATATTAAGTGTTATAAGTCTATAAAAGATTGAAATAGCTTCATTAAATTCTGAGAAGTCATTTCTTACTTCTAGTTCCTATTTCAAAGAATAAACTATGGTATGCTCATATATTTTTTAAACACGTGTTTACGTCCCCCATGAACGCACACCTCTCCTTTGTGAACGGGCTTTCACCTGCACTTCTGGCGGCAACTACCGTGCAGTGCACGCTGTAGGGGGCATAATGCGCAAAGCCATTTCGATCAGCACTGCGCCACCACCGCCTCGCATCGGTCAAAGGTCACGCAGCTTGGAACTTTCGCAAACTGCTACTGCGCCACAAGGGAAGTCCCAAGGAAACGTTCTCATCGTTTTGACTCAGAGAATTTATGTAACTTAACAGGACGACGTTGCGTTCTGTACGTTTAATTATGTATTAATTATTTGGAGAAGAATGGAGTCAGCAGCTACTCCAACCCCCTGTGCTAAATTTTCATGTTTATGTTTAATCGCTTGAGATACGCTTCTGTGCATTTTAGAAAACTCTTTAAAACTCATTTACAGTAGTTCACAATACAGAATTGACATTATCTCAAAACTAATTTTTTAACTATTCCCCGTTTAATATACTCTCTTCAATTGCATATTAACTGCTATAAATCAGTAAAAAAAATTAAAATGGTTGATTTAACTTTTGAAAAGCCATTTCTTACATCCCAAATATATTACCAAATATAAATTTGGACTTGCCCATTGTACTGATGATACACATTAATTTTATTACACTGTATGAAGAATGCTTTAATAATTAAAATATACCTCTTTTTTGTAATGATACTATTAATACTCTAAAATAAAAAAAAATTAAAAAGGAATTTGCATTCCTGCTATTTATTTTAATGCGATAATTTAAATCCTTTAATTACTTTTCAATGAACTTACTTGTTTGCGATATTTGATAAGATTAAACGAAAGATTTTTTATCAACAACTGGTCATCTTTCAGTCTCCTGCGTGTGGTTCATATCCGGAATTTATAAGATGACAAACACTGTGTAAGTGGGTGTTCTTTAAAAAACAAAGCGGTCGCTGCCCGTCAGTTTAAGAAACTTCCGATACTCTTTGAGTGCTAGTCTCTGTCGAGCATCCACTTTAAATCTGTCAGAATGTTCCTGTTTGCTGAGATGAAAGACTTCCCGGAGTGGGAGAGGAGTCTTCACTTCCTCAGAAACGATCTCACAGACATCCTCTGTTCTTGTTCTCGGGCTATCCACAGAGAATGGACTCCTGACATGATAAGTCTTTTAACAACGTATGAAGTTCTCTACATTTATACATGTTGCATTGCCTTTCCTAGTGCTTCACCAACTACTTTACGCATGTACCTTACAAGAAACTTCTGCGTTGGTGTTCTTGCCATAAGATGCTAGGTTTCTTCGTTGTGTTCCCTTCTCACATATCGTGATAAATTTTATGTTTGATATGAATATAAATTTGTAAAGTTCCGGCAATCGAATTTCAATTTAAGTAACTTTTAAATATTCACTTATTATCTAAAATTGTTTGATACATACTTTTTTGATATGCCAGTCCATGAATAATATGTTCGGATTCTAGCATTAACTTCTTGACTACCCATAATAACTAATGTCATCTGTATTCGGCAAAGACACCTTACTTCTTGCTCGATATACACAACATCGTACATTTGCGCATTATAAAATGCTCTAAATTATATTTGCAGAATTACACTGGCTTCCTATAGAGATGGAATATTCTGCATAGAGAAGGAATATTAGATTTCTAACAAATATCTTAAGATCTACGCAGTAACCCAAACGATGTCTCTCTTGGAGCAGATTTTTATTAGAAGTATATTAATAACTGCACGATGTATGAAGCAGAATATTTTATTTGTAACGATCAGAATATTTGGCTACAACCGTTTCCATATTTCATCATGCCCTGAAAATAGACACTTAGTACTTGCTTTCCTCAACAACAGTAAGCTCTATTTTTGAAAGCTCTGCAAATAGATCTGCCTTAATGTTTTCTTAGAGTTTAATTGAGGTTTAGGCTGTCAGAGGCAAGATGTTTCCAACTTTTGATCTTTCCACTTCTCACTTGATCACCTGATTCTACAAATACTTTGTCTAATCTTGACTTTTTTGAAAAGAAATAAATCAGTGCAAAAATGTAATTTATAATTTATAAATTAAAGATGTCATTATATATGTAATTTATAAATAAAATACCATATCAGAATATCTTTATTACACTTGGCATGTTCTGAATTTGTGAAGGTTTTCGATAAATTATGTGAAAATATTTTCAAGCTTTGAAGAGAATAATTTCTTATACCAACGGTAGCAGCGAACGTAACACCTTTTTTGACCAATGTTAAAATTATCTGAAGGATGTCCGAAATGATTCGTTAATTATTATTCACACTGACTGATCCCAACCCCTGCCAAATGTGTAAATTAACAACTTAATTCTCGAATTATCAAAATTTAGGGCTTAATCCTTAACATTAACATTTACATAAAAATTGAAATTTGTTGTACAGTGGAAACAACTGAAGTATGCATTTCAGTTTTATTCGTAAGTTATCTTCTTCTTCTAATCGACTTTATTTCACAAATGTCGGCAAATGTAATTTCTTTATGCAACACAGGACGGTCGCTTTCTCGTGATATGGAAGTGCGCCAGACAGAGGGAACTTATTATTTACTGCTCTTTTTCAAAATATTGAACGTGTCCTATAAAGGTTCTCTTTGCGTTCTCATAAAGAAAATACGTATAACGAAATAATTCAGCAAACGCTAACGTTAGTATTTTGAAAATTCTAAGCCCTCGTTTTCCATCTTATCAATTCTACATTCGATGCAAATGCACACTGACCGCTCATAAAGCAGCATTCTCAGCCCTACCGTTGCAGCTTCCAGGACATCCGAAAAGAGCTATACCGCCATAGAAATGGGGACAACGCGCCTTCCCATTTGGGATTTCGATTCGATTAAAGATGAATAAGCGCATTCACATTCATGTAACCAGCCGATGCAAATCGCTCCACACTCCAGGAACAACGCCAGCGCGCATCCCGCATGCGGCGGCTTATTGCACATTAAAGTACAGCACCCCTCCCCTCCGCATTGGCAGGCCGCTCGGGTGCGCAGTGCGGCGGCGCAGGGTTGCGCGGGGCGACAACGAATTTATAGGCAATTTGGGTAATGCGCCGCATACAACTCGGAATTTTCTTGGCGTGATCGTTGATTCCGGACCTTGTTCCTTTCTTGCGATTTGCTTCTTCCCTGCTACCACTATCTCTTCAGATTCTACTTTCGTTACCGTCACCACCACCATCGCCATCGCCCCCATTTCCCTTCATCGGTGTCGACACCGTCTCCGACACCGTCTCCGACACCGTCTCCGACACCGTCTCCGACACCGTCTCCGACACCGTCTCCGACGCCGTCTCCGACGCCGTCTCCGACGCCGTCTCCGACAACTTCATCGTCACCGACATCTTCATCGTCACCGACATCTTCATCGTCATTGTCACCGACACCCTCACCGACAGCCTTACCGACATCGTCACCATCGTCGGCACAGTCACCGACATCGACACCATCGTCGACACAGTCGTCGAACCGTCACCGATTCCTACACAGACTCCGACACCCACACCATCACAACCCTTCTCCACCATTCAACGTTACTGCTCCTACCCCTGCCGCCACTGCCTCTTCCAACCCTACTTCAAGTGTCGTATCGCCACCCTAATCCCCGCCATTTCTACCCTCACAGTCATCGACAATGACTGCTCTCCCACCGTCACCACCAACACCACCGCCACCGCCGTCGAGTGTCCTGATAGAACACATCTTGGAGATATTTCTCGCGGCAACAAAGAAATGTGAGCCGCTGTCCCTTAGGCCCGGGTGCCTCTTGTCGGCTCTTCGCGTCGTTTCGCAGGAAGTGCACAGCTGGCTACGCACGCGGCTCGAGGATGAAGCAACGACAAAAGTCGCGATACGATCGGGCTGACGTCACACAATGTCCAGCAGTCGAAATTCGTAGGAACTGCGTAAGTTAAACAAGGGATGTATACTTTTCTCCATGACCCATCACAGACATTGACGATTCTTAGACACGGATTTTTTCTCTGTATAAAAACTATTTAATCCTGAACTTTATTACATTTAAAAAATCTATTTGTTAAATGCTTTACAGAACATTTTTATACTGGAAATTGAAAATAATTTACATTCCTAGAATCTTGGGCACAGGCGTTCAGTTCAGATAGTCATTCCAGTCTGAGAGTACTGTTAATACCTGATGAGGTACAGTGTTGTAACTTTTGAATGACATATGCAGTAAACAATTCCTATCTTTTCAACCACGTCGGATAATGAACGAAAAAAATTAGCTAGTGAGTGTGTACATCGTCGACGTCATGAGGGAACTATTCTATTTTTGTTCCTGAACCGTTGGAATTGACATTTTCATTGTCACTTTAGTATCGAAATGAAACATTTGGGCATTAAAGTTGTTATATTTTACATGTGTGCATAAACGGTAATAATAACGCGTTTCGTTAAATATGAATGTTGGCTAGAATTTGCTGAATAAAACAGCACAAGTTAATTATTCGATAATTAAGAACGCAAATACAGCCCAAAAATAATCACTGATGATCCTGTGTTTTATGACCATCTGTATTACGTTTCATCACAAACGTAAGTAATAAATCCCGATACTGTGTTTCGTTAGAAATTAAAGCAACATGTAGTAGAGTTTTTCTCGCCCTACAATGTCGGAAAACTGGAAATTAACCAACTTTCAATATGTTCATAAATCTGTTTCCTAATAGGGTATTTACTACCGCGATATACAGCAAACAGACTTCGCTCCATTAGCAGATGTAAAATAGTTGTGGTGTCTTCTGCAACAACTGTCCACGCCTGACACCATTCTCAAACCATAGAATGCGTTACGCTCCTAATTTATAATTTCATATTTGTTCATACTATCATATGCTGTTGTAAAGAAGACGGCAACTGTTTTGTGCGAAAGGATAGGGTATATTGGCGGTAAGCGGCATGAGGTATATCTTCAAATCATCATTGTCGAATGGATGGCTTAGGGATACATCCTTTCATATGCATTAACTCTTCAGTGCTCAAGAGTAAAGTAAAACCTTATACCTCACCATAGATTGACATATCACCTTATTTATGGATAAATAATACATTTACCACCGAGTAATTCTGAATCTGTAAGTAAAAATATTAGCCATTAATATTGAAGGTGAAGAATATTTTTTTATAGAACAAAATTAATCCTTCTCAGAAACAATGCCGATATTGTTAGTGTAGGTTGGCCGAGGTTCCATGTCCCGTAGCGGAAGCAACGGTGGCCAAGCTGTCCATTCGAGGCGAGCGTTGGCTTCCTGCAGTGCTGGTGACCGGCGGGGGTCCTTGGTAATGTGTTGGGTGTGGCCGCAGCCAGCGCCGCCCACTCGCCCTCCTCCGCGCCAAGCCTCGCCCCGCCCCGCCCCGCCCCGCCCTCGCGTTCGCGCTGTGTTCCCCGCCCCATCCCGCGACTCCGTTCCCCGCTTACCGCCCCACGCCCACCGCCCCCGCCCACCGCCCCCCGCCCACCGCCCCCGCCCACCGCCCCCCGCCCACCGCCCCCTGCCCACCGCCCCCTGCCCACCGCCCCCAGCCACCGCCCCCAGCCACCGTCCCCAGCCACCGCCCCCGTCCTTGTCCACCGCCCTACGCCCCTGCTTCCACCACCCTCGTCCCCCGCCCCTCCCTCGTCACCGTCCAAGCCCCCATCCATACCGCACTCCCACCTGTTCTTCCTCCGTAAATCAACTTCGGCCCACCGTCCCGCTTCCGCCTCTTCCTTCTTCTCTATTATCCCTTCCGCAACCCCTTCAACTCCCTCTTTCTCAGCTCTTGGCACCATCCCCGCCCCGCCCCCGCCCTCGCCTCCGCCTCCACCATCACCGCTTCCACCCTTCCTGCTCCCACACTGCGGCCGCCTCTCTCCTCGTGCCTGCCGCCGCCCGTGCCTCGCTGCCCGTCCCTCGCCGCTGTCGCCGCGGGCGGTCACTTCCGCGTGCACGCGACAGGCCCCGGGCATCGAACCGCGACCCACGTCGCCTCGTCAACGCCGGAAGCCAGGGGAGGGAGCAGCAGGAGTTGAAGTGAACTGAAGCACGACTGAATTACATTGGGAGTGAATTCTTGTGAAGGAGAGTGCTCTTTTGTTACCTTGCAATTCGATTTTTCAGGGAATTCAGACCCACGAACAAGTAGGGTAACGCGCACAATAAAATTGTTTTTTTACTGCTTTGTTCCGATTTCTTCTGACACAATACAATTTATGTTGTGAGTCACTGACAACAGTTTGTTTGACAACGGTTTGTTTAAAACAAGTTCTTGAATCACAGACGTATTCTTAGCATTCTTAAAAAAGAAGTAGTTATTCTTTGATTTGGGTTATTGTCAACGATTTGTCTTAGTTTGATTTTTCCATTTTATTGAGTCATTAACGTTGCATCATATCAAAGGGGCATTTACGTTTCAATTTTCGTTCACAAAGGAATCTTACGAAGTCTACGTCAATGAACAATTCTAGTTTTGTGTGGTTTCCCTGTTCTCTGATTTGACCCAAACACAGTGCGTGCAGAATAGTTTGCTTTCAGTGATGATTTTTTGCTCCAATTTATCTCTTATAGGGAACTATTGTATTTGTAGTTTTTCACAATTTCACCTCTAGATCAAATTCTTTCCTTGTTCTATTAAAGAACTGGAACGACTTTATAAAGATACATAGTAGGCGTTGATCAGCAACAACTAGAACATTCATCTAATTTTAATTTCCCGAACTTAAGCGCTTGACGTTTCTTTGCCATTTTGGTTGTACCGTTCCAATCACATAATACAGCAACAGGCTAGTAGCAACATACTGGTAGCAACATACTGGTAGCAACGTACTGGTAGCAACATACTGGTAGCAACGTACTGGTAGCAACGTACTGGTAGCAACGTACTGGTAGCAACGTACTGGTAGCAACGTACTGGTAGCAACGTACTGGTAGCAACATACCGGTAACAACATACCAGTAGCAGCAACGTAGTAGTAGCAGCAACGTAGTAGTAGCAGCAACGTAGTAGTAGCAGCAACGTAGTAGTAGCAGCAACGTAGTAGTAGCAGCAACGTGGTAGTAGCAGCAACGTGGTAGTAGCAGCAACGTGGTAGTAGCAGCAACGTGGTAGTAGCAGCAACGTGGTAGTAGCAGCAACGTGATAGTAGCAGCAACGTGGTAGTAGCAGCAACGTGGTAGTAGCAGCAACGTGGTAGGAGCAACAACGTGGTATGAGCAGCAACGTGGTAGTAGCAGCAACGTAGTAGTAGTAGCAACAAGTATACACATTTTCCCCCCAAATTAAAAAAAAACTATCCAATTTTCCCAACAAATCCAAACTAAAAAATGCAAATGTTTGATTGTTTTATTCCACGTATTATACTGCTCGTAGGTGAATTCTTATACTCAGTGTGTCACTAATTACCACGCAGCTGGCGTCATGCAAGAGTAAGAATTCAAGGAAGAGGTCACCCACGTTATTGTCTTCCTGTGTTATAGAACAGTACCTTCTTAGATATTTTTGGCATGTAAAGAGCTTTGTGTGTTTGTGGTATACTCTCTTCTCTCTTAATTTACTGAAGTGTAATGTGAGAGTATTTTATTTGTTCTTTTTGAGCAGTGTGCGTGCTCTTTTTTGGAAAATCATTTTGTGTGGTTTTCTTCAGCTGCACTTTTGTTGCTGCGGGTCACTATTTTTTATTATTATTATTATTATTATTATTATTATTATTATTATTATTATTATTATTATTATTATTATTATTATTATTATTGACTTACGTCCCGGTAATCATCCGATTTTCTCAGGTGTGTGGGGCAATCATTTTCAGACCATGATAAATTCAGCACGGTGCGAGTTATTCGACATTTTTTCTAGATGACGGACTTAAGAGATTATTGCATTGGGGTTTAATTGTAATTTTTGAATATACTTTTTTTCTGGTTGTTATTGACCAGACCAGTTGATGCGATGACAAATGAAATAACCTCAACAGAATTAAGGCGATATATTTCTCTGTATTCTATGACCAAGGAGGTTTATTTGGTGATTCTCTCTTTATTATTATTATTATTATTATTATTATTATTATTGCTGTTGTTCTCATATTGTTATTATTATGTTATCATTTACAATAAAAATATTATTATTAATATTATTATTACTTTTTATTATTATTAATAGAATAATTTGCGAGATACAAGACGGAGGTTCGTGATAAGATGCGACCTACTTGTGTTCAATTTGTCTTCATGATGCATGCTCCTTGTGAGTCGCAGCCTCTGCTACGGATCGCCTGCTGGGAGGCCCCGCCCAGTCTGTGAAGAACGCGGGCGGTGGAGTGGCCAAGTGGGGCACGACTCACCCGTGGCTTTCGTCTCTTCTCCCGCCCGCCCACCACCCTCCCGCCTCTTTCTTCGTGTCTTCCATCCCTTCCCCTGCTACCGTATCCGTCTCCTCCATTGCGGTCTCCTCCTCCGCCACCCCCACCCACCGGCACTTTCGCTCTCCACCGCCTCCACCCCCATCTCTTCATCCCGATCACAGTGTTGCTGCATCTCCCTCTCCCTGTCTGCAGCCCCCGCCGCCCCCGCCTTCCTCCCGCCCATCCCCTCTCCCGCCCCCGCCATGCGTGTGGCCGCGAGGTGGGCGCTATTTGTAACGCTCTGGCACCGCTTTGCGCTCGGGGCTTCGACCCGTGAATGGGCTGCGGACCAGGAAGCGCACAGGCGGCAGAGTGCACTGGCGCTGACCGGAATCCGAACTGTCAATCTCGCTGCGAAACAAAAATTGCATTCGTAGGGAACAGCGAAACAATCGAATACTCAACTATTCTCATCACGAAAATCATTTGACGCTCGAAAGCTCGAGTCTTCAATAATTTATCATCTGCTAAATGATTTGGAATCCTTGAGATAATTTAAAAAGTGTATTTTCGATGTAGTACCATCCATATAGAGCTTCTGCACAATATCAACTCTTCGCAGTCCGGCAATATATTAGTTGACCTAGTATGCAACTGGATTCGTGGAACGTTTCTATATGAAATAACATTAGAAAACACTATTAACAAATATACATTAACTCATTACTCTTGCTCTTGGTTGTTACAGACAATTGAAACTAGACGCCATTGCATATTTTAAATTATTTCGTGATGTTTGAAATAAAACATAAGCTTTTAGTTTAAGTGTTCGATAAAAAAATATCTCATTTCACGATCAATTTACGCTTTATTCTCATATTTGCTTTGAAAATCAACAAGAAAACACAATTTGACACACTTGAAAAAACAAAATATGTATGTTTATATTAAGCATTTATTATTAATATTATAGTATATAAATTTCAAAATCGTCTTATAAAAATCAGGAATATTGAATGTATAATTGAGATTATTTCTTTAGTTGATTCATTTTACTGACAACTCGAAAACAAAATAAATTTTAGATTGCTGAAAGATGAATAAAATGAAACGCAAACACAGCAAGCTTCTTTGGTGCGTGATATGAGAGTGCAAGCAGAAAAAGTTTTCTTTTGAGAGGCGTCGCCAAGACTTCAAGAGAAGCACAAGAAGTGTGTCGGGTCGGGCGCGACATCTTGTTCCAGGATTAAGCTGAGCGGCTTCGAACATAGAATATGCTGATCACTGTAAATATGCAGTTTCGTAATCATAGGATTCTTACCAAGAATTCCACAATAATGAATTCAACTAGCCACTTGATATCTTCAAATGTGGGGAGGTATTTAATTTATATACATAGGTTGGACAAAAAGTAATGAGAATATTGCTGTAACTTAAAGCGTGCTGCCATCTGCCGTGAAAACAGGAAGAACTACTGTGGACAGCGTGCGGAAACAGTACTCAATCTACTGCAGTATGTAATTTTGCAGAAGTAGTGTAAACGAACTAAAGTCATGCCTAAAAAGGTAGAGCAACGTTCGTGGCTCAAAATTGAAGTGACACGTGATCGGAGTAAGCAATGCTGTTTTCAGGGACTGTGTGAAGCATGTGATGATTCAGAGTTGTCATACTTCTCAGTTGCACGATGGGTTGAAGTGTTCAGATTAGGCAGAGACGATGTGAAGGATATCGCCCGTACGAGACGACCCCACGTGGAGAACTCTTGGGCCTCTAGCAATGGGTGATACTGGAGCATCCACCTTACGAGATATGAGTCCCTGTTATTATGATCTCTTCACCCAAATGAAAGAAACGGGTAGCTATGAACTAAAGAATATGTCATACTTTAAAATCAGACGTTGATTAAAGAAAAACAAAAACGTGAACTTAAATCTAATTGCAATAAGTTTATATATATATATATATATATATATATATATATATATATATATATATATATATATATATAAACTTATTAGATCTGGTGGATACTGTCTAAAAAGAATGGCCAGAAGGGATTAAAACCGAGGAAGATTTATCACAGAATATATGTTTATGAACACCTACTGTGTAAGCTTTAGGAGCTGGTGTAGTTCACACACGAACTGATTGACAGTCAGACCGTCTGAAAGTTAGGCAGTCAGGCAGTTAGGTATGCAAGCAGTTGAGCTAACGGAGATCCAGCCGTTAGGAGTGAGAGCCGGAGGGACGAACGTATGAAAAAAAACTTATTTGTAAACAAGCACTTTTTGGTACCAAATACACCATCAATATTATTATCAATCAATATATCACCATCAATATTATATTAATATTGATCAATATTACAATCACCATCAATATTATTATTATTATCAATCAATATATATCGCCATCAATATTATATTTTCATCATTATCTGAAATATTTACAATAGATAACGAGGTTTGGGGCTGATAAATCAGAAACGAACGAAAATAATTTTTCCTTTACTTCATGACAAACTTCCCGTTACCTACTGAGTAGTAGGTAAGTAATGTAAATAAAAATAATATTATGACATTAGAGAAGGTTTTACTTCCCAAAATGTGCTTTTGAGGGTACATTTCACACAATTAATTGGAAAACGTATCGCAATACTTCTAAACATACTGCTTAAAATCCAGGAGACCTAGAAGAAGGGTTAATGATGCATGAAGAGGTGAATCGTGGACTCCACTTTCAATTCCAAAGTTAGGAAATGAAAGTAGATCGAGTAGATATTGGCCAAATAGGGCGAAAAAGGTGCAGGATCTGTGATATGGAAGACAGGGAACATATAAGAGAGAGAGGTGTTTTCTTGAGGAAGGAAGAATGTGGGAAAAGGTGGAATGTTCAGTATAAGGTGAGGTAGATATTAGAGGATAAATGTGAAAGAATTAGTATTGCGTAAAGGTTCAGGAAAGTGCATAGTATATAGCTTATTATTATACACAACTTCTATTGTCAGCAGCTTGTACTATGCATGTATCTGGCGAATCCAACCACTGTACATTTACACAGTTTTAAAAATAAATATTCATTCATTCTCTTTCAATGTTGGGCCTGGGCGCGGAGGTGTAACCCCACGGGCTACCATTTGGGGCGACGATCTGCTTTGGCAGTTATTTGCCGTCGTTGGTGCGACGCGCAGAATGGAATGTGCCGCTTTGTTTGCGATAGAATGTGTAATCGATCAGATACCGGAGAGAGTTCAAATGGTCCTGCTCAAAATGTCCTTATTCTACATACATTTGGAAGTGAAATCGCTTGATGCTGTCGTGGTTGATGTGCTCTGACGTATGTTTGTGCCCAGTGCAGAAACCATTGAATATGCATTTAATTTAATTCGGATTTTACGTTGTGCTATCTCGCGATGTTTTTAAGGTTCTCTCAGAGGATTATATTTGAGAGGTTTCATTTTCAGTGTAGAAAAAATATTTTCTCGTTAATGTAAAGTCATGAAATTAGCATAATAAGTAAAAACCTATCCTTTTAGGCGCTGGTTTCATTCACATAATTAGTAAATACTTACCATTGTGTTGATATGATATTTTTTCAAACATTTGTATGTGCTTCTTGCAAGGCGCTTCATGTTTTTCATCGTATGTTTTTCATCCGTTTAACATAATATGTTTCAATAAGAATTTCCCTGTTATATCTAATATTTTTTTGCAATATGCCTCATATTTAATTTTTATAATTTACCACTACTCATATAACATAACAACTGTTACCAGTTTCCAAATCATATAAATACATTTTCACCAAACGTGTAATTAGTGGTAATAAATCTAAGAGCAACAAAAATTTCGCAAATCACGAAAGAACGTACAAACGACTGCAAACGAATATATTCACGAATGAATAAATTGTTGGAAAACTTAGTGTTTGAACCTTCTTTTTACGCCCTGATTGACTCAACGCTGAAAGACCATCACCTGCCCTCCGTCGAGTGTGTAACTGCCTTCTCGAAATGAAAATGCGCTCCAGTGCAAGAAAATAGAGGTGGTTCATTGGCGGAGCCGGGGATCTCTGGATGCGCCAGCGGAAATGAAAAACGCGGAGAGTGAGATAAATTGGGGGCGGGGATGGAAATGGGCGGTGCGGGGATAGGGTGGGGTTAAGGCGGGTTGGGCGGGGTTTGTGAAGTGGAAAAGTGGCGAACAGGTTCCTACTGGGAGTGCTGGGGAGGCAGAAATGCAGAAAAATGTGGATGAGACTGAGAGAAAAAAAGAGATAATTGAGAGTGAATGAGCAAGATATAATCAGTAGGGTGAAAATATTGCAGAGAGAATCATATTGTATAGTAGTCAGTTTGCAGTTTTATTGGGAGTGCACAATGGATTTTTTAGGATGTTTGATGTCTTCCGACACGCTCAGTGTAGAGAATAAGCAATTTGGCGCGAGTTTAGACAGAGAATTACAACACAGTCGCAATGAGAAGAGTAAAAGACAGGAAGTAAAAATCTATTTATTAAAGAGTATGGTATGTCGGTAAACAGTGTTATTGATACGAAAAAGTTTAGATCGATTTCTGCCTTCGATTGTTACACGCTATTTAGCAATATTTAATCACACAAATACTGACGCTAAACACGTGGCATTTTTGAAGAAGTTTACTAAGTACCATAACTTATTTTTTGTATCGTTTTCAATATTTTTCAGTAAAAACATCGGGTACAATTTGTCGAAAATTTGAGCATTTTTTGCGTGAAAAATTCACGTATTTTGTGTGAAATGTAGGCAATTTTTAATTTTTGTTTTAACAATGTTTTTCTCAAAAATAATCCCATTGTTTTTTAAGAACATTTATTGATGAATAGTCTAAAAGACATTTAAGAAAATGGTGCACCTCTCATGTTGGTTCAAACTCCTGATTTTCGACAATAGAAAAGCGACGTCTTCCTTCATTTGAAGATACATTTTTTCTTAATGCAATGTGTTAATCAATCACATATTTTCAAATAAGATCACGTTCAATTTTGACGAAACCGTGAGTATTTTTGGAGTAATTGGGCCTCAAATTAGTCGCCCGCTCTGAAAATCCTGCGCTTCTTGATCGTAACACTAGCTGTTTTGAGGCAGTTGGATGCTACGTAAGTTAGAATGTGTATAGTATTTTATATTGCTTTATTCGTTTATTACATTGGAGCTTTTGTCATACGTTTACAAATTCATCTTTTAGAAATTATTTAAAAATTATTTGAAATAATTATGAAATAATGATTGCAAACCTTTAGCCGGCCGCTCCGAATTTATGCAGTTGGATGATACGTAAGTTAGAATTTGTATATTATTGCGGATTTATTTTATTATTATTTATTATATTTTAATTTTTATGTTATTTCACTATAAATTGCGTCTTTTAATTGTGTTAAATATGCAAACGACTAGATGAGCGCTCATTGTTGGTTGTTGTTACTCATTGTTGTAACGCCGCACAGATAATACGATTATGACGGCTGCTTTTCATTGGCGGAAATTAAAAAGAATAATTTTATATATTTGTACAATATTACAGCACCATAATGTTCAATACTCGTAATTACTATTATATATTTTCGATCTGTTTGTTTCCAACACAATCAGTATCGTATTATTTATTTAGTTTTAAATATTATACTTTCTTGCATTCTCCTTATTTTTCGCACCAAATGTTCTACGATATCAAATGAGTTTTGCAAAAACTATTTCGGAGAGCAATTGTGGTATAAGTAAAATTGCATAACCATCACTAATGACGTGAAAGTTCGTGCAGTTTTTAGCTCCACTAATTTTGGAATGTGGTAATTGTTTTGAATAAACTAGAAACGAACATGGGATTTGCAAGGGAGGGCATGGAGAGTTTGGTAATTATGCCTGGCTCATTACGTGCCGCACTGGCAGGCGTGGCTGCGTTGTGTGCCGGGCGTGTCCCTGCCAGGACAGTGACTTCATCGCAGTACGTGGAAACCAGGCTGCAAAACTAGGCAAAACAATAATGGCGGACATGACGTTTCTTTCGTCTCGCGGAGGATCATGCCAGGAAAAAAACAATAACCACCATAACGTATTTTACGACATTGTAGCCAAACAACGAATCCAATGCAGTGTGACGTCCCCTCATATGCGAATGCTGTCTAATCAGCGTAATTCATGCAGGCGAGGTTGTCACGTGACAAATGGCCCGAGTGACCGGAAGGGAAGGGGGTTATGGATGGAGCAGAAATATTCATGTAGTTGTTAATAAATTGAGTTTAATTACTTAATTATCACTGAAGTTAAGCTATTGAAAAAGTTCTTATCCCGTGACACAATTTTTTTTCAGACATAACATGTGAGACTAGGACCGCGAATGATCGAGAAATAAAGACTGTTTCCTTACAGGAAGATAACAACCTTCTCATAACATTCTTATATGCCCGAGTGTTTGAATGTTTCTCTTGAGTAATATTTAAAATATAATTCTTACAATGAAATAAGCATGATAATAAGGATTGCATCTTTCAAAGTAGCTATTAAGAGGATGCTTTTGTTAAAGTGTAAAGTACTGATAAAGTGAATGTTAGTGGCTGATGGGCTAGACATAGGCTAAGAGGGAAATGAAAGAATAAAAATAATGTTACAACAGCGAGAACAAAACAGTTACAAGAGTTATTTCTTGAAAAAACATACATTAAAATGGCCAGAGCAGAGACAACTCGTTTGAGATGTTTATCGTGGTAACACAAGCGGAAATGCAAAAGGTATTTCAGAGTTGCAGAATGGCGCACCATGAAAAAAGTATTTTTAGAACAGTTTGCATAGCGGGAATATAAAAGGAATTAAATTAACTATCGTTATTACACAGATTTAAAATTAACACATACTACCAAATTAAAATTCACGATAGATGTTGACGATCATGATACAGAAAACATCATTTTGAACTTTTTTAAATTCACTTTCGAATAATTGTATAGATATCACGAACCTAAAAAATAAAAAAAGTCAATATAGACACTAATACGTTAAAAGTTTCAAAATTTGAGACAGTAAACAATGTGTATTAGTTATGAAATGTGAAGAAAATTTATATCTGTAATTTCAATATTCATGAAATATTCAGAATTTTGATGATTTTTTTTACAGAAGAGCATGTGTATTAACATACAAAAAATGTGTTATGTCTTTGTACAGTAGACAGAAGTTCAAAGACAGCCGTGGAACACAGTGAGCGTCCTAATGTTCGACCATGTGGAGTAAAATAGGGAGGCGGACGTAAACACACTGTTCGTGACCAGAGGCGAAGTGCATGAAAAGCGCAGGGGGGAGGGCGGAGACAATTTATGGAGGTGACGTGATGGAAGTGACGGGCGCCTAGCGGAGTATCGACGAGACAGTTGAAGCGGCCGGTGTCACGCGTGACAGCTTTCAGGGCGAGCGAGGAGGCAGGCGCAAGAGGGAATGCCCTGAGGAAATAGGAGCTGTGAGTTGCACACGAGCCTTCATGAGGTCTGCGTACTCACCTAATTAATTAGTGAGAGACATACTCCGGTGTAGTGGTCTAACTGTTCCCCTTTCATTTGTGGGTGTCAAGTTCAAATCCATGTCGATCCGTTGGAATTTGTAGTGGACAAGGTAGGTTTTCCCGGATTTCTCCTATTTGCCCTGATTCTCATACCACCTATATTTAATCACCATTCATATCATACCACTGCATATCATCCATTCATCACAAACATTCCTTTTCTCCAGATATTTCTATAAGACTAAAGATTTTCCATTATAATAAAGGTATTTAGAAATCAATCAATAAGCTGATTTTAATATAAAATGAAAAAGTGTTTACGTTTATTTTATTTTTAAGTCAGCTGGGATGGCGGAGGTGGTTAAGCGATTCGATTCCACACTTCGAATTTCGGTGAAGCCTGGCATGAATTCGGCGTTCCAAAACATCCCAACGGTGTTCAATAGGATTCAAATCAGGACTCTACGCAGGACAGTCCATTACATGGTTGTTATTGTAGTGTAACCACTTTGCCACAGACCGTGGAGTATGAACAGTTGCTCTATCGTTTTGAAAGATGCAATCGCCATCCCCGAATTGCTCTTCAACGGTGGGAAGCAAGAAGGTGTTTAAAACATCAACGTAGGCCTGTGCCGTGATAGTGTCACACAAAACTACAAGAGGTGCAAGCACCCTGCATGAAAAACAAGACCACATCTAACACCATTTTGGACGTGTCCGGATACTTTTGATCACATAGTGAATAACAACCGCTGTACAACCATGGCTAACAAGCTGATCATTCGAGTGACCAAAACAGTGAAAAATACCTATCACTGCCATTATCTGTAATTCTCTAGCAAACTTAATTGATAACTAACCTTCTGAACATACTTGGAGCGAACTTTCGTTCCAACTCAATGTAGAGGCTGAACTGGAAGCTCGGGTTTGGTGTACAATTCAGATTCGATACAGTACAAGCACAAAACTACTACACAAAATCTGCATTATGCTACATCTTGTCGGCTAGTCTGCTCTCCTAATCAAATTGACTGTCGGTTATAAAAGTTGTTTCACACTGATTGCATCAATTATTTCATCTAAACTTTTTCGAATTAACAGCATTATGTCAAACACTACACAACTCAAAACACATACCACACACTCGGTACACACTCATATTACCTGTAATGACACAAACTCACGATAAAATAAATATTATTGTATGTATTTGCAAGCAAAAAACCTCCCAGTCTATCTAGGTTAAATGAATTTAAGTTGTTTCAGATTGGCTTTGGTTCGTGTTAGATAAGAGGTGCAATAACTGCACGTAAAGCATATTAACCTAAAATGTATTTTTTTTTTCATGTAACCGTGAAGGAGGTCATCGAACGAACAGTCTGCAGTCTTAGCTGAACGTACGAAAAATGTACAGAATAGAGACATTTAATATCTCCTACACCGCCAGCTTTCTTCGAACGCCACCGGTGATGGTGATGGTAGTAGCGATGGCGATGTTTAATCCGATAATAAAAATTATTCGCTTCAGGAGGAAAAGAAATGACTACCGCCATCTCCTCCATTGAATGAACGTTTGACCTCATGATGAACAAATCTTTCTGATATCATTTTCATGAGAAACGCTTTACTTCTGTATAGCAATTTCTTGACAGTTTCTCTTTTGCTATAACTTCCAGAAAATTGTGCGAATATTGAGTGAACTAGAATTGTCGATGAAGAAATCCTTGTTTCGGATACAAACAACAGAAAACGAAAATTTGTCAACTGATGGAAATGTGTTGTAAGTTATTACAGCACGCGCGTACGGTAGAAATAACGCGTGGCCATGAGATCTCGCCCGATTTTAGGCCATCGGAATTTGCCCGTCAGCCGGACGTCAGATATGCTGTGCACTTATCATTCATAAATACTATTAATGAACTCTCAAAGCTACAAGAACGCTTGGAGTCTTGAAAAAGAAACTTTACAAAAAAAACGCTTTGTACGGGAATCTAGGTTTCTGAAGCCAAAACGGGAAAGAAATTATTGATTGCTAATAAAAATAAAATCACGCTACATTTTCACTTGAAATGACTCACACTTACAGGTTTAGGTGCTAGAAAAAATTATGCGAGCACATTATACAGGACTTTTCTATAATATGTTTAATTAAAAACTTTCGTTATATTTTCTTGTATTCATACGACTTAATGCCCCAGAATGATGGTAAACGATTGATAATGAAGTCGACATTACTTAACAAAGTTTTTGAGCAATTTGTTTGATATTACGCACATTTGCACTATTGCAGCTCTATTATTATTATTATTATTATTATTATTATTATTATTATTATTATTATTATTATTATTATTATTATTATTATTATTATTATTATTTAATGTGAAACATTTTTTGTAGAATAATTACGTTACTATTCCCATCGGCATTGACACTGAATAATTTGAGTAAATATAGAATGTGTCAAAGAAGCACAGCCATGAGGAAACATTTAATGAAAAATGAGAAATAAAAGAAGTTCAAAATAATCGAAACGCCTACTTTCTTTCTTATCATTCGAGAGTACTTTATATTTATTTTTAGTACGCACACATCTGCATCACCTCGTCTACAGGTAAATTATTGACCTATTAATTTACCCAATTATTTTAACCCAACCGTGTGGGAAAGTTTCCGGACAAGTGATAATTAAAGTACAACCCTTTAAAATATTCTTGATACTGATCCAATGATTGAAGATATAACAAAATTAATTTCTAATGATTTTATTATATTTACATATAAATAGTTCTTGACCTGTATTTGGAAAAGTTAAAAACAAGTTTCCAAATACAATCCAATTTCAATCCATTTTCATTCCAATCCAAATCCATATCTAATGATTTTATTATGTTTACATATATATTGTTCTTGACCTTTATTTGGAAAAGTTAAAAACTTTTTACAAATTAAATTATGGTTCCAAAATCTGTTAATTAATTGTCCGGAAACTTTCGCTCCGTCTTGAATTTAGCTTGCTTTTTGCTCGGCACGTGTGTTATCCAAGTAAATATTGACCGCCAAATCAGGATGAATAAAGGCGCTAATGGAGGGCGGCAATTTCCAATGGGCTGCAGGCGGGCGGGGCGGGGGCGGGGGCGGGGGAAGGCGCCCGCTGACGTGCCTGAGCTTCCCACGCAAGGACAGCGTCGCGTGAGGTGGCTGAGGGGGCGGCGGCCGGGTGGAGCTGCGAAGAGGTCCTTCACCCGCGAGTGACTTGCCACGCCTCCGCCGCCACCGCACGCGCCCACCGCCCACCGCCCGCCGTCCACCGTCCACCGTCCACCGTCCACCGTCCACCGTCCACCGTCCACCGTCCACTGTCCACCGTCCACCGCCCACCGTCCACCGCCCACTGCCCGCCGTCCACCGTCCACCGTCCACCACCCACCGCCCACCGCCCACCGCCCGCCGTCCACCGCCCACCGCCCGCCGTCCACCGTCCACCGTCCACCACCCACCGCCCACCGCCCACCGCCCACTATCCACCGCCCACCATCCACCGCCCACCACCCACCCCTCACCATCCACCACCGATCGCCCACCGCTTACCGACCGCTACTTACCACCCACCGTCCTCTGCCCGTCGCTCACCATCAACTGCCCACTACCTACTGCCTGATGTCGCCTGTCGCGTGCGCAGAATCTCGCAAACGCTGTCGCGTGCTGACTCGCAAACGCTCATAAGCCTACAACGAACAGCATTGGTTCAGAAATACGGTTTGTCTATTAAGTTTCATGTGTATAGTAAGCAAGTACTTTTACCCGCATTATAAGACAAAAGACAAAATTATCGATACCACTTTAAGAATGATGTCGAAAAGTATGTGATGACATATTCCTCAAGTATGTGTAATGTTCTGCCGATCTGTGTGGCCGTGGTGGCTGAGAGCATGTAACGACTGAGCGCTTAGATCCGTAGGTCCGAAGGGTCGCGAGTTCGAGACCCGCCTTGGTCGTGGTTGTTTGTCCCTTGTCGTTCGTGTACGTGTTGTTGCGGAGGGCCTCGTGTTCTGCTGACCCCAGATCACAGGATCCCGCAAGTGTGTTTGTGTCTAGTGTATGATGGAAAATGCGTCCCATTTGGACGTAAAGGGTGACCAGCTGTCGGCTAGAAAAAAACATACGGGAAAAATGAATAATGTTCTGTTTTTTCATTTCTGAGAATTCTACCTCATTTAACATTGGGAGTAGGATGTGGGGTAGGGTTTATAGTATCGTCAGAAATCTCTTATTTAATGCCATTATAGATTTTTGTTATGAATGAAACTTTTCTTCCGCAATGCCACCAAAAGGGCTTTACGTGTTACTTTACGAAACTACGATAATGCAGGGTACACGTGGGCTTTTTGTCTATTTGACGTTGGTTCTCAACTCCTCGCAACCCACACACAGTTGACCGAGGCTGAGTGAGATAAATCTCAGACTCTTCAGCCTGATAGCTTTCCCGAGCTTTGTTTTTCTTGGTCACCGTCATCTGGTTAGCGGTCAGCCGTATCCGGCCGTGTTGACATGTTGGGAGGAGCCCTGAAGACGTTCTCTCTTGTTCGGCCGCTGGGCGTGAGTTTTTGTCAGGTTTCCCTCAGGCAGTTTTATCTTTCTCGGGTCGGAGAAGAATCAGAAGGTAGAAAAAAGAAGAGCGTCTGTCACGCATTGCGAGCGGCATTTGTTTTTGTTCCGTCTCCGCGAAGACGTGGCACGAAACGTGCGAGATATCACGGGGAAAAGCGCGTTTGTAACTTTATGTCAATGCTCTGTAAACATTTTGTGGGCGATGGAAAAGCGGTGTCCTTATTACGTCTACGTCGATTTAGTTATGTTTTTCTGAAGTTAAATTTCTATTAGGGTAAGTCAGGGCCAGATTGACAACCTAATAGAAATGGACGAAGTTGACACTATTACGTAAACCTTATCTTTTTAATTGATTGCATTATACATATTTATACGTTATCTTCTAAGCATTTTTCAAAGCACGTGGTAATACAATGTATTCCAGAAAAATATTTATTTTGTGAGTAACAATAGAAGGCCCGCCATTGCACCTGCCACTGCCCCGCCACTGCCCTCGCCATTGTCTCTTCCATTGTCCCCGCCACTGTCCCCGCCACTGTCCACGCCACTGCCCCTGTCACTGTCCCCACCATTTATCCGGCACGGCTCCCTCAACTGTTCCCACCGCTGTCCCCGCCGCTGTCCCCGCCGCAGTCCCCGCCACTGTCCCACCATTGTCCCCGCCACTGCCCCCGCCACTGCCCCAGCCACTGCCCCCGCCACTGCCCCCGCCACTGCCCTCGCCACTGCCCTCGCCACTGCCCTCACCACTGCCCTCGCCACTGCCCTCGCCACTGTCCTCGCCACTGCCCCCGCCACTGCCCCCGCCACTGCCCCCGCCACTGCCCCCGCCACTGCCCCCGCCACTGCCCCCGCCACTGCCCCCGCCACTGCCCCCGCCACTGCCCCCGCCACTGTCCCCACTACTGTCCCCACTACTGTCCCCACCACTGCCACCGCCTCGGTCCCAATCTCACGCTCTATACCCACCACCGTCTTCGACTTCAAGCAATCCACCTCCTTACTTCCACCTTCGCCACCGCCTACATGTTTGTTTCCGCCAACGCCTCCATCTCCGCCACCGCTTTTGCCTTCATCTCTACGTACGACACCCCATCGTCCAACTCTGCCTCCGCCACCGCCATGACCTTCGTGTCCGCCTCTATCCCCGCCATCCCCTCCGCCTTCGCGTCCCAAGCCGCCTGCTTCTCGGGCTCTAATCAGACCCCACGCGGAGCGCAATTACGGTGCTGTTAATGTTTCTATTGGGTTACGCCCCCCTAGTGCCTGGCAGACGACGCCATCGCACCTCGGATTCACGCAGATGGTCTCCGTTATGACGGTTCCCTCCCTCTTACATCTTCCACAGCGTCTCTGAACCCTATTTTGCTCTCCTCCCTCTGTGTATTTTTCTCCACCCTCGACTTCCAAACTATTTTTATTTCTTGCAGTTACTTTTTCTTCTCGCACAGATTTCTTATTTCTTTCTTACGTATATTTTTTATCATTTTCTATTGTGCAGTTTGTTTTTCATTTTAAACGAAGTATACCTCGTCTTTACTAGTCGTTTCTTTTTGCGAATGTCAGCTCGCAATACTATTTCAAAGCCATCTTCATCAGCAGTATAATGCTATTTCTGCTTGTCTATTTCCCTCTTTTGCCTTTCTTAATTGTTTTAGAATCGCAATTCTCATCGCAAAGTTGTTTAACTAGTATTGCTCATTTAATTGAGCTTTATGATAGTGATTATTATTTAATCAAAGATATTCGAAAAATCTCCAATCGCTTTAGCATTTGGCAAGTACGTTAAAGAAAATCGAAATGTCTAGAACGTTTTCTGCACCATTGTCTACGCTCTCTGACTGTCATTGAGTTCTGCCTCTCATTTAGACTTCCAATTACCGCCACGTATAAAATTGAAAAACAAAATTGCTACACGTGTCGTTTGCATTTTTTTATTTCTCCTCTTTTTGACACCATCTCTCACTTCAGATATTTGTCAACCTCACTCGTTCATAATAAGCTGCCACACTAAAGTACAAGTATCTCTGCACGTTTGCTATCTTCCTGCACAAATGTTTACAATTGTTATATGAAGACTTCTATTTTTGGGGCGAAATTCGAAACGGGAAAAAAATACACTTTCACATTAAAATTAAGTATAATCTTTCTCACAGTTCAAAGATGTACTGGAATTATTTCATTAGTCTTTGCATCAACCTTAAGTCAAAATTCAACTACTATAAAGTTAATCCCGCTATATTTATTAGGTAGTCAATACAATGATAATCTAAGAAATATTCTAAGGAGCTTAGTTGCAAACCAAGAAATGTGATTGTGACAAAAATTATTCGTTCCTCGCCTTTGCTACAAATGTCTAATGACTAAGAGCTATGTGCCGTTGCCATATAAACCTTCACGGAAGATGGATCATACTCGTGAATCGTGAGAGGATTTCTAAAGTTCAAATTACGAACTACAGCTGGGTCTTTACGAACCTCTGGAACTTGTTTTCGTGGCAAGTTCGCTCGGAGAGATTCTCTCTGGAATATTCCTGCAATTAGAGAAAACACGACTGAATTCCGAGTGTGTTTTTGTGTGGAACAGAATTTCTCAACATACTTGAAATTCACATTAGTGCATTAGTGGCAACACGGCACATTAAAACAGAGGATCGTTTAGATACATGCTACTGAGTATTTTAGAGTTGTTCCTCTCTATTGAAATGAAAGTTATTTTTTACGTGTTGTCTTTTCCTTTACCAAAAACTTAGGTGTTGCCGCGGAGGCTTTGGTGAATTCTTTAGGTACAGTTGCGGCACAACCGAACAGGTGGCTCTAACTCAAAATAAAGCGAGGGAGCTAACGAGTACGAAAAATTCTTTCTTACTTTTCTGCGACACCAGTTAGGATTTTTGAACAGATAAATGATTTTTCATAACAATCAAAATCTGTAACAAAGAAATTCAATGTCAATTGAAAGAAATATGACCTACCGCATTTACACTTCACATGATATCGTGAAACAAGTATTTGTTGCAACGAAAATGAAAAGATAGCATCATTGTCAGTCTTTTCATATTTAAATTTTTGCTCAGACCCACCAAAATAAATAATTTTAGATTCTATGAACAACATGGGAGGTAATTCAACAATACTACATGATCACTAAGTCATTAAAGTAACCAACGTATTCAGTTGCTCTTGAACTTTAAATTCTACGTCGGAAGTACGGAGTTGGAACAATAGATCTTTCAGATTTAATGAAGACAATTAGCAGAAGAGGTCTGTTATCTGTGTTCCGCAATAGGATGGGGATTTTGACTTAGAAAGGTTCTCCTCATGTTTATTGAGATCACTGAAAAAGAATCCGATCACAAGTAACTTTGAAAAAATGATGCTGCTGTTAATACTGCCAAAGTTCTCAAGTTCCTTCAAAAACCCTAAATGACTCTTTTTTCATTAGTTGCGTGGCTGTTTTATTTCGTTTAAACAATTATGATGTTCGAAGTTAATTTCAACTGTTCACATCTGTCAAATTGCGTACAAAAACTATTTTTTAAACAATCTTCACTATTCAATAGAATGTTTTGGAGTAAATACTTCATTTTGCCAGCTACCAGTTACATGCCCAAAATACAATTGACAATTGTTACTGATATCATTTTGTCAGAAGTCATTTGTCACATAAAATTCGTTTTCTGTTATCTCAAAACATATAAAATATATTCTCATGACAAAATAATTAAAATGAGAAAAGTGGTGTATTAAAGAATAAAAAATACAATATACGCATTTCAAACACAATTCAGAAATCCCTCTACCGGTACCAAGAGTTTTAAAACGGTCATATGTTAGAGATATAGGCTATTTGTACAATCCTTGCTGGAAGAGCTTATCAGCAGAAATACAAGCAGTAAACGTAAATCACCTGTGTTTCAATATGGTCGTAAAGATAATTGATAAGCGCGTAAACCATAGTGGACCGAACAGAACGGTCTCCCGGGTGTTGTACATCACTATTGGCTTCTGCAGCGAATCCCAGGGGCACCGAAAATAGCTTCTGTATCTCGTAACCTGGAAGTAGAGGCGGTTCAGGGCATCGGCGTTCAAAGCGACGGATCGCTCCGACTGCCCCAGTTTCATTGAACTCGACAGAGCACGCAGCGGCGTAGTGTGAAAATAAGCGTCGGTTTCGAAAGCGGAAGTCTGCAACCTCTTGTTCCCGCATTCCACGTTTCCACTAGCAGAGCGCTGTTGTTTTACGGCAGCAACAGGCACAGAACTGAAAGACCCATACTGTAGTAGATTACCCTGTTTGACGGACAACATCCACTGTATCTGAATCTGTGTTGCGAAAGTAGATCAAAACATACAATAGGAAACATCTGTAAATCGTATAACTGAAATAGTTGCCTCAAATGTCGTTAAGATATATCTGAAATTAAATTGTTTTGAAATGTATGTCGCTTCGGCTGTTCTCTAGAATAATAGAAAATATTGTAAAAGTAGAGTAAGATAATATTGTAGTAAGTAGAGTAAAATAAATATTGTAAATGAGTAAAAATGTAAAGAAAGTAGACAAGAAAAGAGTATTAACTACAGATATTAAATATGTATTATTCCAAATCAAAATGAAAATGAAATGAATCAAAAAAAATATTTCAATGTCATTGCTCAGCAAACATTTTAAAATATTTACATTTTGACGACGTATTAAGCACTTTTTTTTCGTTCCTGTGTTCGCCCAGATTCAGATACGCATATCATATTAAAAATTAATTGGTTATTTAGCCGTTTCTTAATTTACTTGCAAACTTTTCAACTTTCAACAAGTATATGAAGTGACTATATAAATGAATATACAATTCAGAAATCACACCTCCAAAGCAGATTCTCAAATTGCTTAATATTGCGGCATGTTATTTTTTGTTTGCAACAAAGAGAACAACACGCCATTTCTGCCTTTAGTGTTTTAATTTTATTTATTCAACAGCCATTCATTTGGGTAGAACGTTGTAGAATGATACGAAAAGACGATTTGGAAAAAATACAATTTTGGGCTATGAACTACAGGATAAATATTCGTATATTGACCAAACATTAAAATTGAAGCACAACACAATATTCTGGCTAGTCATTACCAGCATCTATTAATTTTACAGGTTCATTTTTATTTACAAATTTTTTTATTGGTCAATATTTACTGCGTCGTCCATGCGCTTTAATTAATTTAAAAAAATAATAAAACGTTCTTTGCCGATCAGATGGCCGAGATCGCTAAGGCAGTAGTGCCGGAGTGGTTTCGGACCAGAAGATGGCTGGTTCGAGTCCCGCCTCGGGCATAGATGTATTTGTGTATGTCTGTATGTGTTGTCCTTTCACCCCCATTATCATCATATCATCATTTCATCCTCCATACCTCCAGGGCTAACAACCGTGGGGGATAAAAATCGGATCCAGCTAAAAAGTGCTGGTCCCCCCCCCCAAAAAAAATTGTCGCAAGCACCTGCCACCGTGATAATAAATAAAAACTGAGCCACGGTAAATGCAGGATGCTTGCATGCGTGGTCCTAGTCGGCCGATTAACGAAAAAAAAAGTTCTTTATGTATGTGCAGTCGTTTCTTGAAAATTCCACGGTGCGCTGGGAGGGAAATCTTCCTGTTATCGTTCGCGGAGACCGCAGGGCTGAATACTTCTGCGCGTGAGCGCGCTTCTTTGCCCAGCCTGAAAGCGCAGCGCGAGCGGCTCCCGTGCCGGCGGGCGGGGAGGAGGTTTGAGTGGCGCGTGCAAGGGAGCGCGCCCACGGGCGATCGTGAGGCGGCATCGCCCTCGGCGGCGGAGCCACGCCCGCGGGCGGTGCCGGGCGCATCCCTCGCATTCACCGGCGCCGCCCTCGCCCCCGCCCCCGCCCAATCCCCCCGGGCCGGCCGTTCGCTGGCGGGCCGTTCACCCCGACGCGGCGCGGGCGGGGCGGAGGCTGAGGGTGAGGTGGTGACAGGGTGTGAAAGGGCGTGATAAGGGGTGAAGCGTAGGGTGGGGAGACGTATGGCGCAGCGGCGTCGGGGGAGGGGCCGGGTGCAGGAGTCCAGTTCAATCAGCCACCGGGCGGGACGGGGCCGGCCGGAATGAGAAGGGATGGGGGCGAGTACGTGCCAGGAAGATGCGGTGGGGCGGCGGCGATGGTGTGGCGGTTAGCGTACCGGACTGTTATACCCAAGCTCGCGGGTTCAAACCCGATCGAAGCCGTGGATTTTTAGGGCGACAAAATCCTTCGTACGCCTTCCTTCGGAGGGGAAGTAAAGCCGGCTGTCCGAAGTTAGTAGATTTACTTGCATGTAAAAGATCCTCAAGCCTAAATGACGCGTCTGAGCTAAATTCAAAATCGCCTGTTTCTCGCCCAAGAAATACCCCCTTTCTCTGCTAGATGAAAGGAGCGTAGCGAAATTTGCGTGGTCAGACGGAAGAGCGGGCCTGATGGCCCGAGTCTCGCCGCGTAAAATAAGGCAAATTCAATTCAATTCAATTCAATGGGGCGGAGCGTGACGAGATGAAGTGCTTGATTGATTTCTTACTAGTGATTCCCGGAGCGTCGACTGCTAACGTTATTAGTCCCATAAGTGTAGTGCATTTTTTCCTCTGAAAGTGGCACTGCTTGCTCTGCTGATTCGGCGCCGCCAGTCGACTAGCGAGGTTTTCCCAACCAGGCATCTCTCACCAGCGGGGCACCGCCCCAGCCGGAACAAGATCCAACCTTCCGACCGGTCTCCCGGTATGTGTGGTAGAACAGTGCATGCAAGTGTAAGTGTATCTAAGGGGTGAGGATAGGGAAAGGATAGGGAGGAAAGAACGCGCGCGGCCCGTGGCCAGTTGGTTAGGGTACTGCTCCTGAATACACCTGGTGTTGATCGAAGAAACCGCGGAAATCTACCGTGCAGAGCAGCCGCCCCCTAGAATTCTCCTTCAGGCAGTGGCTGAACTCAACCTAGCTATGTGGTTTGTGTCAAAAAACCTATCACTGTCAGGACTCGAACCCCAGGACAGGTCAGAGGCACTGCAGTGGCATCGGTTGATGCCGTGAACCACCTCTCCCGACACGAGATGAAACGGGATATGATCAGGCCGGGCGGGGCGGGGCGATGCATGGCGTGGCCTGGCGCAGCATGGAGAGGCGGGGCAGGATGGGGATAGGCGAGGGAGGCAGGGTGGGACGCGACCAGGATAAGCCAGCGAACGGGGGAGTGTTGGACGGAAGTGATCGTGGGGAGAGAGGGCACGAGCCAAGATGGGCCGGAAAGAGTCTGCGGCCGTAGGAGGAACAGGAAGGACCCCCTGCTCGAGGAAGGGAGAGATGCTTGCGTAACGGAAAAATAGTTGAAAGACGAGAGAACGAAGGCAAATGGAATGCAGGTTCGTTGAAACAGGAAAATAATACTTGAATAATAATACAAAATAAATACTCAGGTGGTTAATAACTACTAATAACTGATAACATAGTCATGAGAAAAAGAAGGGGATGAAACCCAACGCTATTTTATTACAGTGTAAAGGAAAAAATAAAATGTCGAGAATGACAATAATGAAAAACAAATAATAAAGATAAGACAAAGATGAAGCAAGGAAAGCAAGATAAAGTAAGAAAATGAAGCACGTACACTTCAGAAAAAACGAAAACGAAGAGAGAAACGTTATGAATTGAAGAAAAATAGAAACGCAAAAAAACTCCATGGAATGAAGCACGATATCAATCAAATCGAAAACTGACAAATGTGAAGGATGGGAGTGAAAGAATTTAAAGAAAAGTAAAATTAAACTAAAGATTCAAACTGCAAAGTGGGCGAAAAGGGAGGGAGAGAAAGTGCAGAAGCGAAATATCGGACAAATGTGAAGGATGGAAGCGGGAGAACTAGAAGAAAAATGAAGAACTTAACTAACGATACAAACTGCAAAGGGGGCGAAAAGGGAGAGAGACCAAGTGCAGAAGCGAAATATCGGACAAATGTGAAGGATGGAAGCGGGAGAACTAGAAGAAAAATGTAGAACTAAACTAAAGACACAAACTGCAAAGGGGGGCGAAAAGGGAGAGAGGCCAAGTGCAGAAGCGAAATATCGGACGAATGTGAAGGATGGAAGCGGGAGAACTAGAAGAAAAATGAAGAACTAAACTAAAGATAAATACTGCAAAGGGGGAGAAAAGGGAGAGAGGCCAAGTGCAGAAGCGAAATATCGGACGAATGTGAAGGATGGAAGCGGAAGAACTTGAAGAAAAATGAAGAACTTAACTAACGATACAAACTGCGAAGGGGGCGAAAAGGGAGAGAGGCCAAGTGCACGAGCGAGAGACGGGAGGGGCAGGCAGGCTGCCAGAGCAGAGCGCGGCCGGCTGAGGGGGTGGCGGGTGGCCCCACGAGCACATGCGGCGGCGCAGTGGGGCCACGAGGACGTTGCCCTCGGGCTGGCACCGCCGTCCGCACCACTCGGACCTTGCAATGCGTGGCTTTGACGCTAGCTTACCAACGCCGGTCTGACTGGCTTTGGGGGCTCAAGTACTCAACACATGTCACTGCGGGGCCTCTCACCGGGAGGCCGTAGGTTTCCACTCCTAGGGTCGAAATCAACCTCTAGCTGGAGAATTTTAGTGGCAGACTGCTCTGTTTGAAATTCTGGCGCAACCTTAACAAACGGAGCACGGGCCGCGTCCTCTTCCTTGTTCTATCCTCTCAAATGTCTGGTGACATGTCAGGTGCTTAGTGCTTGTTCCGAGTGGGGCGGTGTCATTCATTTATATTGTCAATGTTCCTACGTACATCTATGTAAGAAATATTTTTGTTTAAGAAATATATATTAGTACGATATAATGAAATAAAGGCCCAGAAACTATTGTATCGGGGCTAGTGTGTTTGGCGACATTTTTAGTATTAGTCGCATACCCACGTTAATAGTTGTAACATTGTAATGACCTCGAGGAAAGAACTACGAGAGCAGAAAATGTTCAAAATGTTTATGACTATGTTCTATTCCAAAAAATAAAAACATTTTAGAACAAATTACCCACTAACAATTTAAACAAAGCCGCCAGCCCGCTATAAAACATACACTACACTTACGGGACTAATGGCCTTAGCTGTTGACACGCTTGGAAACACGAAATTATCAGTCAATGCCATTCCAATACCTGGAGTATCTCATTAAGACGCAGGACCCCAACATAAATCTGCAATATCAATGAAGTAACTTATAATGTATTTAAATACTAATAACACATGTATCTAGAAATATAATGTTGCCTGGTAATTTGTTCTAAAATGTTTTCAAGTTTGAGAATAGAGCATAGTCATATACATTTTGAACATTTTGTGCCCTCGCGGTTCTTTCCGCGAGGTCATAGACACCAATGTACTTTTTTGGTGAACTAGTTCAACACTTACTATGTTACAACTGTTACGTGGGTATGAGACTACTTCTAAAATGTCACCAAACACTCTAACCCAGATACAATAGATTCTGGGCCTTCATTTCATTATGTCATTTTAATATATATTTCAGAAACCAAAATATTTCTTAAATAGATGTGTGTAGAAGCATTGATAATATAAATGAATGACAATTGACGGTTACACTAAATTAATATAATTAACTATTTCTGCAATGCAGCGGTGCACAAAGTTTGGATATAGCCACCCAACACTATAATTACTTTACTAATATCTAAGAGAATTCTGAGGGGAAATGATGAAAGCATTGTTTAAAATAATTAAACAAGGTAACTTGAGTAAATGTTTGGTAGCCAAATGCATGAAAATGAAAAAGTATACTGATTAATCATAAATATATAACATATGTTAATATCAAACACAATACGAAATCATGGTTTAAAGAAATAGAATAATAGCTACAAAATTGAAAAAGTTTCAATATGAATTTTGTATATTCTGTTTTAAATTGCATCTCTTTGGCAGTGGCAATTAATATTAAATTATCCCGGTTGCGTATTCTGTTTGAACAATTCTATACAATATTCACTCTTTATTAAAACGTTATCTTTGAATTAATATGATAATGAACAATAAAATGTACTACTTTGAAAATAACAATTCTGTGTTGCACATGGAACCAAATTGTTCTTGAATAAAAGATATTCGTTCTCCACTGAGGAAGGGTTTTGAATACGAATATAAAAGCATTTTATTTAGAGTAATTTTTAATTTCTCTTTTACCTTGCAGAAGCGGCGCGTAAATCCCAATTTCTCTCATATCACGACCTAGACATGTCGGTCCCTTCTAGCGGCGATATTTGTTAATGAAGAGCTAAAGCAAATGGACTATTGGGACACGTGTTTAATGCGCTGAATACATGACGGTGATCATTTAAATTCTGACTACAACAAAATTCTGACAAAGAAACTACTACTTAAGTAGTGCGTTTAAGTTATTTTCTTTAGATAGGAAAATGCATTGTCAAATATGTCAGTAAAATGTAAATCCGCCAGTAATATGTCAGTAAAAAATAAAATGCAACTTAAGAGGCAAAAAAATGATTTATGTTGTAATAGACGTGAAAGGTTTATTTTTCTTCTCATCTCATTAAGTGGAAATGCTTTTGAACATTCAAAAAAGAGGAGTCAAGTTATTTCTTGTATGTAATAGTAATTTTGGCGCAAATGTGTTGCTAATTTTGCGATGATGGGATTCGAATGATAGTTTATATTCAGGAGGAGGAGGAAGTTGAGCCTCACCATTGATTTAGAAATGTGTAAAGAACGTAAATAAAATTAACAATATAAATTGGCAGTTTTAAACAAAATGTTCATTTTCATAGTATCACATACAGAATTTTGAATTATCGTTATTTATATAGTGGCTTTCATAGGTATTCCATTACCCACATGTTTAAGCTACTGGCCCAAAAACGTGTTCGCCTGCCGGCGCTGTCGTGTGCGTCAGGAGAGAAAGTTCGACGCGTCCTTCCACCCTCACGTGCGCTGGGCGTGGCCCCGCATTCCGAGTGCCTCTTCTTCATCCTTCTTCTTCTTCCTTGTCACCATCATTCTTCGTCCGGCAATGATAACGGTTCACAAGACTCCAAAGTAAATCAATACACTCTGTTGTTGGAGTTTCTTTCTTTCGAACGAGACCCAGTCGGATAAATAATAATTTAAAATTGCATAACGTTATTAAGGGACCACCTACTTAAAATTATTCCCTAAATTCACGACTAAAATCGTGAGGCATTAATTAAATATAAAATGAACTACAAGTTGCAGTTAGGTTTCTAAGGAGCATATCCAGTGTATATGAGTGCCTCTACAACCTTGCGCAAAATGTGAGCTGTTTCCGACAACTCTTTGTCTTGAACTTCTAAGTTTTTGAACGGTGGGGAATTTTGGACAAGTTCTTACAGAACATTAGTGGGGAAATCCCAGAGCTTTGATCACTATCTTGCGGACCTCGCTTTCCACTCTCGTGTTCCATCCTCCACCTACTTTGTTACGACGTTGTTACTGGCACAGAATCATCTACAAGAAGATATTTTTCCCCAAATTTCGAAAATTATCCGGTTTGGTTGCTGATGTCATTCTATTAGTATGGATTTGTTAGTCGTGCAGTATCGCCCACTGACCAATAGATGTTACGTTTATTTGTGAGTGATCGTGCCACTTGGGTCCTGTGATTGAGAATGTTCCTGAACCATCATGTATTTTTGTATATTATTTTGTGCTTGTGCTATCAATAATTCAGTGTCAATATCATGCTGTATGTTTGCATAAATTTCTCAATAATTTTCATACCTAGACCAAAATCATTGTATTATTATTGTTTCGGTCACATTTAAAGACCAGTCTCATATGTGCGTCATCTTAAAGACTGACCATATAGTTCTCTCTCATTCCATTGCGCCAGGAGACTTCAATTTTATTATTATTATTATTATTATTATTATTATTACCATTTTTACTATTATTACTATTATTACTATTATTATTAATTTTATTGTTGTTTTATTCTTGCACCATATACCTGTCAAAACTCAAGAAAAGAAGATGTAGGTTCCGTCCAATCTCTCCATTTTACTACTCATGCTGGGCGGGGGGGGGGGCAATTTCTTCCACCCTGAAGGGTTTTATGAGAGCAAACCGCCCTCTGGCGGCACCGGCTGATTGTCCCTCGGGCTCGTCTCGCCCTGTCCCGTCGCGTCCCCCACTCGTCCCGCCGCCCCGGGGCAGTTGCCAAGAGGCGACGTTGGCGCCGCGGCGCGGTGGCGGCGGCGGCGGCGGCGGCGGCGACGGCGGCGGCTCGCCGCGCTGTATGGCCCGCGAGGACGTGTTCTCGTTTTTCGCTCATGAATAAGAGACGCGGCCCGCCCACCAGCTCGCCCGCGCTATCGCCTGAGCACGCTCCGGCTGTTGCATCTGCCGGGTGGGAGCATGTGTGCACATTTCGTCTGGATTTTCGCGACGCCCTAGAGATTTTTTTTTTTTTTTTGGAATCTACGTGACAGAAACCTTTTGCAGCGTTATTGCGTGACAGTGGTGTCAGCTACAACCCGTGCGTGTTCTCGGATCACCTGGGCAGGCTCCGGGTTGTTGCATCTGCCTCCTCGGAGGCGGCTCGGCGGACATTCAGTCACGGTTTTCGCCACCTCTTAGAGGTTTTTTTGGCATTTAGGGGAAGCGTTACTGCGTGACTGTCGGCTACTACCCGTACGTGTTCTAAGACCTTCTTGCGCTGAACAGAGCATGCACGTACGTTTGATAAATATCTCAAGCCAATTAGCAATGGTACACGTCTAAAATGAGTTGTTCAATGGTTGGTGACTCCGAAGTGAGTAAAATATTAACTTGTATTGATCGGTTAAATGAATTTTAAAATTTACTAGCATTCCAAATTTATCATCTGAACTAATGGTCTAGAAAAAAACTCTATATGTCATTGAAAATTACAATAAAATCATAATTGTGTACTGAAAACGTTATTAAAATTCTTAAGTTGAAAAATATGTCATTTTGAACGATTAACTGCGACTAAAACAAAGCAAACCTTACTATACTGTAAAAACGTATACTTTTTCACATTGAACTGTAAGTACAGCGGTGCTACCTGCTTGTACATATTTATTAAAACAAATTTAGAATTCAGCGGATATACCTCAAAACCGGACTATCTCCTTCACCTTTCTAGTCCCCCCTTACTTACAAACACACATGAACTACACTACCACACATGTCGAGAGCTTAGACCAGGAGAGATGGCTCAGGGTATCAACTGATGGCATTGCAGTTCCTCTGAGGGAGGTCCTAGGTTCGAGTCCCAACGGTGGCAGGATTTTCGACCCTAGCTTGACAGCTAGGTCGAGTTCAGTCGCTGTCTGGTGGAGAATTACAGTGGCCGGCTCTGATGGGTAGTGGCTGCTCTGATCGGCAGTTTTCCGTGGTTTTCCGATGAACACCAGGCTAATTCCAGAGCAGTACCCTACAAAATGAGCCATAGACCGCGCGCGATCTTCCCTACTTCTTCTTTGTCCTATTCTCTCCCCTTACACACTCACTAACATGCACTACTCAAACACACATGCCGGGAGGCCGGTCGGGAGTTTAGAGATTGTCCCAGCAGGGGCAGTACCTCGCTGGTGGGAGATACCTGGTTGGGGAATACCCCGCTAGCCGACGGTAGGTCGGCGCTGGATCTCGCCCTTCACAAGGGAAAGATCACCGCCACCTCCCGTGCAAAACATCCACTACACTTAACGGGACTAATGATCTAGTAGTTGACGTGCCAGGAGTCATTAAAGTACTCAATCGTTCTATCCTCACCCCTTACAGACACGCTTGCACTACACTACCACACATGTCGGCAGCTTAGTGCTTATCCTGGCTGGGGCGGTGAACCCGATGGGGAAGGTACATGGGGTACTTGGGGCAAGCCGCCGTGTACTTCGACGCCAGATCTACCATCAACCAAGGGAGGAATATTTACGCCTCCCGTAGTAAAACATTCAGTTCACTAACGGGACGAATGACATTAGCGGTTGACGTTCCCGGAACAATAAACGGTTAATCAAAAGTTGTTCGTGTTAAAGTATTCGCGTTAAGTTAGCGTAGTGGAAAAATTGCCAATTTCACGCAACAAATTTGACTTGGCTTTCCTCGCACATTTGCAAGTAGAGCTTTTGGCCTTCTGCCTTAGCGATTAACATAAAACATCTTGTGTTCTGCGAATACATATTGCCCTTTAAATTTACATCAAAACTGATACGGTTTTTCTGACGTAACGGCTACTGAATTATTTTTCCTTTGCTACACATAACGCCTTTCCTATACGTTTCATTCATCAATTAGCTTTTGCTATTGTGAAAAATACTCAAAGTCTACCATCACTATACTCCGGTTGCCTGGCGTGAGGCAGGGTTTTGCAGGGTTCGGGAGCAGACAGGTCGGACATACCGAGAGTCGCTATTCATGAAGCTCCCAGGCCAAAAGGTGCTGATGTTTTAGTGAAGTAAATGGAGGCAATGCACGATGTTTAATATTTAAAAATCATTTAATAATAAAAAACAATATTCAAATTTACTACGTTACTCTTATAACTTATAAAGTTACTCTTATAACACAATGAAGGCAAGTTCGATGTTTCCATCGTAATTCGTTGTGAGCAATCAGTTCATACCCCCTGATGAGTCTGAGTAATTTTAAATTAACAGAGCACAGTAGTATTCAATTGCCTTTCTCAACAACACTTTGAAAATATTCAAGTTTTATGCGAGATACGAACCAACGAACTTTTGGTCATGCACATAGGTACTTTATTTTACCGTTGGTATTACGTAGGTTAGAGAATGAAACGTGATTAATTAAATATTGAATACAATTAAACAGTGTCCACCAAATCTAATATTACAGTATGTGTAAAAATTGAAGAAAATTACAGAGAAAGTTTCTTGCCACTAGTAAATGGAGCCTTTGCGGAGACCAGCAAGAGCAAATCCACTGCAGTAGTTTCAAACCGCAAGCTACCGCAATGTGCTTTATTTCGAAGGCTTTGCTCCTCCTTATGACCAGCCTCACAGACGCAAAGAGGCGACGTTTCTCCACTCACACTCAGACCTCTGCTTCCCGCATTCTCCCTCAATACCGCCTAATCCTCTCTGGCTCCCGTCCTTCTCAACTCGTAAAATCGTCAACGCCCACCCGGTCCCTTGTACAGTTCTACCGCTTCGTGCCCCATCCTCGTCCCCTCTCCCTGTACAGCTGACGGTCTCGCCTTCCCGTTCACCCACATTTACAACGCTTGGTTATGCACCGGATATTTTCGAGACTCAAAACCGCGGTAAGGCAAGGCCGTTATTTAAAACTAGTAGTGCTACCGCAGCACCTACTTTCTCGCATTATTTGTAACGCAGTATTATACTACTACATGATTCTGCAAAAGTATTCCCAACCTGCAATTTTTTTTCTCCGCGCTGAGATTGGAAGTTATTTTAAACGGGGCAAGCATTATACCCCTACATCATCACTCGCATGGCTGTATTCAGCTTTGCGGACGCTTAAAGATTTAATGGTTTCTTGAATTATTTCTAACATTATTTCTAACTTATGCATTTTTCGTTAATTCAGAGAGACCTGTCGCATCTTTTTATTAATCCTTTTATCCATCCGAAAAAAATAAAGACAAAAAATTGGAGCCTTTTTTCAGAAATAAATTTAATTATTTTCAAGCACAAATTACGCAAAACTACTCATGCTCCTTTTTTTAAATGTTCATTACGTAATTTAAAGTTGTAATTTTTTATTAGGTATTTTATTTAACAAAATTATCTATGTCATCAGAAATGAAAATTTAAATATTAACTTTTTGCAATTTCGGAAAATACAAAGACCTTGTCAGAAAATGGACATTTGCCCCCCCCCCCCCATCCACTTCCTTCTCTCCGCTCCCATCGTCCCCACCGTCATTCCTGCTGACTCCATCGCCCCCATTGTCCTTCGCCTCGCCCACTGCCTTCGTCGGGCTTTGTCTCCCCCACCTCCCGACCTCGCGTTCCAATTGGTGCCGAACTCCGTCGCCGCAGAGAGACGAAGATTCGCCCCCAAAGGCGCGCGGAGCCGCCCCGGGCGAAGGATTGATTTTCGCCCCTCGCTGGCGGCTGCTCGCGCGCCTGTTCGTGAAGAATGAAGGATTTGATTGGGCCGCTCGGGGAGCGAGTGGCGATTTACGCCGTCTGTTTTGTGTGGCATAGCGGGTGCTCTGTTTCGGCCGTTATTGCTCCTGCCTTCCTGGAAATCCCTTGCCAGGCATCACCTCTGAATGATGTTTCAGCACCTCACCCGACAAAAGCGGATTTCCTTGCCCTTCAATGAGAACAGTGATGCCGTCGAGAATATTTATTAGTCACATACAATACCGCACCCACACATTGAGTAATTACGTTTTCGTCAGTGGAATGTAACCATCAAATATGATTGTGGCTCCGTTTCGGCGATTATTGCTCCTGTCTTCCAGGAAATTCCTTGTCAGGGATCACTTCTGAAAGATGTTTCAGCATCCACCCCGACGCAAGCGAATTTCCTTGCCCTTTGATAAGAACATTGAAGCCATTGGGAATATTTATTAGTCACATACAATACCGCACCCACACATTGAGTAATTACGTTTTCGTCAGTGGAATGTAACCATCAAATATGATTGTGGCTCCGTTTCGGCGATTATTGCTCCTGTCTTCCAGGAAATTCCTTGTCAGGGATCACTTCTGAAAGATGTTTCAGCATCCACCCCGACGCAAGCGAATTTCCTTGCCCTTTGATGAGAACATTGAAGCCATTGGGAATATTTATTAGTCACATACAATACCGCACCCACACATTGAGTAATTACGTTTTCGTCAGTGAAATGTAACCATCAAATATGATTGTGGCTCCGTTTCGGCGATTATTGCTCCTGTCTTCCAGGAAATTCCTTGTCAGGGATCACTTCTGAAAGATGTTTCAGCATCTACCCCGACACAAGCGAATTTCCTTTCCCTTTGATGCGAACAGTGAAGCCATTGGGAATATTTATTAGTCACATTCAATACCGCACCCACACATTGAGTAATTACATTTTCGTAAGTAGAATGTAACCATCAAATATGATTATGACTAGGGGGCGGATTTAGGTAACTTAAATCATTGCCAAAAACTATCAATCAAATGCTCTTTAAATGCTTGAAAAATGCCCTGAAAACGAAGACAAACAACGTAAAAAATTTGATAAAAACCACAACAGATAAACAACTCAAGCTGTTGGATACGTATTAATGTAATTGAGGGTTCTTCCTTTTGTTCAAGAGAACGCAGCTTGGAAACTTCGGGTATGGACTGTTCTTTACAAGAAAATATGTTCCTTTATTTATTTCTAAATAATCCAAGCGGACAATGACGTGTAAAAATAGATCATTTCGCTTCGTCATAATATAAAATGAATTTCTATACTAGACCGCATTGTGGAATTACAAAATCTAATAAACTCCGCCCCTAATTATGACGATAATGACATGGATGAAATTGGTTTGATTAATATATTCTAGCACCGCACAAATACCCACAAAGTAGGCAAATGTTATTCAAAATCACAGAGCTTGGAGTGAGGACGAATCGACTTGGTACTATTCAGTGTGAAAAAAATCCTACGCATAGTTTAGGGACTAGTGTTATTCACAGACGACGGACGGACATTTTGAAAAAAAAATGTTTTTCAGTATCAGGGGACTCCAAGACATGTGTTTCCGTTGAAATCTCGAAAACTATTTTGCGCAGCATTACATAACTTTCTCTATACTTCGTATGTTACATCGTATATACATAGGTATATGAGAAAGTTAAAATCTGTTACGAACTAAACCCTTGACTCCTGATTTTCTTCAAGGAACGGATACGAGATTAACCACGTCCAAAATGTCTCTTGCCTAAGCTTCTACCGGATGCAGTGTCATGAAAGCTGTGAAAGGGAGTGTGGTTCCATTAAAGACAACACACCGTTAAACCCGGGCAGAACAAACAGTTACGTATTCTGCACGCGATTAGTTGCCTTCAAATCCTCTTATCACGAGTAACATAAAACCTCTCAGCGCCTTTCGCCAGCACCCGCCAGCGCATCGACTGCAAAAACAAACTCTCCTGGAGTGCGAGCGCTCTCTAGTTGGTCCGCATTTCCACCACGCAAACAAGCAAAACCGTTCCGGTCTCCCTCCCTCGCACTGCGCTGCGGGATGAACTAACGCAGAGTCCGATACATTTGCTTCGTTGGGAAGTTTGAATAGCAATTACAGTGGTGAATTACACACGAAATCAATTACAGCGCTCTAGCACGCGTTTGGGACGGACGAGGGATACGGCCGCCCAATCCTGCTTGTTGAGTGAAAGCACATGCTCATCCCCATGAACTGCGTGGGTGTCGCTGACTCCAAAACGACTCGGAATGTTTTGTCTAGTTGCAATTTATTGGTTTGTGAGGACACACAGTTTATCTCCATTGCCACATTGTTAATCTACAATGTGTGACACATTAATTTTCGTTCATTTTCACCATTCATGCGTTTTGGGTCGTATACAAGCACGCTGATTATGATGAGAATGTTGAATTGTCTTGAATGCAATGTTTTATTCTTAAGCATAGTCGGTTGATCATCTGAGTGGATAACAGAATGTTCCAGGCTCAGAACCCAATGGAATACAGTCTTAATACATGCTGATACTCCATTTCCTAAATACATATGGAATGTATTAACAGTATTTCAAGTCTTGGCAACAACTGTTTTTAAAGACAAACCCCCTCTGATCCAAATGGTAGCTATATTCCATTTTGCTCGTCACCCTGCAGATCATGCGTAACGTTTCATATTTAGATTTGGAAATGTATTTCTACAGGTTAAATTAAATACTTAAAATATTCTGCATATGGTGAGTATGTTATGTCTGCTTAGGAATATAAGAGAATAACATTTAACTGACCTTCAGTAAAATTGAAAATATCAATTTTTGCATTGCATAAGGACAATTAATTAAGATATTTGCCTTTAAACTATACTCGCCAGTCATGAAACGTTAAATAAACTGAGATAAACTAGAGATAAGACATAGAATTCCTTGCAAAACGTTCATGCATAATGATCATATGTTTTCCCTCGTTGGTCTATGTTTTGGGGTCAGGTAAGACTTTGCTACACTATTTACTTCTGCAACACTAGCTCTTTATTTACAATTAGTTTAGGTTCTCAAAAGTATTCTTAAATTCTAGCATAATGAAAATATTATTTAATATGAGATGTTTAGTGGGAATAGAGCCTTACTTCCATCTCCAAAATGTATGTACATTTATATAATCCGTAAATTTATTGCTTTTAATTCAAACTGCTTCATTGTTTGAAGCTTCACTATAACAATGATTTCTTCAAAAACCAATACAGTTCGGTATATTGTACCTCGTCTACGAATTTATTGATTCGTTCAATCACCCTACTTCCGTCTCCGCAGTCATTGCCACTGGATGGAGTTGCCTATAGAGAGTCCTTGAAAGTTTATGGGACAGCAAGACAATGGGAATGGTAAAAGTCCTTTGTCAGAGAACAATTGGCAAGGGAATCGGAGAGTGCCGTCCTATCCTCAGGACGACCTCCTCTCGTCTTCCCGGAAGAGGCATTTGCATCCTGCAAGCCCCCGCGCCCACCGCTTTTGCCGTCACCGCAACCCCCGCCGCCCCCGCGGCTCCACCGCCCCTTGCCGTCCCCGCCACCCCTGCCCTCGCCCCATGTCGTCCCCAACGTCCTCACCGCCTCCGCCGCCCCCGCCGCCTCGGCCGATCTAGCCGAATCCGCCGCTCTTGCCGTCACCGCAACCCCCGCCGCCCCCGCGGCTTCACCGCCCCTTGCCGCCGCCGCCACCCCTGCCCTCGCCCCCTGTCGCCCCCAACGTCCTCACCGCCTCCGCCGCCCCCGCCGCCTCGGCCGATCTAGCCGAATCCGCCCCTCTTGCCGTCACCGCAACCCCCGCCGCCCCCACGGCTCCACCGCCCCTTGCCGCCCCCGCCACCCCTGCCCTCGCCCCCTGTCGCCCCCACCGCTCTCACCGCCTCCGCCGCCCCCGCCGCCTCGGCCGATCTAGCCGAACCCGCCGCACTTGCCATCACCGCAACCCCCGCCAGCCCCGCGGCCCCACCGCCCCTTGCCACCCCCGCCGCACCCGCATTCGCCCCCCGTCGTTCCCACCGCCCTCACCGCCTCCGCCGCCCCCGCCGCCTCCGCCGATCTAGCCGAACCCGCCAGCCCCGCGGCCCCACCGCCCCTTGCCACCCCCACCGCAACCGCATTCGCCCCCCGTCGCCCCCACCGCCCTAGCCACCTTCGTCGCCCCTGTCGCCCCCACCGTCCTCGCCGCCTCCGCCGCCCCCGCCGCCATCACCTTCCCCGTCATGAACGCCGCCCACGATGCCCCACCGCCCACGTCGCCCCAACGTCCCCTCCACTTCCGCCGCCCTCGCTTCCCGTTCGCCCTGCCGCCCGCGACGCTGTTCCGAGTGCTGTGTGTACATCGAATGGAAATCGCGTCGGTTGATCGTGCCCAATGTCCTTGCTCCCCGCACCGAACCCTGTGTGCACACGTTGGCTGAACTCCAATGATGCTGTGTCTCGCTCTGCAGCGAATGCATTGGCAACCTGCTCCGAATTTTCGACCGCAAACGAAGCGTTGACCCTGCGTTAGCGCCTTGAAAATCATTCTTCGGGTTTGTGGCAAACTGGATAATTATTCCACATTTCTATTTTAATAAACATTGTGGGAGTTCTTTATGTAATAGATACCTTTATATTTGAACCTAAATAAATGATGCCAGTAAATCAAAAAAATATGCTGAACAGTAGTCAAACGTACGATAATATCCGTATCAAATTGCATGTAAAGACAATTTGTATTTATTTACTTGCTTATTATAGACGTGAAAATTACTAATATGATACATTATTAAAATGGTAGTAATAAATTTCGTGAGGAGTTAATCCTGTGTGCGCGCCCGCTAAACCTACAAAATGATGTATTCATAAACAAACATATTGATTTATAGATAAAAATTAGTAAAAGTTTCCAGGTTGATAGGCCATGGTGTAATTGGCGTTGAAAAGTCAATCAGCACCATTTAGATATGGATTAGATTTGGTCTTTCATCGCCAATTAGACCACAGTCTATAAGGCCGGAAACTTTCACTAATATGGACTTCGACCGTGAAAGCATTCATTGCTAAATAGATAAAAATTGTTTTTTTAAGAAACTGAGATAAACTAGAGATAAGACAGGATTTTTTGCATAACTTTCATACATCACGCTCATATGTTTCCGCTCATTGGCCTATTAAGAACGAAAACACGTTTTTACAGCCAGTTTGTTTGGACGGACCTTATGAAAACCTTAAGTAAAGTTATATAAAGGGCTTTAATAAGGAATCAACAAAACCTTCCACCATATCAGTGTTTTCCTTATCTCTCACTTACATCTATTATTTTTGTTATCCAGTTTTATTAAATCTGAACATTTCTGATTGTCTTACGTGCTATTGAAAACACTATAACTGGCAAAAATATGATTTCTTCTAGTATTATTATTACTGTTAATTTAAAAATTTAACTACAGGTTGCAAAATGCTTCTATAAAGTGCGAAAGCTTCCAACTAACACTAAAGTACGTATTTCGGACCAGAACATAATTTTCGAATGAGAACGCGTGTAAAACATTTCACCACGTAAACTCTGGCCTTTCGCTTTTACGTCTTGTGGAGAGAGTGCGTAACGCGCATAAAAATGTTGTGAAGTTGGTGTACATGTAGTGAAGCGTAGATAGCCAGAGAAACGATGATATATTCTGTACGCTTCTGTACACATCGTTATAAAAATCTACCACACAGTCTGGCAATAAAAACAAAATAAGAAAAAATAATTTTACTTATCGCATTATAAGCCCATTTTCGAAATCAGTAATAAAGCAAGTGCAAATGGCGTAGGTATTGATCAATAAAGTATTTAACTATTTACATTCAAATATCACATTGTACATATTACGTACGCTAACAGAAAATACACAATGTAGGCAAATTGGCTCGAAAGAATGCTCCAAATGGGCACATTTAATAATAATAATAATAATAATAATAATAATAATAATAATAATAAATATAATAATAATAATAATAAATATAATTGGTTCACGGGATTGGTCTTTGTGGGTAGAGAAACAATTAGTATATTTCAATTAATATATCTCAATTATTTTCACAGTCTGCTAATATACTCTAAATTTCATTGACATTCTTGACCCATTCTTTTGTTTATAGTCAGTAGAATGTTGAATTAAGGATTAAGAAACTCAAGTTATTAAACCTCCTTCAGTTTATTATAAGATAACTCAGTACACTATAACTGCCGTACAATCAACGTTCTTGAGCTATATTGTTCATCTCGAGAGGTGATGACAAGGCGCAAGAGAGGAAATGAGAGAGATGAACAATAGACCTCAAGAATGCTGGCGAGAAGGTGGCGTTTAGTTTGGAGCCGGATGTCACCATTCAGCAGGAGAGGAACACCTCCACCTCCAGGTATAAAACACTTACTATACTAAAGGCCATAACCATAGCAGTTAACATGTCCGGAAACAATCAATCAATCAACTATTTGAATTGTGACATTGCAATATTCTGCACCATCCGGTTTTGAAGCTCACCCTGCTCACGTGATCCACCGTAAATGAACACACACTCATCCCCAGCGTGCGAGGGAGGGCCTTGGCATTTTCGTGCCACTAAGCACTGAGCGCGGATGGAATCACGTGACCCGCAGCCGCGCTCGCACCGGATCCACGGAGCTCTTCCATGTGGGCGTTCTTTGCTACCGGACGTGAAATACTCTTCACTAAAGAGCTTATCGCGGCAGGCGATCGCAATGTTATGTCCCCCTGATTGATCCCCTCACTATGTGGGTATTAGTGTAATTTCGAACGAAGGGTAGAATGAGATAGATTTAGTAGATACTACCTGCTAACTTCTAGACAAAAGATGGACGTATCTTACCAACTATAGCTCATTAAATCATTTCCATCATAATTGTGAAATATTTTTGTTTCTTTTCGATGAAATGAACTTGATTTTTTTAAGACTGAGATTTCAGAACAAAACTCTGAGAATATAACAATTTTAAATCTCTTCTAACCAGAACGAAGGAAAAATGTAATCTTTAAAAGCACATTCCGGGAAATCTTTCTTATTTTTTACAGTAATGGAATTAATGTGCGGTATTCTCTTTATGAGAATTCTTGTGATCAATCGGAAAAGAAAATAATGGTCAGTTTGGTTCTGAAAAAGGATTCAATGTGACAAAATTATTTCGAGTAGATTTTACAAAATGCACTTATTTTCATGTTGAAAAGTTTTATATATGTTTATAAGTTAATTATAATAAATTTTTAAACATATTACACTGCTCGGCTTGTCCATTTCCAGAAATATTAAGTTATCCGAAAATTCGATAAAAATACTTTTTTACATTTTTGTTTCCTTACAAAATTATGTTTAATTATCGTCAATGTGATGAAAAAATCGTAATAATGCACGTAAAAGCCAGAAAGAGACGATAGTAATTCACAGATTTCCACCAAAGTAGTACTTGCAGGTGAAGTATTTGAACTATTAAAACAAGTTTTTTTTATAGTTCTTGCCAAATATCTTCGAGGGAACGAACCATCTAAAAATTGTTCCTTTTAATTACTCTTGTCGAGAACAACCAAATGAGCTTTTGATCATTCTGTAGGTGCCATAAATCACTCAAAACGCGTTTTGGTTGCTTAAAACTACAAGAGAACATATATTTAGAAAAAATCTTAGAATCTTGTTGTTGGATTTGCAAACAAATGATAATTTCTCCACCAGGAGACCAAGATCAAAGACACCTCGTTTATTTAGATTGGTGTACCGGAAGTGTGAGTGGTGGAGAGATTAACGGACACAGATTACTCGATTACTGTGTAAGGACGTAATACGAGTAAATCTTACCTACTCTAATATTGGAAAACTCACCTTCTCTACAAGGGAAAACGTCATAATCTTGTTTATACCGTTCTTCTATCCAATTCTTGAATTTTTGAATGGAAATACATGTGTCTACTTTAAACTCGTAGCTATTATTTCAAATGTAATTCTTCCAGATTATTTCTAAATTCCAGATCAAAAATGTATTCAAATAAGTAATGTTTCTTGGAAGGTAATTATATTTGTCTCTCTTTTCATAACCCGTAAAGAATAATGCAAATCGTTTTTGTCTGAGAGAGTTGGAGGAATTTTGAATTGAAAATCTTTACCATTTGCAATGCTAATGAAGAAACTAAATGTTCACCATTAAATTATCTGGGAAAAGTAAACTGAAATGAACCTTTGATTATCGACGAATTTTGACCAGTTGAATTGTTCACATCAACTTCTGAAATTCGAGCTTTAAATAGTTTAAACATAGGCATGCAACAACAATGGTCTTACATTGAATATCCAATCATTAAGAAATAGTGGGTCTAAGTGACACAGCAATGCGCAGTCGGTGGATTCGAATCTCGTGAGGAATGAGTTTCAATCTTGTGAATGTTGCTTGCTTGTCTTCTAGTATCCCTAGGGACATTCGATTACTAGAAAGAATCGATACCGGAATTCAAAATTGGGAACCGATTCTGGAATCGAATTGTAGGAAAAGAATCGTTTCCCAAAGGAATCCTATTCAAATTAGTTCTTCTCTTACACAGTGGTAACTACTTTAATGACAAAAAAATAAACTGTTTCCAACGAAAGTTTTGATATCAGAATCAAATAGCAAGAAAAGCATGAAATTCCATAGAAACAGCATATTCCTGATATAAAAGTATAAAAACAACTCAAAAAGGTATTATTAATTGTATCGAAAATAGCTCTCTTGCAAAATTAGGCTAGATAATTATTACGATTAATGTGATATACTTCACATATTTGCAAAGATAATTCAAGACCAAGTACTTGTGAAATAGCACTTCCGAAAAATACGTCTGATGACCCAGACATACTCTGAAGATTTTTTTAAAGAAATCTGAAAAATCATTGAAATGTATTCCTTAAAAAGTTTGAAAACATATTGTACACTTACATTTTATAAGTTCACAATAAATAATTTTATAAAACTTATACTTATTGATTCGATTCCGGCCTTTTGAAATCGATTTTAACAAGAATCTGAAGTATTGGAATCAAATGAAACGAATCAATTCCGGAATCGCATCGATAGATTTGGAACGTTTATAAGTACCACATCTCAACCATCATTTCGCCCATAATATTGTATTTCTTATCAACATTTACCCTTTACGACTACTCTTGCCATCACTCAGGCCATGACAAACCTCCAATGTGCTCTTTCCAGGAAAGGCGAGACAATAGAATAAGGTGGAAGTCTTGTCCATCCACTACAGCGACACTATGACATGAGCGTAGCGTCGCTGTCATCCACTACAGCGTAGCATCCTGTAGCAGCTGTAGCATCCACTACAGCGACACGACACTATGACATGAGTATGACACACATTGAATGAGGCTAAAGAATCGAGGAAGTGTTTGGCCAAATCAGAGTACTTTGTATTTTTCTGAAACAAAAGCAATAGATCTTTGGCCACGCTAACGTGGAATAAAATAGAATAGTATATTTACTATGCTACTTAGGATTGTGTAGAAATACTTGCGGTTGTAGCGTTTTACATTTACAATTGCTAACAATCCACAGTAATGAACAATACTATCTATATTTACTTAATAAAATTTAAAAAAATTCATCTCATAACCTACCCTTCTAACAATGATAAACTAATATTACACAATACAATTATAATATAATTAATTTAAATGTATATTTATTCTAAACGTAACAATCAAAAATAAAACTTAATTACACTTATTCAGATTGTCGAATTTTCCTTTGCGCAATGCAGATAATTGTTTTCAGTCTCATGCAATCAAAATTATTTTTGGATACAAATGTATACTTTGTATGAAGTATTTTATTAAAAATTATTGTTTTTGAGTGAAAAATCTTACTTTTATTCTAAGGTGAGGTCTTCTACTGTATTATACGTATAAACTATTTTCTTTGCGGTCATTGTACCCTTTATGCATAAAAAACTCCACATTAACATGCACAAATGCAAATGTTTTAGATATTTCAACAATTTTGATCCTCATGTAGTGTCATTAGTAGCTCTTATACAAGTAAATGAATATCAATTTTACGTCGACTTTTAAATGCAGAAGATATATTATCTGTACTATCAAAGAAAAGTTAACCGTGATTTTGATACAGTTAGTAGTACATTAATAGTATCAATGTCGCTGTCTTCCTCCTCTTGATTTGACTTCGAGCAGCCACTTGCTTCGCGAAAGAAATATTACCCGGATCCCGCGGTACGGGGCAGCCACTTTTGCAAACCGCTCTAAAGTAATTGGCTGCTTTATTGACGCCTCCCATCCACTCGTCCCTAGAGGCGGACCATTACAGAGCAGCCGCCTCTCCTCGCCTAAAGGCCCACCCCCGCCCCGCCCCGCCCCGCTCCGCCTGACCCACCCAACACCTCCGGCACGCCCCGCTTTCTTTCGGTTCATTCCCTACAGAAACTTCCTTCCTTCCGCCAGTCCCACTTTTTAAGAGCCGTCACTACCTCCCTCTCCCTCCCTCCCTCATTCCCTCTCACTCACTCACTCCCGCTCTGTGTTTGTCTCTCTCCCCGGGACTCACTCTGTTCCTCCGTTATTATTGCGTTGTCTTTCCACTGTCTCTTTTCTTGTTTCATTTCCCCCCTCCCCGCCCCCCTCTCTCTCACTGTTTTCCTCAATATTGTTCACCCTGTGTGCCTGTCTCACTTCCTATGTCTCTCTGCAGGTCCCTTCATCTCCCTATCCCCATTGTGACTCTTCTTTCTTTCTTTCTTTTTTCTATTTTTTTCTTTCTTTCTGTCTTTCTTTCTTCTTACAACTATCTGACTACCTCCCCTTTTCTTTCTGTCTCTCTCTTTCCCAAATCTACTCATAAATACTCTGGCGAAATAACGTTTCAGAAAACATCTTTCTCTCTCTCCCTCTTCTCTCTCTCTCTCTCTCTCTCTCGCACTCCGTCTTTCACGCGTCTCCGTCCAATCTCCTGTGGCAGTCCGTGCCCCTGTTACCGCCCACCGCCTGCCGCCCACGTCGCAATGCGGTTCTCTGCTTCGCCTTCCCCGGGCGTCGCCTTCGGCCGCAACCCTTTCCATTCGACGCCGCTTCCACGCAGCCGTTCACTCCCGCGCTGATCTGCACTCGCACTCGGACTCATTTGCGATGCCACGCTCGCACTCCCCTCAACACGACGCATGAATAATCTGATATTACGGGCCTTTTGCCGAAGCATTACATAGCAATCGCTCGAAGTCGAGAAATACTATGTTTTTGCACAGCATGTAGATTGCAATGGAAGACATTACGAACTGTGGTGTCAGAGTGTGTACTAAATTCCCATAATACCACAATGTCTTGATTCGCATTGTTCGACTACAGCTGTTCATCCATAAAACTGATCTGTATTCATAAGTATATTATTACATAATTATTATATATGAAAAATATCAGTAAAGTAGGTGATTTCAAAGGAAACAATCACTTTTTTTTTAAAATCATTATAAAAAGTTTCTATCACGCAAGGTTCAAAACATATAAACATATCTAGTATTTGAAATAAGCAAAATCCTGTACTAATTTTCACATTGTCACTCAAGTTATATTACTACAAAATTTTGTCAGCATGCTTCATATGAAGTAAGAACAAGTTAAAAATGAAATACGTATATAATACAAAAATACGTTTATAATACAATCGTACAAAAGTATGCATACATTAAAATGGTTTGTTGGTATTCTGTACAACATTGATAGAGCGAATGACAATAATTTGCGTTATCCCTGCAATCACAATTTAAGGTTTATTCTACAGGTGACACAACAAAGGTGAGCAGCCCATGGTTTGTCCTAATTACAAACACGACACATTAAGTATAAAGAATACGCAAGTTTTGCAATTTCATATCTTTTTTTCACTTTGAAGTTTGGTGTATATCTTCCACCAACGTAACAGAAGTTATTAGGGCGAAATGCACACATTCGATATGAAATTACCATTTGAATTTTATTGAGGAACTCAATTCAACAGATCATGTGGCAAATTTCACTTTATAAAAATCTCAGAACTGTAATGTATTAATGCATTTGAGGCACATGCATACCAAACACGAACTTCACGCGCACTGCCTGTACGATTCCGCATGACACCTATTGACTCAGAACCAGTCACCCCAACAGATGAATACTTGTATACTTGCGATAAAGGAAGGTGCTAAAATAATTCCTTTCGGCGACTGATGCGGCGCAGAGATTGTGTACGTGACTTGTTTTCAAAATATCCAATAAGAACACTAATACCTACTCGTGCTTCAGCGCGAATAACTGATGCGAGAATAAAGATGACAACCTTCGAATTTAGGTTAAAAAATACTAAAGCCTAATTTTGTTGATATCTCGTGAAAGTGGTATTGATGAACTGACCAAATATTTTATTTGTTAATATATTTAATACGTATTGATTCTACGTGTCTTAGAAGTGCAATTTAAATGTATTTGCATTAATAATAAAAATACTGGATTATACGATATCAAAATACGATGTATTTAATAACTGTGTCGTGTTATGACGTTTCTATTGTGGTATCATATAAAATGAAGTGCGTTGCGCGCTCTACCTTCTTGGACGTAAAAATCGTGTTTCCTGTGTAATTATGTGTATAGATTAATGCCCCCAACTAGATGTTGCATCATGAGAATATAGACTTGGCAGCACAAAGTCGCCGTCAAAGTCTGCAACAAATAACTAAATTGAGTGATCGATTATCATGGAATGTAAGTCGCTCATTAAATTCCGGCGGTTTAGCGGGCTGGGCGACACTGTGAGGTCGAGTAGGTGCATGTGCAAGAGCTCAAAAGTGCAGTATATTGCTGTTTGCGTGCCTCCTATTAAATCGTACTTTCTAACCGTTCATGGGTCGTTCCTGCTTTTCTTATCACTTCATATGTAGCATTCGTCTTATATCATTTTTCCTTTGTTAATAAAACGGAAAATATAAACAATTTTTACAAAGTTTTAGTTTATATTTTAGATGGCAAACGCCGTCTTCCTACGTAAACAATTTGCCCCGCAGAAAAAATGTTGAAGGTCCCTGATGCAGTGCATGTAAGAGTGTTTTGTGTTTGTGTGTAAGAACATGGATGAGGAAGAACTATGGTCCGTAACCCGGTTGTTAAGGTACTTCTCTTGCTTTCACTTGCTATAGATTTGAGAAACCTACAGAAACTACAGTTAAGGTCATTTGAATTCTCCGCCTTGCAATGACGGTCTAAAAACTGGAAAACTCGGAGAGAACCTGCTGCAAACGTGGTTTATCTACACAACTTCCACTTGGATCTACATGGCTTTAATCTCTGAAACCCAAATGTGGACGTGGGTGACCTGAACACTACACCATGGGTCGCCCCAAGTAACAATACTGATTCCTCCCGTCAATGGTTGTTCTTCCACGTTTAACTAAGAACAACTTTTTTTTTATTTCCTAAAATAAGATTTTATCTCCATAGCGGAATTCCCTTATCTGCGGTACAGATCGTTACCCGATACTTGGCGTGGAAGGAAGGAAGTGCGAGAAAAATGCGGAAAAGCTTCTATTGCGATTTCATTTTCGCTGACGCATACAGTCGACTCAGAAACACGTTAGTCCGTAAGGCCGTTGTACCGGTGTTAGCTGGCATTTATGTCAATAAATTCACAATGAAGAGTATCTTTATTGACATAAATGATTTTTACCATTAAGACAAACTCTATCGGCACATCCGTTTTATATCAGGAGAAAAAGAACAGTATTCGCTATCTGAGGCTCAGAACAAAATAATGCTACCATTGTAAGAATAGAAGACATGTCCAGTAAAGAGAATCAGGTGCTAAGTACCGGGAAACAGTCCGGCAAACAGATTGGTGTTTCTCCGCTTCTATATTAGCTTGCTACTAGATGCTGCCGTGGACTTTCTCGCTAGACTCAATGCCTTCGCTGCCGTCCGGGAAACATCTTGTCCGAGAAAGTGTATCCCACGTTGCGATCGTCATGCTACTAACTTTCATTCGTCCTAAAGGGTTGAAAAGAAACCTAAAGGGTTGCTAACACTGCCCAGGACGGGGCGTCTCCCAGAGAAGCAAAACTTCTCTTTGCGAGGATCTCCTTCTCCTTCTAAGTTGTTCTTCTGTACTCCGTTCTCTTTACCCTCTCTAGTTCCCTCCAGCCACTTGAGTTTCCGCCTTTTCCCGATCTGAAGTCGACACGCACTCCAGGCTGGGAGCTCACGAATCGGAAAACAATTACGAAGCGGGAAGTTTCTCAGATGTTTTGCCCCGCTGCTCTGGCCGCAAGAATAGCGCACTTCTCTTCGTTTACGAGAAAGATAAATTTTAACTTGGTAGGTCTTCGACCCCGAGTTACTGCTTTTAAAACACAGCGTCGCTCACACATCTGAAGTGGGAAGTTTACATAGAACATACACAATTCAAAAAGAGAATCATATTGCGAGTACGGAAGAGGACAGCAGAGTTGTTGCACAGATCAGTTTAAACCGCCGCAAAACAAAGGAATATACGCCATTTGGACTAGAGCCAAATAGAAAAAAAAGCGCTCTGGTGTCTTTACTCATTGCAGAACTCGCGTCTTTTTTTGTTAAAAAAGTATGCAGACAGAACCCTATTAAAAACCAATGCAAAGAAAACGTTGCTTCTAAAAAAGCGTTTCTGTCCAGAGTAAATCTCCGCCCGTGGGGAAGAGGCCCCTAACAAACGGACGCCCATTTTTCTGCGCCCTCTCCGGCCGAGAGAGAAAAAAGCGGAGGCGGAGCCATGCATTGTTGCCAAATCGTCGAGCTTCCTGCTTTCATCGGATTAGTAGGCTGTCCAGCGGCCCCGTCTCGTTACTTACGAGATCGGCCATCTGTATGCTGCGAACCACTTCTGTTATTGCGTGCATTCGTTTTCGTTATTTCATTACATCTGAGTGATTTATGTTAATAGATAAATATTGCCATTAACGACAGGAAGGTAATGAGATCTTACTATAACTCTCGATTACTTCAGAGTGAAGGAATAGTCGTTTCAAGATATTCAGAATGACGGGGAAGAAGTGGCTACAATCGGTTCGAGTGACAGTTACAACCATTACTCAGCAACTCACATTCTCGGTTTAAAAAAAACTCATACGGGAACTAATAATAGTAAAGTTTAAAGTCTAACCGTAAATTTTTAAAATATAGTTGACCTAATAGATTAATAACAAGGACTGGAAGTGGCAGATGGACAATGCAATGCTGAGGTAAAACTGTTAAAATATGAAATTTACTTGTTTGTATTTTTATACCACAAAAAGAATAAATTTATTTGTGTAGAAATATGTAAAGCAAATTCATCATAGGTGACGAAAAATTCGTGTAAAGAACATAATTTTTGAATGGATAATGTTCAAACCATTTTCGACTTGTTTTAGTACTTTGAACGAGATAATATATTTTAATATCTAAGATCTAAGTAATTTCATACTACAATCAGTCTGTCTTTTTCCAGTATGAATTTATAACTATCTAATGGCGATGTAGAGGACGAACGTATTTAACGTTCGTGTCTGATTGATTGATTGACTAATTGTATTTGTAGTGATTCCGGGCACGTCAACTACTAGGGTCATTAGTCCCGTAAGTGTAATCCATATTTTTTGTACGGGAGGTGTCGGTGATCTTTGGCGAGATCCGGCGCCGACCTACTGTCGACTTGCTGGGTTTACCTCAACCAGGTATCTCCCACCAGTGGGACACCGTCCCAGCTGGAACAAGCTTTTTGCTCCGGACGGGTCTCCCCGCATGTGTGGTAGTGTAGTTCTTGTTGGTGTAAGGGTGTGTGTAAGGGGTGAGGATAGAACAAGAAAAAAGGTGAGATCGCGCGCGTTGCGTTGCCCGTTTGTTAGGGTTCTGTTCCGGCATTCGCCAGGTGTTGATCGAAGAAACTACGGAAAACTACCGATCGGAGCACCCGGCTGCTAGAACTCTCCTTTAGACATCGACTGAATTCCACCTAGCTGACAAGCTAGTGTCGAAACTCCTGCCACCGTCGGGACTCAAACCGAGGACCTCCCGGTCAGAGGGACTGCAGGGACATCAGTTGGATGCCTGGTTTTCGTGTTGACGAACGTGTTTAATTTTCATTAAACGTTTTGGTTTTTCCATTCAGTTTTACCTTTTTACCTTCTAGTGGTGGAAAAGTACAATCTTATTTACAATTCTCTTCCAGAGAGAAACTGAATTCGGCCCAGCTATCTAGCTAGTGTCGAAACCGCGCTACATTCGGCACTCGAGGGCCTCCCGGGTAGAGACCCTGAAGTGGCAAACACAATGCTGCAGGGATAATAATTTTTGACGAGTAAAACCCACGGAATCGAGAGCCAATGTGTGGCTGCCCTGGCTTGTGGCCCTCTGCCCCCACTGTACGTCGCTCGCCCGCCGCATGCTGTCCGACGCAGGTGGCGCGCTCTGCCTACTGCTAATTGCACGCGCGCGCGCTCTCGCGACGCCCTCACTTATTCACGCTCGGGAGGGCGGCCAGCTGAGGCAGCCGGCGCACCTCGCCCGCCTACGGAAAGCGGGGGGGGGGGGGGGGGGGGGCGAGGTCACCTGGGAAGCGAGCCGACTCAGTTATGCCAGCGCCGGCATTGACGCTATCTCTGCAGCCACTCGGACCAGGAGGTCGGGGGAAAGTTAGGTTTTAGTCCCGACGGTGGCGGAATTTTAGGCACTAGCTATACCGATAGATCGATTTCAGCCGCTGTCTTGAGAATTCTAGTGACCTGCTCTCGTCGGTAGTTTTCCGTGGTTTCTACCATCAATATCAATCGAACATCAGAGCAGAGCACTTGCAAACAGTGCGGCGGCGGCGATGGTGTGACGGTTAGCGTACCAGACTGTTGTACCCAAGTTCGCGGGTTCAAACCTGATCGTAAGCCGTGGATTTTTAAGGGCGAAAAAATCCTTCGTACGCCTTCCTTTGGAGGGGAAGTAAAGCCGGCCCTCCCATGTTAGTAGATTTACTTGCATGTAAAAGATCCTCAAGCCTAAATGACGCCTCTGAGCTAAATTCAAACCGCCTGTTTCTCGCCCAAGAAATACCTCCTTCCTCTGCTAGTTGGTGAAAGGAGCGTAGCGAAATTTGCGTGGTAAGACGGAAGAGCGGGCCTGATGGCCCGAGTCTCGCCACGTAAAATAAGGCAAATTCAATTCAATTCAATTCAACATCGGAGCAGAGCACTTGCATACAGTCTGCACGTGATTTTTCTTGCCTCTTCTTTGTGCTGTCCTCTCGCCTTACACACTCAATTTTCACTACACTACCACACTGGTCGGGAGACCAGCCTGCAGCTGTAAACTTATTCTGCAGGGGCGGTGCCCCGCTGGAGGAGAAACCTGGAAGGGGATATTTTCCGCAAGCTGACGTAAAGATCGGGTCTGGTTCCTCCAAGGGAAAGGAATGATCGCCATCTCCCGGAATAAAACATTAATTACATTAACGTAACTATTGGCCATAGCCGCGGACTTGCACCGGGGATGTTTGCGTGTGACACTTTGAAATTTGCGCGCGCTCCCCAGACGGCGCGTGCTCTATATTGCAGCCTGGAAGTCGACACAGAAGCATGCGCTCCAATGGGCGTCTACCTATCAGAACGAGCCAGGGCCAGCAACGGCACCATCCACCATGTAATACGCGACCCGGCACCCGAAATGGGGTCCAGTTTTTGAACAGTGATTGTAGCGCTACAGTGATTGTTCCAGTATCTACTACGCTGACTACACTGCGTGCATAGTTAAGACTCGTGGAAACTCCAGTGGCTAGTCTGCGAACTTCTTCTGGTGGTCAGCAGTTTTACCCTTAAGATAGTGGCCGCAGATGCTTTTATTTACCTGGACGGGTAGAATGGAACAGGTAAAGTGATCACCATCTTGAACGTAAGTGCATCTTATTTAGAGTGCCGGTCAATGCGGTTAATTGAAGTAATATCGCAGACCCTGCAGACTCCCCAAGGGGCTGTGATAGCCCGGATGATCGGGGCTGTGATGCGGATATTTCGTGTACACATGGGGTCGGTTCTAATGTTAGAGATATTAACCCGTAACATTCTTAGTATGCGGGTGAATTCTTAATTCATAGCACAACCACTTTACTCCCAGAGTCAGCGACACAGGTCGGCATAATATTGATGTATGCGATCTGCTTAATAAACTGTTTAGCAAATGCATATCTTTCGCAAATTATGAAGCACAGGTACATAAAACATTAGTCACATACTGCCTTTATTCACTCATTAAAGAGTTGTGTTGAAGTTTAAAAAACCTCTTGATCTGGAACAATCTTTTTACAATAATTGCACATTAGTTAACATTTAAAATACTATTTACTTCAAAGAAAAAGAATAAATGTCTAAATGTGATGGGTAGTGAACGTTCACATGTCTCTTCTACATGCCTGTCTTCCTGCAGTGATAATCTCACCTCAATGTACTAAAACACCAACTTTTCTAAAATTTCTTCATGATCTGCGTTGAATGATTTAATTAGCAATCTATCACTCACGGGTTCTAGATCGCTATTTGGTACGGAAATGAAGAGAGCATTAATCCTTTTCAATACTGATGATGCCACTTATTCTGACAATTTCCAAAAACAAAAGCATTTTAAAATATATGAAATTATTATTATTATTATTATTATTATTATTATTATTATTATTATTATTATTATTATCATTATTATTAATTTATTATTATTATTATTAATTTATTATTATTAATAATTTATTATTATTTATTATTATTATTAATTTATTATTATTATTATTATTATTATTATTATTATTATTACTATCGTAGGTGCACCTAGAATTCTTCTCGAGAGGAAGATGGAGCTACAATGTACGGTGTACAGACGATTTGATGTTTTCTTACAAAGAATGTTTCATTTGTGAATAAAAAATGTACTTTTATTTGTTGATTTAAAGTTAATATTTATATCTTAAAATATCAATATATTGAATGATTCTTGTAGAAAATTAGCAAAAACTACATTTCCGACTACTTCGATTTTGTCTTTGTTTGACTACGGTGGAAAAATAAACACGTAAGGGGTCATGAGCCCAAAGTTGCGAGGGTCCCCGTGAGGGCCTATTGCATTGCCACCGTCACGCACCATACGGGCGGCCATCGCTTGAATACAAATTACCTTGAAGGGAGAGAGACTACCATATTTTCTACATTACATTCACTGTTTTTCTAACGACTAGCGACGACTCGTGTCGAAAAATTATGAACATTTTTAAAATGCTTTCAAAACTTACACTAAATGATTTTAATCAACAAATTATCTAGAATCGCAGTTAATATATTATACTGTATTGAAATTAATTTAATAATAGTGTATGTGTACGAGAGGCAGCATAGCAATTCACAAACGTTTGCTAATTATACAAATATTATTTTACACAAATTATAAGTAAAAACACACAAGTTGCCGACGTAAGAATAAACATTCCTCACAGCAAAATATTGCTGTATCTGAAGAATTACCATAACCCCCTAGAACAGTTATACAAATAAAGGAAGATACACTTTTTATGCACGTGCTCTATCTAAAGAAATTGTATTTTATGAAATATTATTCTGATACTCTCAGTGAAAATGTTTTGTGTCATCTGAAAAAACCCAACCGGAATAAAAGCAAGAAGCATATAAGGGCTAGTGAAATGAGTGCATTGCGAAACAACAAGTTTTTTGATTTCGAAACATTAAGCGGATTGCACCATTCTTCTAACAATAGCATAATGTTATAGTGTTAAAAGATAAAATAAAATTATTGTAATGCAATGAAATGTTCATCACTATTCTAACAGCGTAAATCACATTACGAGTTCGATAGGTAATATATTACGAATATCAAGACATGTTGGTTACCTTCAGAAAAACCAAGCACCACTGCCAAATAGATCAGAATCCTACTTATTACTGTTTGTGTTTAATGTCAATAGATTGAATAAGGCGGCAAAATCGTGAAAAATCGGTATGGAAGTAATCATCGTATTGATGATGATGTCTTAAATTTCATAACACGACTTACCGCTCAGCGAATCCCACTCTTCTAGGGTAGCGTACTTGTGTCGAATCCGTGCCATTTCACATCTTCAGTGAATCGAATGGACCGAATATGAGTAGGGTCTTTCTTGACACACGGGGCAAACGTATCTTCTCTGCCCAAGAGCAGCTGTGTCCATGTCGTGTGACAAACAGCGAATAAAAGATATAAAATATCCACAAGATAACAAAAAATGTAGGTTAATAAATATGATAGAGAATAAAGAGGGAATGAACAAACTCGTTACAGATGGAATATAAATACAAGTAATCTAATATTAATTGACAGCAGTAAAATTTCCTTCACTCAAGAGGACAATTTTAATTAAGTGATAAGATAAAAATCTATTAAAAAATTAAATCTAATGATTTAGGAATATATTTGTTTGTATTATGTATTTTTGAAAATACGAATCTGCCTTCTAAGGTTAAACTTTTAACAACAATTGGAGAAAGCAGAAAGTTATATGAAAGTGCAAATGAGATAATTCCGTTGCAAAGAATAGAGTTTAATTACGCATGTCAAAGTGAATAACTCAAATAATAATAATAACTGAAGAACGGAAAATCAAACTCATATGCTCTGTGGGAAAAGAAGTGTTACTAAAACATCCTGACGCCCCTTTGAAACAATGCACGTAGGCAAACTATTCCTAATTGCTACAGCACGAGTGACAAGGTCAAGCAAACGCTGCAAGACTGTGTAAAATTCCATTAAGAATCAAAACAAGCGTGTCGAATGATATAGATGCAGGAAATGAAAGATCGACAGCTGCACGAAGATTGTCAGAGGAAAAACCCACCACTCGGTCGTGGAACTTGACAGTTTGGATAGCTTCGTGCATTTGTTCGTGATACACATTTTCTGAAAACACTGGAATTTGCCAAACTAATAAGCGCTGCTTAATTGCTATTGGTATTATTAGACTCGCTGACAACAATAACGACTTCATTACTGGCGTTGAGCAAAACAAATGTCAGGTTGCCGAATGTTATAAATGTAAATTGCTTGAACAGGTTTTAGAAATAAGATAAGTTTATTATGTTCAATTGTAATGATCAGAGGAACCAAAAGTGTCAACATTATTTTACACACGTGAAAAGATCCAAACGTCAACATTGCGTTTGGGTTCGAAAGGCTAAATCATCTTGGGGAAATAAAACACGAAAGTGGCTGAATAACATCCCGAAACCCGAGTATACCACACATTATTGTGTTTGAAATTAAAAATGACCGAAATAAATCGGCGTGAGATACACACTGAAGCACAGAACTCAGAAGGCAGAGGACATTCACCACAACTTATCACATCTAATCAACATGCAATCGAACACGACAAAGATGTTGACCACTACGGTTGCCTCTTACTTGCACAGGTCGGCGCCCTACATCACACAAATCACCAACAGGACGTGGTTTGTAGCACAAACGCGACGCAAGTTGTCACCGAATCACAACAATCAATCATTGAACAAAGCCATGTCTCTCCAGCAGAGAGCGAGGCGTGCGAAAGACCTCACCCGAAAAGGAGTGGCAGAACACTGACCGCAGGGTGCAGGCGGAGTGGTGGTGATAGAGCCGCCTGATTAGGCGTCAACACGCGCCTTCGCCCGCGCCCCCGCCCGCGCCCGGACGTCCTAATTAGTAGGCGTACGAGTGCACGATAAGGCCACTTCCGCACCCTGAGCTCCTAAAGAACCTTCCGCCTTTTCCAACAGCATGCCGGAAAATGTGGCTCAGGGCATCAACTAAAGTCACTGCAGTACCTCTGACCGTGACGCCCTAGGTTCGAGTCCTGACGGTGGCAGGATTTTCGGCACTAGTTTGTCAGGAAAGTCATTGGCTGGAGGAGAATGCGGTCGCCTGCTCTGGTCGAGATTTTTCCGTGGTTTCTCCGATCAATACCAAGAAAATTCCGGGGCAGTACCCTAACAAAAGGGCCACGGACCGCGCACGATCGTTCCTTCCTCTTCCTTGTCCTATCCTCACCCCTTCCTTACACACACTTACTCTAACATGCACTATACTACCGCACATGCCGGGAGACCAATTGGGAGCTCAGAGGTTGACCCGGCTGGGGCGGTGGGGGGATAAACCTGGTTGGGGAAAACTTCTCTATCCGACGCTAGGTCGGCGCCGGATCTCGCCATCCTGCAGTGGAAGACCTCCGCCACCTCCCTGGGGGAAACCGTGCTCAACACTGACGCGACTAATGACCTTAGCAGTTGACGCGCCCGGAATCACTACGAATAACACATCATGAATCGAACAGCTACCACAGAAACACTGGAGACGAAGGTAGTGACGGGGGGTAATAATATTTTTGTAATTTAAGAGATTTTGTATTTCGTGATCTGTAAATTAGTTAAATGTAATTCGTCAATGGAGATAGTCATTTATAAAAAGCCCCAAAACATGCTCATATTATGAACTGGGCTGACCGGGTGACTCAGCGTCAAATGCTGAGGTGTCGAAGTTTCGACCAACATATCGCGGTATTTTTCAAGGCTGTAAGTGCGGCATTACAGCCTTCAAGAAGACCGCAATATGTTGGTCGAAACGACAGCACCTCAGCCTTCGACGCGACGTCACCCGGACAGCCCAGATCATGACTCGGCGGCGGAAGCCTACATTATACTTATATCATGTAAAGTAGTCCCTTTATAATGCTTCGGTTGCGATAGAAAATGCTAAATTATTCTAAAACTTAGTTATTTGTTATAGATATTGAGGCTAAAATATTATATATTTTGTTATATAACACTTACAAATACATTCAGCTTTTGTTGCAATTTTTATCTAGTTCATATTTTAGCTTTGGTTACAAAACACCTGGTCTATAGGTCTGGATGCTGCTGTACTACATAATCCACACCTTGCTGAGGAGTCCTGAGACGTAGATATCATTCTTTATCTCTTCATTCTCTTGTATTCAGGCTTATAAATTCTATACAATTTTTATGAATTTAGTGAGAAACAACCAATTGCTGTAATTTATATATAGGTTCTACCTTAAAAAAAGCATATACCTTATCATTTAATTTAATTTTACTCTAGCTGTCGTTCCTGAGCATTTTCCTCATGTTTTGTCATCTATTAAGGGATATTCTTATGGTTACGTAGACTACATATGTTTTCAAGATGCATCTTTATTGTTCTTTGTCAATGAATTCATGTTCTACAGCTTCTGTTATAATATATATTTTAGTACTCACATTCAGAGGTGAACTTTGGAGATTTTAATTTACGTACCTGAAAAAACAAGAAAGATTTATAAATTTAATGGTCACCTTTCAAAACATCTGAAAAAGAAACATAGAAGTACTTTGAGATGTGAGTTGTGTACTAGTGTTGTTATATTGAACCAAAGTTTTCTTATTTTTTCTCATTGCTTGAAATAAAACCATTACTTTCGTTTCTTTATTGCAAACGTCTTGTTATATAATGCAGAAATTATTCATGTCGTGCAGCTGTTACAGATTTAGCTTCACATAAAGGATTAATATGACATCCTGATGTACATGATACTGAAAAGAAAATAAGATTTTACGTAGTTTGAAACTCGGTTAAACATTTCATTTCAAGTCATCTTCCGGTTAAATCTCTGTTTTATAAAGGAAAATCTCATCGTAAGGAAAAAAGGATTTATTGTGGCCAATAAAATTACCCACCCTTTTCTTAGCTCAAGATGTAATCTGTTTACCATTTTACAACTTTTCAGCTCAGCCGAGCTCCGCTGGGTAAACTAGGCGGTCTTTGCACACGTTGGCAATCTGTGCTTTCCGTCTTGACAGAGTAGTTCGCAGCTTGCGGGAGGAGAGACACGCGACTGCTGATAGCGTGCTGAATCGTGTCAGAAATAACCACACAACTGTTCTTGTGATGGCAAAATGCAATCGAATACTTCTTCCATCGGAGCAAGACAATCTTAATATAATGGAGGAATTATTTAATGAAAGTTAGTAATTTTTATTTATTTATTTACGTCAAAAACAGTTTAAAACTTACACTTGTACTAAGTTAATATATATTGTCGTTTAATTTTGGAATCAAGTTAATTTAATTCTACATTATTTCTATAGTTAATAATACTTCGTTTCTCACAATCATTTTCGTATGCAAGTGATTGATTACGATTGAATCCTGAAAAATACTTCCATGAAAGAATTTTGCGTGACATACTTACGAGACAGTTTTTTTTCCTTTGATAATAACTATTTTTCAAATGCATTGGAAATTTAGCTTATGATTGTAAACTTGCCGAACAAAACAACGGAACGAAATCTCAGAAATTTTCGCACGAATACATTGGGTTAACAGAGACCACTGAACCGTTTTAAGAACTACTGACTGACTGGCTGGTGAGATGGGTTTCCCTGCCGGTAAGGTAGAGGCGATCAAACCAATATGATAAGGAAACAAATTACAGACGATATGACTTTTATTTTGACGTCTCACAAATATAGTTAAAAAGTCACCTAACTAAATAGTTATGGAACAGCTTTACAAAAGACGGGACATTTCAAAAAATTGTCTCCACACTATTCGAATTGCTCTTTCCATTCTTATTACACATGTCTTTATATAACCAAGTTGCAGCTACATGAATATTTAATTATTTTCCATAACGTAAGTATGAAACTCGTGTTATTTATTATTTGGTTTTATTTACATGATATAGCAAAGTTTGGTACCGATTCTAAATTCTACAAATTATTAATTCAGTTTCACTAAATCGGACATGCAGAAATCAAGTTACTTGCGTGTGTCCACCTTTCATAGTTAAACCCATTCATTTACAGCATTTGAAACAATCGAGGTATCATTCGAAGCCTCGCAATCTGCTGATGAGAAACTGGTCATTCCTTCTATATTAATAAGTGTGAAAACAATGTGAATCAGAATATTCTCGTTCATTATGTATGATTTTTTACGCCTTCATGCTTGTAGGTATCAGAAATTTAATGGAGTAACATTTAATTTTTTTTAAATGATATATTTTGAACAAACTCCTCATTCTTAGGAAAAAAATGCTTTATAATACTTCTTTCGTCTCAACTAAAGTGCTACAGAAAAATTTGTTTTTGGCTCTACCTCTTCCCCTTTACAGACAGCATTTGTACCAACGGTAGTACATACTGCATTTGATGTTTCTCCCTTCGATGTATGTCGTTCGCTCGCACATTGGTCTGTATTAATGGGGTCGATTCCCGCTTTGGTCAGCCATTATCTGCTTCGTGTGTGTTAACGCGTTACGGCATGGGCTGTGCGGTGCTGCCGATGCGATGCGTCTGAGTCACGTGACGGTAATTACGCTTCATAGTCACATGCTCGTCCCGTTCCCTGAGCACGAATGTTCAGCGGCAAACTCGCGTTTCGATTAGCATCTCGCGTCCTGTGAACTTAACCTTAGCAGTAATTATACTCGGGGTGTTATTTTACCTAATACTAGTAATAATAATTAAATGCACCATTGTTTGAAACTGCATGTGTCACTACGTTTATTGTCCAGAAGCAAATGAGGGTCCACCTCTCTCCACTGAACGAAAAGCTTAGTGATGATTATGATAATGATGATGATCCTGTATTGTCCAGGAAAACAGAAAGTGTTAAAATAACCGTTTGAGTTAGCATACACAGTCCGTCCCACAGAAAAGGTGACTGATGTGAAATAAAATACAAGAAGTTGGTTGTTCGTAGTGTACATGCTTTTTTATTCAAAATAGTCTCCTTGTGAGTCAATACACAACTGGAAGCGTTGGAAAAATTGTTCAAAACAATTCTGATAGTCAACAATTGGAATTGCCTGCAAGATCGTTGTCGTAGCCTTCTGGATATCGGAAATCGTGTCGAAACGCCGTCCTTTCATGGCCATTTTCAGTTTAGGAAATAGCCAGAAGTCGCACGGAGCTAAATCCGGCGAATAAGGAGGATGGTCAAGCGCAACAATACCTTTTTCAGCCAAGAATTGGCGAACGATCTTGCAGTTGTGCGTTGGAGCATTGTCGTGCAACAAACACCAAGTTCCTTGGCTGCGGTATTCACGTCTCACCCGAACAATCCTCGACCATAAACGAGTTAGAACACCCAAGTAGTAATGTGCGTTCACCATTTGACCTTCTGGAGCAAATTCTTTATGGATAATTCCTTTGGAATCAAAGAAAACTGTGAGCAGTGTCTTGATACGACTTTTTTGCATTCGCACTTTTTTCGGTTTCGGAGATTCTGGACCTTTCCATTCCGAGCTCTGGCGCTTTGTAAGTGGCTCGTATTGAAAACACCATGTTTCATCACCGGTTACGATGCATGACAGGAAGTCTGCGTCCTCATCGGCCGATCGTTTCATGTCTCTGCAGTGTTCCACTCTGCAATGCTTTTGATCGTCCGTGAGTGAGTGGGGCACAAAGTGACAACAGATCTTCTTTTTGCCCAGATTTTCAGTCAATATGCGATGCACAGTTGTTTTAGGAATTCCAGTGAGCTCCTCTATTAACCTGGTAGATGCACAACGATAATTTCGAAGAATTTCAGCCACTTTTTGAACATTATCTGCGACTCGAACTGTCGCTGATGCTCCTGGACGTGGATCGTCTTCAATGCTCTCTCTTCCATCACGAAATCTTGCATACCACTTAAAAACGTTTTTACGACTCATTGCTTCACTACCATAAACACGTTGTATCATTTCAAAAGTTTCTGTGGCACTTTTACCCACTTTGAAACTAAACTTAATGTTCGCACGTTGCTCCATTGCTCTTTTCACGACCGAGGGTCAAAACATACTGTTGAAGTTTTATTTACTGCGAACAGTCTGTGATGCCAGCGCTGTTCCTTTTAAAACGGAAGACAGTCGAAACACAACACTACTTAATTCCTGCATCAGATCACAAATTGCGCGATTGGTTCCGCGAATATAAAATCAGTCACTTTTTCTGTGGGACGGACTGTGTACAAATAATATTATGAAAGCAATTGAATAACGGTTGACAACAATTTGTACTGTGTGAAAAATGAAATTCCTTAATAGGATATAAAACAAATTCAAATTAAAATCGTTAAAAATCCAAAAAACAAAAAGAAATAAAACGCTGGATTTCAATGTCTTCTATCCAAGTCGATATTAAAAGTTGTTTGTTATGTTGCTATAATAACATTTAAATTCAATCTATATCTTTTAATATTTTTCCGTAATATGCGATAATATTTCATTCACAAATATATGGTTGAAAAATTAATTTTTGGAATTTCGATGACACTTGAAATAGATTTGCCATCTACATTTCTTGAAATGACAACAAATTAATCCGATTTTACTCAAAAATTAATGCTCCGTATGCAAACATTTTTTTTGATTGTAAAAGTGTCTGAAGAAATTTTACCATTTAATAATGTTTATATGGAGATGTTACGATGCCTGGGTAATTTAACATAAAATATTTCTTGCAATAGAGTCTTAATTTTCATTTCTCTCAAGTCTTTGTCAACTATCTCAATGAAATAGAGACCAGACCCACACAATCATGAATTTGTAATGCTTGGCATCGTTGTAATGTATAATACCAGATTTTTTTTCTATAAACCCTGCATAGTAATGACGAATAAAGTTGAGAAATTTATATTCTGATACTACATACACAAAAACATGTATCAGCGATTTTCTCTCAGTGCTTAAAAAATTGGTGCGTAGTTCAATGTTGCACTGATAGTCTTAACTGGTCTGTTTTTGTAATAATTCATATGATTGTACCAGCAAAGGTGGCTGAGACCATCAACTGATGCCACTAAAATGCCTCTGACTGGGAGATCCCAGAGTTGGAGTCCCATCTGTCGCAGCATTTTCGATTATAGTTGCATAGCTAGGTCGGATTTATCCACGGGCTTGAGGATAATTCTAGCAGCCAGCTTCTCCGATCGATAGCTTTCCATGGTTTCTATTGTCAACACCAGGGTAATGCCGAAGCAGCACCCTAACAAACGGGCCACGTGGTGCGTCCAATATTTCCTTCCTGTTCCTTGTACAATCCTCATCGCTTATTTGAATTTACACTCACACTGACATGCACTACAGTATCACACGTCTCGGGAGGCCGGTCGGGAGCTTAGAGCTTGTCCCGGCTGGGGCGGTGCTGTGCTGGTAGAATAATAATAATAATAATAATAATAATAATAATAATAATAATAATAATAATAATAATAATAATAATAATAATATAATAATAATGTCTTTATTAATGGCGAGGCTCAGGCCATAGGGCCTGCTCTTCCGCCTAGCCACTGAATTTACATTCATTGAGAGTAGTAACATTTTAAGAGGGGAGGACAAGCTGTACATTTACGTCTGGGAGAACAAATCTAGGGACCATCCCGGCATACGCCTTAAGCGATTGAGTAAACCCACAAAAACCTCAATCAGGATGGCGGCCTCAATCAGGATAGAATATATCTGGTTGGGGAATATCTCCACTAGTGACGAAGGTTGGCGCCGAATCTTGCCAAGCAATGGAGGAAGATCACTGCCCCCTCCCATGACGAAAACATGCACTGCACCTCTAAGACTAATCACCTTAGTAACTGACGCGGCCGGAATCACCAATCAATCAGTCAATCTTCTGATCGTCAGTCAATCGTATTTCGTTGTTAAACGCAACTGTGCTAGCTAGATATTCTCTATGTGCTTCGGCGTTCCTCACACTCTACACTCCTAGGGGGAATCTAACTGTCCGGAATAGCTGTTCTGTGGAGCGATCTTGCGTGAATTACGTCGTGTGCCTGAGTGCTTATGTTGCCTCCCAAGGGGCGTTATCGCGATCCGCTTCAGCCAGGTGACGTCGTAGCGTCCCATTATGGCTCCCACACGGCCCTCTGCCGTCAGCGGCGGCACGCCCCGGTGACCTGGGCAGCCCACTTTGTATCAACAGTTGCATGCCAATTGGAGCAGCGAGGTCAGCGACGGACCCCAAAGTGTTTTTTTCTGGTCTTGGTTCTAGAAAGAAGTTACTTTTTTATCGTTTATGAATTTTATTATTTGATCTCTGGTTATACTAAATGACAATTTAGTTTTTCAATCTTTTTCCGGATGTTTATAAAACAATTTTCATCGTTACGTCACCATGCGTAATGGTCTCGTGGAGACTGCGACTGTCTACCACAGCCAGTATTGTCAATAAACACGTTGCAACCGTAATTTGCTGCACCTGAAGAACTGAACATATCTTCATTTAATATAATAATATAACAGAACTAGGCATAGAACCAACTACAAATTACATTTCCTAACTGCCGTCCAAATTCTTTTCTAATCTTCAAACTGCCCCTAGCACAAGCCACTTTCACTTCGGGAAAACCAACGTTGCTCCTACAAGAATTAAATCCCGTCTCCGAAAAAGATCTGTTCCGTCCCCCATAAGTTAGAGACATTATTCTGCCACTTCTCTCTACATATCGATTAATTTCTTGTTAGATTACATTTCACAAAATTAACAAAAATCATCATAGAAGTACCCAGTGGCGATGTTTTCGCTCAGAAATAAGGGTATGCCAGTGCGCTAATTTACAATTGCATGCAACTTCGAGTTAATATTCATTTTAATTAAAGCTAATACTCACCTCTAAAATGGTAATTCCCGTGATCTAGTAAAATAAAGTATAAAAAATGAGTTACCAAAGCGAACTTAGAGAGAGTTTTGGGTTTAATGAGTGAGTTTGTAATGAGTGTTTTTAAATACAAAAATGATTAAGTATATACATTTAATGTCCAGCAACCGTTTGACACTTTGTCAAATTCTCAATTTGTTTGTGTCCTTTCACAAACAAATTTCAGTATTTGTCAACGATGCACTACATTTTTAAATAGAGGTAAAATGCAGAATTCCATGCATTAGTACTCTGTAATAGAGCTTGATAAAAATAAAACATTTAATTACATGCGGAAACGTGTTTAATTCTGTGTTCACAATGAAAAGTAACTGAATTGTGCCATAATTTGTGAACCTCTCTTATTATCATATCATTAGTCTTGGAAAAACAATTGAACGACATGAAACATTTTGAGATTTTAAAATTTTCCTTAAAGTGCAAACTGTTTGTTTATTTGAACTTTCTTTGCAACCGTAGAGTTCAGCTAGTAAGGAAAGAGTTTAATTTGATTTCAGAATCAACGGGACACAGTCCTTCCTTCCCCAAACGGTGCTCATTCCAGCCTTAGAGGCGGACGATTGGCTTTGTGTTCACTCCGACACTCGCGTTGTTTAATAAATCTCCTTCACGTCTAAGAGAATTTAATTTAAATGGAATAGTATTGTACTGACCAGCACTTCCACCACCACACCTACCACAACAAATGGGTACTTACACCACAATTGCAAATTGAAACAAACCCCTCCTTGGTTTCAAATTTCCATATTTATATTTCGCGGCGTGCCCTGTCACAGAGCTTAGTTGGGCGGGGTGTGGGGAGGCGCTATTCTCCATTTCAATCAATGTTTTCATTCGACTTCCATTTGCGACGCAGGTTTGAATTTTTTATTTCATCTTGGCTACTGCGCAGGTCAAGGTTGCTGTGGAGTATATATAACCATGGCATTATATCGTGCGAACCGGTCTCTCGTTGGACGTTTAGCGACGTAATGCTAATTTAGATGACGCGTTGACCCACTTTGGATGTAACCCCACCGCTCATAAGCGACGCCAGTTTCCCACTGACCTGAGTTATTTTTGTAACACTTTATCAGATAACTGACCTTTCGTCGCCTTCAAGAAGTTACTGGATTTCCTGGATTTTCAAGCTCGTGTACCTAGAGATCATGATATTTCACATGGCTCACATGTTCACATTTTCACTTAGATTATCTGTAGGAATCAAGAATGCATGTTGTTCGGTATACTACCCTCTGTAGGATAGAATCTTCACTGTATTTATGCTGACTGATATATTCACATAGCTAAGATGTGGCAAATTCTTTCGTGTGTAAATTAAAATGTGGGTTAATAGGCAAATTGCCAAATCGTATAAATATTATATTGATAATTTAAGAAAAACATGGTTTTCAATAATACATAAATGTGAATTAAAATTTTGCACAAAACTATTTTTGCACTTATGTGTGATTTCTGAACTATTTATGGGAAAGTTAATTCGATATCAATAACGTAGGGTTCTAAAAATTGTTTTATATATTTTGACAAAAGTAGATATTTTAGGATTACAAATGCTTTGTTGAAGTGGTATATTATGATTAGCCTATCCCCTCTTTTACTTCAGAACACTCGCAATAAAGAGGCTTTGTCTCTTAGCTCGATTAAAGTATCAAACTGAAGCAAACTAGAGATAAAGCTGAACAGTCTGAAGTTTGTTTTCATAATAAATCTTTGTTTTTGCTGGCTCTCTGGGTGCCGAATAACAAATTAATCCAAGACCAAGTCTTTGTAGGAACGTCCTTCAATTTTTATTTTTTCAGCCACCTCTCATTTCTACGAGAATAGCCCTTGTGTTTAAATGCCCCATGAAATGACGTTCTTTGAAAACCAAGGAATCCAAGTAATTCCTTGTAAAAAGCAGTGTCACTCAATAAAAGACGCGTGGCATAATAACGTTGAATCTGCCAGTCACCTGACAAATCTGCTTTCGAACTTCGGTTGAGTGACGAGCCGTTCTTATCCAGATTCTACGTAAACAATTTTACTAACTTAATTGACATTGATGTAAAATCATTTGTTCCTCATTGTATTCGTAATAAAATCTGTTTATGTCTTTATAAAATCATTTTGAATAAAAGGTAAGGACGTATACACGGAGACATGCTTTTATAATGTAGTTTCTTTATTAATAAGAATAAAAGTTCTGAAAAGTATAACGTTTGTCTTTATGTGAACTTGGTTAAAAGTTTTCATTGAAACGAAACTGAAGCCATGAATACGAAAATAGAAACGCTCATTTATTACTGATTTGAAATGTCTTTCAATATACTAAAAAATCCATTCATTTTTTTCTTTGTATATAAAGATAAGATGAGAATTACATCCTGAACTGAAAGACAATGAAAGTCAATATGATTCCAGTGAAATCTGTAACTCATGCATCATAAAATGTGTATACTTCTATTAAAATTCATAACTTCAATTACACTCTTAGTTATTAGTTTATTTCCTTAATTTACCTTCTACTTCTGATAATAAAATATGATTATTTACCCCACAAAGATAGGTTCAATAAATGATTTCCTTCTCGACGGTCAAATAATTTATAAGTGTAATTCTAACAGATTCCTTTAATATTTGAGTTTTAAATATTTTTTACGTGACGGTCCTTTCATACATGACCTAATTATTAATATGTATTTGTTATTTTTTTTAAATTGCTTATTTAAGGTCGCGTTTCAACTACTAAAGTCATATAGCGACCATTGTACATAAGTAACTTTGGGGGTAACGGTAACGGTATACGGACACTCCAAACATACATTCCCCGAGCCTGATTCAAACACGCGACCCTTTCAGCACACGGTAGCAACGGCTCTTCAGATATTTGTTGTTTTTTATTGATGTTTGGCCAAAAAACTTATTATAATGAATGTTGAACATTATGATGATGGAATGACAATGCAATAACGAGTACCATAGCCCCAGCATAAGTTAGCCTACGTCTGTGAAATGAATCTGAATCATTTATGCGTGTACCCTAAAACTATTCATCATTTCTACTTCCGTACTCCGGAATTAGTTTGGCATGGATTAGTGTCAAAATATTCGGTCTCATGATTAAACTTAGTGGTCAGGCGGAAGAGCGGGCCTGATGGCCCGAGCCTCGCCATATTAATAAAGGCATATTATTATTATTATTATTATTATTATTATTATTATTATTATTATTATTATTATTATTATTATTATTATTATTATTATTAAACGGCCGACCTGGCTGGCCTAGGTGGTTAAGAGCGTGTGTTAACTCAGCGATTCGGACTGAAAGGTCGCGGATTTGAATCCCACCTTGGCCATTGTTGTTTGTCCCTTGTCTCTAATGTCGCGGACGGCCTCGCGTTCAGCTGACCCCAAATAATAGGAGCCCGCAAAGTTTGTTGATGTCTAGTGTGTGGTCGAATATGCATCCCATTAGGAAGTAAAAGAGTAACCGCCTGCCGGCTGGAAAAAGCCTTAGGGAACAAAAAACGAATCAGGGTGTATATGCCATTTTGGAAACTTTTTGGACGGACGATGTAATCAAGTCCAAGCGACTCTCCTGCTAAGCCCTTTGGCTCTAAGCACTAAGACGCTACACGTTCTTAGTTTCTTCGGTCAGCCAGGTCGGCTATTTATACAGGAATTTAGTCCGAATACTTTGACACTAATTCATACAAAACTAATTTTGGGGTATGAAAGTAGAAATGATGAAAAATATGCACGCAGAAATGATACATATTCATTTCATAGACGTAGGCTAACTAATGCTGAGGCTACGATACTCGGTATTATCTTGTCATTCGGTCATCATAATGTTCGGCATTCATAATACTGAACTCTCCATTTTGCCTCGCGTCTTCACGCTCACCGTTGCCTTCGCTCATGTGGCGCTTCGATCCGAAACGTGCGCCCGAATAAGAAAAGCAAAACCTGCGGAGTTGGTATTTAAAATTCAGCACGCACACCGTCCACACAGCGCCTTGGTGCGCCGACAACATGGCGGGCGGCGTCGCGGCGCCGAGCACGGAGGGCGGAACGACGCCCATGGCATTGCAGATCGCCTGCGACACCCAAGCAAGAATGTCGACCAAGGGAAGGTCGTTGCGTAACAGATAGCACATTCGCTTTTCACAGCTGGAGGCCAGGTATGATTCTCGGCCAATCCACATAGGATTGATGATAGTTAATTTTTTGGGGAACTACCAAAAGCAGAATGTGTTAAAAAATTTAATCATGGACGTTCAGCAGAATACTTTAAAATGGTTTCACGATACCCCAAGGATAAATTACTCTCGCTATAAACACTTCATTAAGAATTGAAATTGAATATAAAAAATATTAAACATACAAACATAACATTAAACACTAGAATGTCGCGAATTCAAAATAATTTTTTAAAAATCCCGTCTATTAAGAGAAACGTAATGTAGTAAGAGGGATCATCGACCAAATGAACTCCCCGCCTGCCTATGCCCTAACTCAGTTCTAGTATTAAGACATGCAAATTTCTTAAACATCAGTGAATTGGGCGACAGAACAGATAACGATCTTAAAAAGAATTGATGATAATAACGATAATAAAAAAAAATATTGCCCCGATCAACATCAAGCAAATCCGTAGCAGTACCCTAACAAGCGGGCCACGGATCACGCACGATTTTTACTTCCTCTTCCTTGTCCTTCCCTTACCTCATACGTACATACATACACACACATATACATGCACTACACCCGCTCACATGCCAGGGTCTTGGAGCTTGTCGTGAGAGGAGCGGAACCACATTACTGCGAGACATCTTGTCACTTAAGAGACATCAAGCCATAACTTACATCAGTAGACATACGACCGCTCTGGCTATCATTCTCTGGGTATTGATTTCAATTCCAGTCAATCCATGTGAAAGTTTTTGATGTACAAACTGGGTTCACGTAAATTTTTCTCGGCGGCCTCTAAATTTCCTTGCAATGGTTTTCACCATCTACTCTATTTTACCACCTATTTTCTATATACCACACAAGTGACATAATCATGACTCATCGTCGTTGAAATGGACATTGCCGGACCTCATGTGTCGAGAAATGTGCCAGCTTTCTGCGAAGAACGATGAATATCACGGCTTCCCTGCTTGCACGTTCGCCTGACATGTCGCCCATCAAACATGTCTGGGATATGATCGGTCGGCAACTTGTTCGTTCTGGTCCTCCTGCAGCCACTGTCGATGTTTTGTGGTCACGGATAGAAATCGTGACAGTGTGTTCGGCATATCTAGGTCTTCTTTGAATCTATGTGGCGGCTTCACACCGTACTAAATTCTCAATGTCAAAGTACAGGTACAGTTCTGAAATCCTAATGATTTTTATATTGTGATATTGCTAATCCGTGGAATAAATTTCAATGTACTAGTTTGTCCCCTTGGTTGTTGCAATTTTCACAAACATCAGTGTATTTAGAGTAGCAGCACCGTCTCTCGCAACGGTATGCTGCCTCGCGTTAGTTATGACACCTACTTTTCAAAACTATTGTAGATTTACGTGCCATTACTATGAACAAAGTTATAGACTTTATTAGGAATGTAACAGACGATATGGCTTCGGGCAACATCTATTGTCATTTCAACGTCTCTGACCGGGATGTCACAGGGTTGTGGAAGTTGCAACGGTGGCGGAATTTCGACGCTCACTTGATATTTAAAGGAATTCGGCCGCTCCCTGGAGAAGAATTCTAGCGGCCGGATACGCTGACCATTTCCGTCTTTTCTCCTTTTAATATTATCCGAATGCCTTAACAGTACCTTAAGAAAAGGCCCACGGACCGTCCGTGATCTTCCCTACCACATCTCTCCTTACTTACACCGCACATACAAGCACTACACTATCTACTAATCATGTTGAGTGACCTGTTGAGAAGATGAAGCTAGTTTCGGCTAAGGCTCCGCCCCGCAGGGAAGATACCTGAAGGCGGGAAATCTCCCTAGCCAAATTATTTGAAGTCGTATGTCAGGTTCTTGTGGGGGAACACCACCACCTGCAGGAATATAACATGCACCACACTTAAGGACTATTGACTGCAGCCGTTGATGCGCTCGGAAACTAAATGATGAATCAAAAACAATTTCTGAAGTAATCGAAAAGCCATTTTCTAGAATTGAAACAAGCAGCTCAATATATCTTCAAAGACTAGAAAACCACCAAAAACCTTTAGCTATCCACCTCCTAGATAAAAGTGAAGAAACCTACCGATTACTTAGAATTTCTACCTTACTACTCCTTTATAGATTTTCAAATTAGTTACAATATGTATATATATATATATATATATATATATATATATATATATATATATATATATATATATATATATATCAATGACTTTCACTCCTAATCAAAAGAGTAAATTGACTCTTTGTTCTAGACGCAAGAAGTCGGTGTAATTTACCAGTGAGATACCTTCACCCACAATTTTGTGTCATTTTCAACTGTAAATTGTATATTTTCTAATTATTTTAATATCAAATAGATTGTAAATTACTTTTTTCAGAATTTGAAAAAATCTAGTCTACATTTTTTTTGTGCGCCTGTTGGCTAATAGGGGCCAGTGTGAGTGGGTTGGGTAGGGGGAAGGGGCTGGCGGGCGGCTGGTGGCGATAGCGCCATAAAGCAGTTAGTGAGAGTTGGCGCAGGCTGCCACCGGGCGAAAACTGCGACAACCAACCAGCTTACCGAGGAGCTAACTTTTGTCTCGGCAGCGCCAAGTCATGAGGCACGAGAGCGTATGAGGTATGAGGCCAACGGCATCTCGCATTCGGATGGCATGGCGCGGCGCGGCGCGGCGCGGCGCAACGCTGTGCGGTGCGACGCGGCACTAAGCTCCTCGAGGGGGGAGAAGGGGGGGGGGGGCAGAACGGAATGGAGCAGAAGTTTGCGCCACGCCTAATGTATCGCGGCTTTTTGCACGAAAAGAAAAAAAGGCGGGGCGACTGGGAGTCACGTGGTGGCGCGGTGGGAGGCGCCAGTGGTGACGTAGCTATACACGGTGATTCAGAATTCTGCTTTCGTACACTGCGGTAGAAAGTAAAGGAGAGCACACGTTTAAATCGAGTTTAAATCCCCGTTCGTGAAACGTTTAAGAGACGTGGCTTTACCATGTTTTAGGAGTGTATGGCTCGCATCATGATTTTGTTTGTGGCTGATCCTTTGAGAAAATTGCATTACGAAAGAATGACCAGGATTTGGGTAGAGGGTGTAAGATATTTTCGGACAGAACCGGAGTTAAAATAAAATAAGTTATTTTTGCTTTTAGCTAAATATTATTCAAAGGGGCGTATTAGGACATTTTCTCATTAATAACTTCATTTATTTTTATTTTAATCCCATTACTTGCTTTATATTTTAATAAGTTCGAATTAATTTTCCAGATTTTAACAACCTTGACATTCCTTAGGATTTAAACAAAAATCCAATCCATTTTGCGTAAAATGTTGTTTTAGATTTTTTTGAAGTTTCTTCCATATTTCGTGTCTCTTACCCATTTTCGATTGGGAAGAAGCAATTTTCAGTGGCTGCCTTCATCTGTCTACGTGCTTGTTACCTTATCGTCTCTTTCCAAAAGATCAAGCCATTGTGATTCTTAATTAGAAACACAATCGAACTAAAACATCGTTGATTATACCGTAGTTCAATCAAACACAATCGTTATGTTAAAAATAATAAACTTCGTTGTTCAATTCCTCAAAAATAATTCATGACAATTGAAATTTAAACAGAAAAACAGACAACAAAGCGTGCTATGTTTTTTAATGTTTAAATGTCTAAAATTTATATAACACTGCGTATCAAATTTCTTTAACATATGTTAGATAAACATTAATATATAAAATATTTGAAGTGCTCGTTTACTATTCGAGTGTATTTTTTAAAAACATTTGACTTTATGGATGCTGTCAACCTATTTCCATCGATTCTCGTAGTTGTTCTTGCTTTCCATAAACTTTCAGTTCTAAAGTAAATCCTCCTCTCATCGGGTATCTAAATGGACATTTCCTGAGATGTACTGGCAATGTAAACATATCCATCACCGGGTTATTTTCTGACCTCCACCCATTTCTAGAAAGTGACCACTCCACTTAAAAAAGAAGTTCGACGAAGAGATTCCTTCACTGTTCTTGTCATTGACTGAGTTCTCGGTTTCGACCGTAGGGTGGCCGCCGACTCTAAAATACCATTTCCGTTCTCATCTTTAATTGCACATAATAGATGTTTTACGAATTAATGACCAGTTGATTGGCTCTCTCAATTGCTCACTCGTACAGGAAGAGCAAATGTAACCTCCCTTATTTGTACTATAGTGCAATGTAGCAGTGAAATTATATTGCAGTTGCCATGTAAGTAAAGCTTATATAAATATCTTTTTCATTTAATAGTTAAATAACACACAATTAGTTAATATATTTTAATGCATTATTTGTGAAGAAAAATAAAATATTGTAACACCATTCAACTACGTTGCCAACTGAAAAACTGCTTTTAAATTTTGTTTCCAAAGTTATTTTTGGTTCTTTTACACATCTACACTGCTGGTAAACAAGAAATAAAGTATTCTACTTGTTTGTAATGTTGCTTTATTGTATTTATACGTACGAATTATAAAACGTGCTCTTATGTAATATTACTATATAAAATGAGTGGTTTTTCAGCAGCATTTTTATTGGTATATGCCACTTGGTTATTACAAATTCAAATCGTTAGCAGTATATTTATTCATGGGGTACAACACTTAAATGTAATCTTAAAAGCAAAAACGGAAAAGAAAAAAGAGTCTATGTGAAGATGCGAGGGGTTTTCAATATGAGATGGGACCAGTATTTAGCAATTATTCACAATACTATATAATATATAAAGTATGCAATTTTCTGATGAAGAGAGAATAAAAAATAATCTGTTTCAAATTTAAGTTAAACACGATTAATTCCTCCAAAGTTGATGACGACTGTAATTGCAGGTTTTGTGGAAGAGTCATAGCATTTAATTTCGTCGTGTTAGCATCAGTGAAACTGCTATGCAGAGGCGTAGAGAAGACACTACTTGAAATCATTATCATCACACATTGGCGGATAAATTTTTCTTCATGAAATAAATGTTCTACTAATTAAATAGATGTTTACTTTGGAAGCTACAAAAGATTTTTTAAACTTTTCTGAATGAGTAACTGTATCATTGACATTAAATATCGCGAGTGAAAGAGGAATAATCTAACATTTGAAGTAAACACTCTGGTAGAGGCCATTTGAAAAACAAGATTTGAAAAATAATAATTAGCAGTTCCCACTTACAACAAACTTACAGGTTTAGGATATCATGCCTTCTAGTAGTGGTGATTAAAAAGAAGATTACGTAATTATTTTTCATTATTGTGTATTTAAAGAATAAGATGAAAACATCTTTTAAATGTTGGCATTGCAATAACGTAAAATGAATCGGTAGTATTTTTAAACAAATTGTTTTTCACAAAGAAGTTCACGGAGTTGATAATCGATCGTCATTTCTAAGTCGAGTTAGTAGCCACTAAAAAATATGCAATATTTAAGTATCCACTATTGTAACAAAACCGAGGTTTGGAAATATAATTGATTGATTGATTGATTAGTGATTCTGCGCCCGTCAACTGCTAAGATCAATAGTTCTGTAGGTGTAGTGCATGTTTTCAACGCGGGAGGGGACGTTGACCTTACCCCACTGGATGGCAAAATCCTGCGTCGACCTACGTACGTCGGCTTGCGGGAACTTTCCCCCACCGGGTATCTCCCACCAGCGGGGCACCGCCCCAGCCGGGACGAGCTCTAAGCTCCCGACCGGTTTCTCGGCAAGTGTGGAGGTGTAGTGCATGTTAGTGTAAGAGATTAGGATAGGACAAGGAAGAGGAAGGAAAGACCGCGCGCGCCCGTGGTCCGTTTGTTAAGGTTCTGCTCCAGCAACCGCCTGGTGGTGAATGAAGGAACCACAGAAAAGTACCGATGAGAACAGCTGGCCGCTAGTTCTCCAACAGAAAGCGGCTGAATTCGACCTAGCTGACAAGCTAGTATTGAAAATCCTGCCTATGTCTGGAGCTCGAACCCTAGAACACCCCAGTCAGAGGTACTCCCGTGACATCAGTTGATGCCCTGAGCCACCGAAGGAAATAAATTAATAATAACTAGAACGAATTTACTGGCAATTTCGAGCAAAGGGATGTATATTCAGAACGAGGTATGGGAATCTCCATTTCAGTTTCACGTAACGAATTTCGAAAAGAACCCAAGAATTAAAAAAACAAACTATGCATATGTTCGTAATTGTCGCCAAGACTGATGCTTTAACCGCATATTTCGCAAAAAATTTGATTTTTCCGAACCGCCGTCGCCGCCGCTCGGCCGGCGATCGATGTCCGCGAGGAGAGCGCCGCCGTGCGGTGGCCGCCGCCGCCGCCGCTGCACGTGTAATTTTGAAACGGCGACGTAGCGTGCGCCCGCGCCGGCGCCCCACAACGTTCGTGTCACGCCGCAAACGCGTGCTCCTGCACGCTTGGGGCCGCGCCGCGCGACCCCTACCACGCCACTCCACGCCACGCCCCCTCCCACCGCCCGCACGCCGCGCCGCGCCTCTCCTGCCCTGCCATATCCCCTCCCACGCCCGTTCCGCATTAGCCACCTTCATCACCAAACACTCGTTATTAATAATTAAATCTGCGTAAAATTATTATCCAAAAAAATGAGACATGCATCATTCTCTTTGCACTATTCAACAATCAAATTTTTATCGAAAAATTTGGAGCCATTTTTTTTTAATATTTTTAAAATGTCTCAGAGGTTTCATGTGAAGTACCCACCAAGATTAAAATATCGATTTCAAATCCAGGGTCCGCGACATCATATAGAACGATTGGGGAATATCAATTTTGGAGAAAGTCGGCGGAACGGTTTATGCGCTAGCGTTGTGCCCAGACAGACGGATAGACAGACGTTTTGTCGGCAATCGATTTTTCGGTATGAAGGACCCACAAAACATGGATCAGGCTACACCTCGTGTAGACGATTTTTTCCTATCTTTAGCAACTGAGTTTATCCACTTTTTCGTTACCAGGACCGGCAATAATAGTATTTTGTTCACAAAAATGTTTCATTTATGTTTTTGATAGAAGTGGTCAGAAACCTTTTAAGCTTTTGAATTTTTCGAAAAATCAGACTTGTGCCATTTTTATTGGCGTACAGAACATAATGAAAAAAATCGAACCAACATTCTTGCGAAAAGTTTTAAATATCGTTGGAGATTTTCTGTAAAATATCTCCGATCATGTAAATATCCACTGAAATTTAACTGGCCATGACAACATCCTTATTAGTAGAGAAATATGTATACTGGTGAAAATCCTGTGTACTGTATAGGGGCTAGTGTTTTTCACAAAGAGATAAACACGTGGTCGAGCGGAAAAACGTGTGTACACACAACATGTCTGTGGATTCTCACACAACATGTCTGTCACTCAAAAATTCAACACTTTTTTCTAGAGCCTTACATAACTTTCTCTTTCTACGAGTTAGATGCAAGAAATTAAAGTTCGCAATGTTTTTTAGAAATATTTAAAAGTCAAGTTTCAAATTTCAATTTTAACGTCACCATAAACGTATGTCAATACGAACAGACACACATACAGATTACATGTTAAAGATAAATTTTCCTCATTTTCGTTAACACTTTCAGGTTATATTTTTGTTCCATTACAATACTTTCGCCGTAGGTTAGGAATAATCTATTAACTAAACGCTTTCGCTGTACTACATAATGAGAGAATGCAGAACGGATTTCGCTTCCTCCACTTTCCCTCGTTCGGGTTTTTGTTATCCTCGTAAGATGTCCTCCCAGCGAGGACGTCAATTAAAGCGTTCGGCCGCAAGTCGTGCAGCGATCGCCTTAAAGCTCGCAATTTCGTCGTCGTCGCGGGACTATTACCGAGACAATGAAGCATCGCAGTTTCCCCCTCCTCCGCTCCCCTTCTCTCATCGTCGGGTGGGGGGTGGGGGGATCGAGGGGCGAAGCGCTATCTTGTGGACTGAGCAGCGACCGGTCGATTTACGTCGCGAAAATAATGGGGGAGCTGAAGAGGAGCTGTGTAAACGGACGTTGCATGAGGACACGACGCAGTTAAGCTGTCTTCTGTCACTCCCGCAGCCCAGGTAGCTACGCGATGCAGAACTATGCTAATTGCGAAACTGTCGGAATATTTGGGACACCGCAAATGTCATGCAACCTTTTTTGGGGCAATGCTAGCCAGGCTAAAAGTTTTAAAGTGTACAATGAGAATGCCATGTTTTAAGTTATCATTTACAAGTATACTTCTAGAAATCTTACTTCGGGTCTGACAGTTTAGGTCGGGTTGAAAAAATCAACGACTTAACGTCATCATGCAGGAGGCCCCCTAGGCACTCTTCATGTCTTCTCTGGACATCTTCTTCTCCTTTCTTATCCTATTTAGGGATGGGACTGCGTACATATGATACCTATGTTGGTCGACAACTCAGAGAGTCTTCGACGGATGCTGCTAACGACGTGGAGCGTGCCAAATTGACTCAGACCTACCAGGAAAGAAGTTTTCATATTGAATCTAATTGTCGAGGAAATGAGTTCGTCTGCCCGAAATCATAGTCAGATGTACAACTATTCAGTTCATAGGACCGTATCACATACTCTCAATCATATATTTAAAAATATAATCTCGATTTGAATTATCTGAAAAAAATAGATACTTGCTACATAGCTCCATCGAGTTCAATCGCTTTCTAGAGAAGAATTCTAGCAGCTGCTCTAATAAATAGTTTTCTGTAGTTTATCCAATCAATACTAGGCGAATGCCTGAACATTGCCTTAAAAATATGGACGTTTGCATGTTGCGCTCTCTTTCTTTCCAGGTCCGTGTCCCCTTCTGTTCTCGTACACACATTTACTCTTGCACGTACTACAATCTAACACGCACTGTTTCATCTTCTTGCCAACTAAAAATCCTGTTCCAAAATTATGTGATTCTCCACAGCTATAATAAAATGTTTCCAGCCTCTGTTCGGTCACATCCTTCCCAGTCCATCTTATATCTTGTGAGAGCAAGTACATCGAGTGGCCAGACTAAGGTGGCTTGGCCTTGCAACTATCTCTCGGAATCACCTATGTGTAAAGAGTTGACTTCTGCGCGACCGGTTAGGGCCCGCAGAGTTGGAAGACTACTCCTAAGATGTCTGGATGGTGTTGGGGAAGACCTGAAATGCATAGGAGTGAAAAATTGGAGCAGGAAGGCACGGGAAAGAGATACGTGGAACGAAATCCTTAAGGATGCGCAAGTTCACTCATGAACTGTTGCGCCCGAAGAAGAAGAAGAAGAAGAAGAAGAAGAATGAGAAGAAGAAGAAGAAGAATGATAAGAAGAAGAAGAAGAAGAATGAAAAGAAGAAGAAGAATGAGAAGAAGAATGAGGAGAAGAAGAAGAAGAAGAAGAAGAATGAGAAGAAGAAGAAGAAGAATGTATTACAATACCTACAACACACATGTTGATAGACTGGTCGGGAGCTTAGATCTCGTCCCGGTTGGGGCGGTGCCCGCTGGTGGAGACACCTGCAGTGTAAATTCGATATGTAGGTCGGCACCATCTCTAACAATTTAACCAGAGGGAGAGAGGTAGATAGAGGGAGGAAGGTAGATAGAGGGAGGAAGGTAGATAGAGGGAGGGAGGTAGAGAGAGGATAGAGGGAGGGAGATAGAGAGAGGGAGGGAGATAGAGAGAGGGAGGGAGATAGAGAGAGGGAGGGAGATAGAGAGAGGGAGGGAGATAGAGAGAGAGGGAGGGAGATAGAGAGAGAGGGAGGGAGATAGAGAGGGAGGGAGATAGAGAGGGAGGGAGATAGAGAGGGAGGGAGATAGAGAGAGAGAGGAGAGAGGAGAGAGAGAGAGAGAGAGAGAGAGAGAGAGAGAGAGAGAGAGAGAGAGAGAGAGAGAGAGGCGGTTACATGCAGCATACAACGTATTTACGCTGTCGCGTGTCACTACCGCAGTCTAGGTAACTTTGCTTCGTAATAAACTGTTAATTGCTAAACTGGTAACTTCATTAAAACTGTCAGATCATTGTGTGAACATCCTGCCAAATCCTTTCGCAATATCGTCTCAAAATTCTTGTTTTAATACAGAGGGTTTCTTACAGTAGAGCATGTGTTTCAAAGAGATTATTAGCACTTAGAAGAATCATTCAATAGAAGGATAATAGTGTTGAAATAATAGTAATGAAAAGATTTTGTTTAGCTTCTGGAAGTAATATTGACACCACGGCTATGATTTTAGTAGTTTTGATTCACTCTCCTATTTGAAAATATGATTATTGATTCTAAAATCAAGAGATCTGTGTGACATTTATATAATATGGTTATATAATTCAAACGATCAGTGAATCGAATTACCTAGCATACGTTGTACGCACCTAGTACAAAACAATATTGAATCTATGCAAAGCAGTGCGATCCTACCACGTGTAAATGAAGTGTTTTATATGTGCGCACTACTATTTGAATCACCATCTACACGAAAACAAGATATCCGCTATTCACTTCAATTACTGTCACGATTAGTCATATCCTAATGAGAAAAATATGCGCGTTATTCCAGAATTGAGAGAAATCGAACTCCCCACAAAACATTTCATTTTTGTGACCTCTACCATCATTCTTTTAGAGGTCATATCTCTCTAATCATTATTTACGTCATAACCTTCGTTCTTTTTACCCGCATGAAAGCATGGTTGTTAGGTTGAGATAAATGCAGAGAACAAGGAAGGTTAAGGCAATGCCAATAGGATGTGATTACTCACAATTTCTCTATTTACGGTAGTTGACTGTAGGATACCTTTCATGATTCCAGAAGTCCTTCCAAAGACCCGTAGATACATTATCTCCTGGTGATAATAGGTAATAGTGATACAACACTCATCGCCACAGCTCTTACTATATAAAAATTAAATGCTAATCGAAATTAACAACCTAAAGTAAGTGTTCACTGATTGAAATTTCACTGTATCGAGATAAAAGTAAACATTGATTTTCATGTATCATTGGTTAATTGATACGCATACCAACCTTCTTTATAGTGAACGTATAAAGACCACTCGCAATTTTAAATAAAATAAACATGTTATTTCTTTTCACAATGAAGAACTGAAACAACATGTTTTGTACACAATTATAGAAAAATAGTATTTAATGCAACTGCATTTTCCGATGTCATCTTCATAACATCATTGAAGGATGGTTGTGAATAAATGTCGTGGCTTCATAACACGGGTAGTTCTTTCAAACTAAGAGGGAAGTAAAATAAAGACTATTGTATGTTTCTACATTCAGTGTAATATTTTACAGTCTAATGTATTATAATGAAGTTCAAACATTTCCGGTTACTTTAAAATGCCAAATTTGTCTGCTACTCTTTTAAAGCGATTAATTTGATGACACCTTCATTGAGTGCAAAATTAAAATTCACTCACACTTATCCTAAAGTCATTTGAAATGAACATGCGTGAACATGATTACCTGACGTATCAACATACGCGTAACCACCCACAGCACTTACTGTCACAGGCAAATACATTTATAAATGAAAAAGCTTTATGGAAATGTACTACATAAGCGGCTGATGTGGCTCAGGGCAGCAACTGATGTCCCAGCACTGCATCTGACTGGGAGATCCTAGGGTTCATGGCCCGACGCTTGCTGGATTTCTACATAGCTAAATCGAATTCAGCCGCTGCAGCGCTGTTTAGAGGGGAATGTTTGCGACCTACTGTTCTGATCGGTAGTTTTCCGTGGTTTCTCCGATCAACACCAAATGAATGCTGGAGCAGTACCTTAACAAAAGGGCCACGGGCCGCGCGCGATCTTTCCTTCTTCTCCCTTGTCCTGTGATCATCCCTTACACATTAACATGCACCACACTACCACACACGTCGGAAGATTAGTCGAGAGCTCAGAACTTGTTCCGGCTGGGGTGATGTCCCGCTGGTGGGAGATACCTGGTTGTGGAAACCCCGCAAGACGATGTGTAGAACGGCCCCGGACCATTTAGCGCGGAAGATTATCATCACCTCCCAAAATGCAACATGCACTACACTTACATGACGGTTGCTCTCGTGGCTCAATGGTGAAATCGCTTGCCTTTCTGCGCTGTGGTTCCGGGTTTAATTCCCGTAGAATCCTCGAACTTCTTGTGAAATTTGTTACGACAAAACGAGTTTTCATGCTTCACAGGGGCTAGTCCAACCCCTGTGAAGTGCCCTAAACCCTGCCTCAATCCTAATTCCTTCCGCCGATTCTGGCCGCTGTGTAGTGACGGAGGGGGCGGAGATGCCACTTGGCGGTCCTCTTTGACAAATGACTGCGACGAGACGTGACAGTTATGACATTGATATTAATGGAGGATTACTCCCGCGCTGTTGTTAATGGAGGATTACTCCGAAAGCGCAAAGCGCTCAACGCCCCTCAAGGGGCTTGGCTCAAGGCGCCCCTCAAGGCGCCCCTCAAGGGGCTGAGACGCGTTGCGTCAGTTGAAGACTCAACAATTAAAAAAAAAGTATCTTGATACATGGTTGTGGAAACTCCGCAAGACGATGTGTAGTACGACCCCGGATCTCACCATTCAGCGAGGAAGATCATCACACTTCCGAAAATGCAACATGCATTACACTTACGCGAATAATGTTAATAGCAGTTGTCACGCCTGATAACACGAAATAATCAATGAATTAATATACACAAATATTAAAAAATAGTATTAAATCCTGCCACCGTTGGCACATGAGCCCTAGGATCTCCCGGTCAGAGGCATTACTGTGACGTCAGCTGCTGCCTTTAACCATATCAGCCGGTTATGCAATAGATTTTCCCATAGCTTTATCGATTGTAAATGTATTTTCCTGTGTCGGTAAGAGCTGTGGGTGGTTGCGCGTATGTTGGTACGTGATTACCTAAGTATTGCACCCATGTTCATTAACACTACTACACCGAACAAGCACACGAAGGAGGTACACACTGAATAACATTCCAAGACAACTTTGAAAAATATTCCTTCATGTATGTTCTGTTTAAATTGTTAGTTAATACGGAATTAAATGGTGGTTTTACTACATTCATACTTAAGCCACGATTAAGCGGTTAATCCGTCATTGTTGTTCCATAAAGTAGTGTCTATTCCACGAACTACAAGAAAGATTCAAATTAGAGAGAGAACGGTGCCTCGACGTTTTAAGGTTCTATGAGGGAGGCTAAATTGATGTGAATGTAAATAAAATATTGGAAGAATGTAAACAATGCAGAGTGTCGATATTTGAGTAAAAATTCTGTTAATTTCTTTTGCAATCAGGGAGTCGACTCTTTCTGAGCGCCATAATTTAGACAGCATTTCGTCGTATACATTTCAAATATTTCAAAACATTTTAACAAACCAACACATTTTAACAAACCAATCTCCAGTGCAATATGTTTCTCTGTCACTCACCCATCACATCACCAGACGATCTGCGCCGACGATATATTATCCCCTGTGGCTCCATAATCCATTAGTACTCACCACAATCCTACCACATCAACATAAACACCAGCATAACGATTTTATCCACCATGAAACATACGCGTAAATAGATCGAACTCACTCACACGCGCGCCACCAAAGCATTGATGTTCACCGATTCATATTCGTTCGTGGTAAATGGCAATATCACTTATCTCAGTTTGAACCGCCATAGTCAGTACGAGTGGCCAAAACTTGTAGGCAAATCTGTAATCGACTATTCGTGTTTTGAACGTGCATGTAACACTGAACCGGGCACAGCTTTATTATTAAAAGTTGTTCTGTTAAACACGTGCAAATGTGGGAGTAAAAATCGACGTTTTTGGCTCGGATCAAACTGGTTGAATGAGGACGTCGTATCATAGCTTTTAAAGAGGCACAAACCCGGACAGGTATAACTGTTCCTCTACGTGCTCTTCATGACTATGGTTAGAAACAAAATGCACAATCGCGAACGGGAAAATAGGTCGGAACGTCTTCTGCTAATGGTTAAACATGAAAAACAAAAACTCATGCGGATAAAATTTGGCGTTTTTGGGCGTCTCTTTGGTACTACTTTGGTACTCTTTGGTACACTCTAACCCGGACACTCTAACCCGGACACTCTAACCCGGACACTCTAACCCGGACACTAACCCGGACACTCTAACCCGGACACTCTAACCCGGACACTCTAACCCGGACACTCTAACCCGGACACTCTAACCCGGACACTCTAACCCGGACACTCTAACCCGGACACTCTAACTCGGACAATCCGGACGATTTCGCGCCTCGGGACGCGTGCTGATTACCGTGCACCCCCGACTGCACAGAGCTGATAAACGGGCGCGCCTGTGTGTGGGCGTCCGTCGCCGCGACGCATCACCCGGAGACTACAGCGCCCGCGTCACGGCCTTCGCTACACAGCCGAGGGCGGCCGTGGCGCGGGGCGGGGCCGCACCTGTGCAAACGGTGTGTGGCGAGGCGGGGCAGGGCAGGGCGGGGCGGCCGTGTGTTGCTGGCGTCACACGGCACGTGCGTGCGAGACAGAGAGAGGGGAAGAGAGGAAGACAAACAGACACAGAGAGAGAGAGAGAGAGAGAGAGAGAGAGAGAGAGAGAGAGAGACGGGGAGCGGGTGTTTTGCGCCGCCATTCATCCTTGGGCCGTTATCTATGAGGTGGAGTTTTTGATTTGCTGGCCTTCCCCCTCAGTTTGATACATATGCATGCCCCACCTGCTACATGGCAAGTGCCAGACTCAGCGCACGGAGCTTCGTAGCGCGAGAGTGGGGGGAGGAGTGGATGCTAGAAACCTCAACCTCTCTCTATCGCGCTCGTGTATTAATATTGGTGCCCAGGGCTCTGTAAACACCGTTCACACCGCATATTGGACTAGGCTGTATCTCACACGCCTCTTGATCTGGGCAGTCGGTCAGATAGTGCACAATTTACCTCTGTGGACCAAGGTCAAATACCGGTCGATCCACGTGGAATGTGTTGAGGACAATTGGAGCGGGTTTGAGACAGGATTTCTCGGCATTCTCCCATTTTTCCTGCCTCCCGTTCTTGCCTTGATATGTCATTTAAACATCATCCACACCTTTCCATCAAAACCATCTCAAGTATGGAATCAAAGTCTACACGTTGGGTACCGCAGAAATAATGGGCAACTTGGTCCTCTCACTAATTCAGAACTATGACTAATTGTTGAGTACGAGTAAAAGCTTTGGTATGCTGCGCATTCTCGTAAGTTTAAATGATGCTGTAGACATCGGCTACAGCACCATTGTAACCGATGTCTAGCGATGTCTATCCTTTGCCTGAAGTCTGCCTTCTCGCAAAACTGAGTAATTTTAGTCATTCAAAATGAGATTGAGTGAATTAACTCTAAGACTCAGTAGGAGCTGTAAGGGAAAAGAAATGTTGCATATACTAAGTGGCCTATTGCTCAAAATTAGGCAACTGCCTGAAAAAAATCATAAATACAACTAATCGATGAAACTTACAACTGAATACGCTAGTGCAACCAAATATATGTGTTAATAGTTCGTATTATTAACACGTAATGCCCCTGGTAGTTGGCGTACCCGGAATCACTAAAACAATCAATCAAATCAAACTGTTTCTTAATGAAGTTAAGATGAGAGAAAACCCGCAATTTTTAATGCGGTCATGACTTTTCTTCTGTTCTGATGAACACCTCCACTACTGAATACAGCAAGTGTTTTGCCAATTATATTGATTAGCGACAAAATATTTCGAGATAACGGTAGATACAATTTTCTATTCCCATCGTAATATTATTAAGGTGTTGCATTAACTATTAAAAAGGAATAAAATTTCACATTTGATTAAAATTAATTTTAGATAACTTTTGAATTATCTTAAACAATACATCTGTCATTGAACCGGCTTCTTGATTATCACTCGTTAGAAGCAGTTTTAACATTTTGTCATCGACAAAATCGTATATCGTTTTATTGATATATAATATAATCCAATTGATAAATAATAAACCATAAGAAAATATAAAAAAATTAGGGAAATTCGTATGTTACTATTTAACTTACATGGAGCGTACATTAAAAATAGTTAACTTACACGACCACCTGTCAGTTTCCTGTTAGTGTCCTGGTGATTCTTGTCTTTCTACTTTATATGTAAACAATATTGCAGATATTCAATATTGGGTTCTCTCTAGAAAGCACACTGTCTTCGAAATTAAAATTGGAAAGAGAACGTTTATGCATAATTTCAGTGGGAGCGATGGATAAGTGAAAGTATATTAATTATTCAGCTAGTGAATACATATTTATCATCTGCTTGCCTTTGAGAAATCCTGTCTTCTATAAAAATAAAGTGCAAGGAAGCATGTTTGAGAAATCGAATTCTCATGGTTATGAGTGAAAAAAACAGAGTTATCTATGTATGTTTTGGAGAATATAGGGACGAGAGAAAAAATGAAGTAAACCTTATATATCACACATATGAATAATATAATAATTTTGTGAATTAAAATTGACCAATATAGAATTTACTATTTTATACCTACGTCTAATTTAATTTTCCTCTGTATATACAAAGAACCGTTTAAGTTTTTCCTACACACGTTTACTGTCATTAAAATGTAATCAACATTAATCTTATAAGTCGTATATGCGTGAACCATCGTGAGAGTTTTTTTTTTATTTTAATGATTTCAAACACTTTACCGTGTTTTCATTTAACGTGTTTTCTATTAATTGTGGAATTTGTTGCGTATTCATTTTCTTTTAACTTTGTTGCATCTCTTTGTTAAAAATAGTATTTGGTTTCCATTTAACGCTTAAAATTTCTTTGTTGGTGTTGAACATGTGAGATGGCGAAGATAACATTAATTTCTGGGTACTTTTGATTTTTTTTCTCATAACTGACAAAGTCAATAAGCCTTTTCTCAATTGTATTTCTTTGCTGCCAAGGGTTTGTGCTGAATAATTTACGCTGCATAGGATTATTTTCGATTCCCGATATTAAATTGATCTATTTTGTGCTAACAAAAAATACATTATATCGAACCCGGTTGTTGAGGGCCTGTTTTTCAAGTAAAAATAAATAAAAAATTATACAGTTTATTACCGAAAGAACTGTTTCTTTTTTGAGGAGTTATTAGCGTTTTAACATTGGGAAGAACAAGCTTAACATAATAATATCCTTTAATGTATAGATACATATTTCACAGCATTGACTTTTATATGACAGCATATTTGTCGTAAAAATCCCTCATCCACAGTCCTTTTATCTGCACTACTCAATTCCATTTCATTACAAAGGATATTCAAGGAGGTTACTGTTAATAAGAATATCTTATAATTCACTCTTCTGGTACTCAGAGATAGTAAAAGTCAAGTAATGAACTTGTTTGCTAAATTTTAAATTTTAGAAAATACGAGTGAAATAATTTACAATATCTAAGAGAGATTTTACGAGTAAAATAATATACAATATTTAAGAGAGATTTTACAAGTAAAATAATATACAATATCTAACAGAGATTTTAATTTTCAATGATACTTTTAATTCTGTTTGTATTGGTGCTTCTGATTTTCTCTCTAGTCTTCTGAGATAATGACAATCATCATCATCACGGAGCTACACGCCTCTCAAGAGCCTGCTGCTCTCCTCTGGAAGCAAATAGTTTATCATCGTCTTTGTTGCGAGTAGCTGTGCTTCGTAGCTTTCAGCAAAGTAGCGTAAACGACAAGGCCCAAAGTGCACGCAAGGATTATTCTGAAATTTATAATTGGCAGGTACTGCAAGAAAAATTATAAATAGATTGTAACTCACGAAACAAGTAAAAACGTAAAAAAAATGTGAAACAAATAAAACATGTGTACAAGTATTACATAGAACAAAAACATTTTAAATGTCGAACTTTTCTGATAGAACTTCAAAAATGCGAAGGATATCACTAGCCACATGAAGGAGAAATGACTGAGAGCATCAACTAATCTCACTGCAATGCCTCAGATCGGGAGGTTCTAGGTTCGAGAACCGACGGTGGGAAGTTTCGCGACACTAATTACATAGCTAGGTCGAATTCAGTCGCTGTCTAGAGTAGAATTCTATCAGCCGGCTGCTCTGATTGGTAGTTTTCCGTGGTTTCTCCGATCAATAACAGGCGAAAGCCGGAGCAGAACCCTAACAAATGGGCTGCGGACCGCGTGTGATCTTTCCTTTCTCTTCCTTGTCATATTCTCACCCCTTACTTACGTGCACCACACTACCACACATGCTGGGAGACCAGTGGGGAACCTAGAGATTGAGCCGGCTGTGTTTGTGTGTGAGAATTACCTGTTTGGTGAAAACCCCGCTTGTCGACGCTGCGGTAGGATTTCGCCATCTAGGAGAAAAGAACACTGCCACATCCCGAGAAAAAACACGCACTACACTTACGGGATTAGCATAGTGGGTGGGTTTTTTTTTTTTGAATCACTAATCAATCAAAAACATGCTACATGAACCGATCATCTAGCTGAGCACGCATCATGGATGCGATGCCTTTTCGTAGATCCGGAGCTATTAATCTGGCTGCTTATCACACCCGACCGACTCCGCTTTCCAGTCCGCGATGCGTCAGGGCAATTTGCAAAAGCGCTCTGCCCGGGTGGCGCACCCGTGCCACCCGCGCGATATTAAACGTGAGTTACCGCTCTTCCCGTCTCTCAGTCGCGCGGTGGGCGAGCTGACAAACGCGGAGCTTATTCAAATGAAGACCGCGGCCTGTGCGGCCGGAATATTTCCAGCTACGCTCATCGCCAGATATTTGCGTTTCTGGAAAAGACGCTTTCTTTTTAGGAAGAAACGCGTATTGCTGTCAACAACTTACGAAACACTTAAATCGCTGAGACAAAATATGCGTCACTATGCCCACGCTTGCATCAAACCTCATGGCCAGCAGTACGAGAGATTTTTGTAGTCGAATTCAACAACAAATACAAAAAAATAAATATAGGCAATATGAGAGGACATTGTACTTTGACATTTTGTGTATCTGCCAAACACCAGAACAGGATTAGTTATGTACCAATGAAAATCGATGTTATACATTACGTGTCATACTTCGTTATACATTTCCCACGTTCATCGGCAAAGTTGTTATATTTGGCCCCCCAAATATGCTTGAAAACAGTAACAATTGTTCTGAACCATTCTATAGTATGAGCATATTATGTTCAAGCCTGATCTAAACTGAAGCTAATGTGGAAGTTTTTTAGCATTTCTTGTATGTCGTATTCAGGCTTCATATACTGACGAGCAGATGAGGCTGCTACAGGTCACTAGTAACAACTAGTCGTAGATGAGTCGTAAAAAGAATTCAAAATATTCAATGCTGATCTAAAATATTTTTCAATAATCAATTAGAATCTAAAATATAGTAATAAACGTAATAATTTTACCTTACAAATGGAAAAATAGGGGTATAAGAGAGATGGAATAACGTAAAACGAAGATTCGGGTCATAAACCGAAGAAGTGATAGCACATGCGTCAGCTCTCAGTTGTGCTGACAAAAAAACGTGACGTTTATTCGTATGAGAGCATAGGTTACTTGCTCTGTATTTTCATTTCGCGAACGTTTTCTTTTCTGCAAAGGAACGTATTGAATCGACCTATACGCATATACTATTATATGCATGAACAGCCAGAAAGTCAACTTTATTACCCCAAAAGTAGTACAAACATAATCCAATCCTACTGGATGTAGATAGAACCTAATCGGTTTATTACGAAGGTGGAACATTGCATCCAGTCACAAGATAGAACCGACCATAGATTCAATAGAATTAGATCAGATTTCAGTATTAGAAGTTTGCTTTGAGATAATTTTCAGTGACAAACATTATGAATACAATTAAAATTAAGCAAATTAATTATAATTTGTACCTAAAAAATAAATATATAATATCTTAATATATATAAATCTCGTGTCACAATGTTTGTCCTCAATGGACTCCTAAACCACTTAACCGATTATAATAAAATTCGCACACCATGTGCAGTTCGATCCAACTTGAAAGATAGGATAGTTTAAATCTCAAATTATAGTCGCAATTTTAATTTATTGCTAATTATATATCTATGCATATGATGCATATATCTATGCAACAATGCATATCAATACATTGTTGATATGTATGCTAAGGTCGAAAGCGAACGCTTGCGATTCCTTCGATTCAACCAGGCAAAACTACGATCGGAAGAATATATTCACTTACGAGATGCTGTTGCTGGAAACATCGATGGAAATTTAAATCCCATTGACATCGGTAATGCTTTCATTTTACCTTCAAGCTACATCGGCAGTCCACGGAACATGCAGGAATACATACAAGATGCGATGACTTACGTACGTCATTACGGCCGACCGGATTTATTTATTACATTCAAATGTAATCCGAATTGGGAAGAGATACAAACTTTACTATTGCCAGGACAACAAGCCATTCATCGTCATGATTTAACTGCACGTGTGTTTAAACAAAAATTGAAATCCTTAATTGATTTTATTGTTAAATATTCAATTTTTGGTATCACGCGTTGTTGGCTGTATACGATAGAGTGGCAAAAGCGAGGTTTGCCTCATGCCCACATTTTGGTTTGGCTTAAAGATAGAATCCGTCCTGAAGAAATGGATCAAATAATTTCAGCCGAAATTCCAGACCCATTAATTGATCAAGAATTATTTGATATTGTCACCAAACACATGATACATGGGCCATGCGGTGCTTTCAACATGACGTCACCGTGCATGGAAAATGGAAAATGTAAAAAAAAAATTCCCAAAGCAGCATACGAATGACACGATCACGGATATTGATGGTTATCCAATGTATCGCCGCAGAAGTACTGAGAATGGTGGCCACACATTTACAATGCGACTGCCGAACTTTCCAAATCAAGTTGAGTTTGATAATCAGTGGGTGGTACCATACTCACCACTACTTTCAAAAACTTACAAAGCTCATATCAATGTTGAGCTTTGCAGTTCTGTTAAATCAATTAAGTATATTTGTAAATATGTAAACAAGGGCAGTGATTTGGCCATATTTGAAGTACAAAACATAAATAAAAATGACGAAATAGCACGATACCAAATGGGCAGATACATTAGCAGCAATGAAGCTATTTGGCATATTCTCAGCTTTCCCATCCACGAAAGAGATCCTGCTGTCCAACATCTGGCAATACATCTTGAAAACGGTCAACGTGTATACTTCACTGAAGAAAATGTTCTCCAAAGAGCGTTCGAAGCTCCGAAAACGACTCTAACTGAATTTTTTACATTGTGTCAAAAACCTGATGTTTTTGGCCAATTCGCGAAGACATTGGTGTTTGGTGATGTTCCACGTTATTTCACATGGAACAAATCCAGTAAAAAATGGGAGCCACGGAAACAAGGAAAACCACATCCTTCCATTACAGGCATATTCAAAGCTAAGACATTGGGGAGACTTTACACGGTACATCCAAAGCAACGTGAGTGCTTCTATTTACGTTTGTTATTGGTGAATGTTCCCGGACCAACGTCTTTTGAATTTTTACGAACAGTTAATGGTCGAGTATTCAATACATACCAGGATGCATGTCGTGAACTGCAATTGCTAGAAGACGATAACCATTGGGACTTAACGCTTGCTGATGCTGCGTTGACATCAACACCGAATAACATTCGTCAGTTGTTTGCAATTATTTTGACGACATGTTATCCCTCGCAAGCACAAACTTTGTGGGAAAAATATAAAAATTGTATGACAGAAGACATATTGCACCGAATTAGACAAACAAATCAATGCCAAAACATAGATTATACACCAGAGATGTACAATGAAGCATTGGTCTTGATCGAGGATTTATGTGTTCTTATTTCAAATTTACCACTTAATCATTATGGTATGCCATCACCTAATCGTCCAGCCACCGACTTAGTCAATACCGATTTACAACGAGAAAATCAATATGACCATGAAAGTTTAGCAACAATTATCATGAACAGTGAACCATTACTGACAGCAGAACAAAAAATTATTTATGATCGGATTATGCTGGCTGTTGCTGCTGAACAAGGCGGTTTTTTTTTCTTGGATGAACCCGGTGGAACCGGTAAGACATTTTTAATATCGTTGATTCTTGCCAAAATACGGTCGCAACAAAAAATCGCATTAGCAGTAGCATCGTCAGGCATTGCGGCTACTTTACTGGATGGTGGGCGAACAGCACATTCAACATTCAAGCTGCCATTGGACGTTCATAATAAACCGGATGCAATGTGTAACATCAAAAAGAATAGTGGAATAGCTGCAGTGTTGCGGAAGAGTTCTATAATAATTTGGGATGAGTGCACAATGGCACACAAATATTCACTTGAAGCATTAAACAGAACTATGCAAGATTTAAACAGCAATAATAAACTTTTCGGTGGTGCTATCTTACTTTTGTCTGGTGACTTCCGGCAGACCTTACCGGTTATACCTCGCTCTACTTTCGCGGATGAGATTAATGCATGTTTGAAACAATCATTCTTATGGCGAAGTGTTGAAACACTTCGATTGACCATAAATATGCGAGTACAATTGCAAAATGATCCATCAGCACAAATATTTTCCGAGCAACTACTAGATATTGGGAACGGTAAAATAGAACTGCAACCAAATACGCAATGCATTAAACTACCAGACAATTTTTGCACTGTTGTTCAGGATAAAAATGAATTGATTCAGAGTATTTTCCCGGATATACAGAATAATTATTTGAATCATGAATGGCTTAGTCAACGGGCGATTTTGGCAGCCAAAAACGTTGATGTTGACGAAATTAACTTCCAGATACAACAGTTGTTACCAGGCGATATGATGTCTTTTAAATCAATCGATACTGTTGTTGATGAAAATGAAAGTGTACATTTTCCGATTGAATTTTTAAATTCATTAGATATCCCTGGAATGCCACCACATAATCTTCGATTAAAGATTGGTTCCCCTATTATTCTCCTCCGTAATTTGAATCCACCTCAATTATGTAACGGTACGCGTTTGGTCATCAAAAAGATCACCGGAAACTCTTGAAGCAACCATTTTGGCTGGGAAGTTTAAAGGAAAAGTGGTCCTGCTGCCACGTATTCCGATGATACCATCAGATTCTACCATACCCTTCAAAAGGCTACAGTTTCCAATTCGTTTAGCTTTCGCCATTTCTATAAATAAATCTCAAGGTCAAACAATGTCCATTTGTGGTTTAGATTTGGAAAATCCATGTTTTTCTCATGGGCAACTATATGTTGCGTGTTCACGTGTTGGGAAACCGTCTAATCTATTTGTGTTAGCTAAAGACAGGTTAACCAAAAACATTGTGCACCGATTGGTGTTAAATTAAATTGAAATTCAAAGTATTTATAATTGAATAGTACTTATATTTGTTATAAAATTAAATTGAAATAATAAATCTGATAAATTTTTATTTTGTACCTATTGATTTCTGCTTAATATCAAGTGTAAGAACATTTTAATTAATTGTGTTCAACGTACTTCCCCTTCAAATCTCAATCCAGTGAATTTGTATACCAACATCAATATTTTCGTCTTTGTTCGTAAATAATTTCATTGTACTAAAGGGTTATAGTAGTAGAAAGTCAAATAAGGAGATCACCATATTTTTTTACAAATACCATCTGTGTGAAAAAGCATAGTGGACTCCGTGACTGATGTTCTCTTATTGTTCCTCTTAGATTGTTTACTATAATGTAATATAACAAAAACTTTAGCCACAGCAACGCGTGGCCGGGTCAGCTAGTCTTAGATAATAAATATACGCAAATGTGAATTTAATCTACAACAAACACTACAAACTACCACTCTTCTACCGACTTTTTATCTGTTTACCCTCCTTTCGAATTAGCAGTCAACTTGCATTTTATCTATTAATTTACAACCTAGTTGAATCTCTGTCTCTGGTTAATTAGCATCTAGATTAGTAGCACACCATCAAACCCATTCGGATGCGTAACCAGTGCATAAAAGGTGTCACCTGGACTTCGTACTTCTATCTTTCCCTCGTTGTGTGGCGAGATCCGGCTCCAATCTACTGTCGGCCAGCAGGGTTTCCCCCAACTAGGTATCTCCCACCAGCGGGGCACCGCCCCAGCCGGGACAAGCTCTAAGCTCCCGACCAGCTTGTGTGCTTGTGTAGTGCGTGTTAGTGTAATTGTGAGTGTAAGGGGAGAGGATAGGACGAGGAAGAGGTAGGAAAGCTCGCGCGAGGTCCCTCGCCCGTTTGTTAAGATACTGCTCCGGCATTCGCCTGGTGTTGATCGGGAAAACTACCGACAACTACCGATCAGAGCAGCCGACCGCTTCAATTCTCCTCCAGACAGAGAATGAATTTGATCTAGCTAACAAGCTAGTGTTGAAACTCCTGCCACCATCGGGACTCGAACCTAGAACCTCCTGGTCAGTCAATCTGGAGGTAGAAAAGTCTCTGCAACATCACCTCTGTACAATCAGCCGGAGATTTCTGCAGGTCACTGACCAATGTAACTGCCAAAAACAATTTTACTTTTTATTGGCAATTGTGCTAATTTCGGTTACTGCATGTTCTGGAAATCTGTAACATTAACCCTATGATATGCATTTCTGCATCAAGTAGTTATTTATGATGCTAGTAGCAAACGTCGCATTTTATTTTGCGAGTGGAATACGTTGCGACACATGGACCCGTGGTGCAATCGAACGCGTAAAATAATACAAATTTTATCACTTGTGTCATTTTTTAGATTACCTTACTGACATTAATTTTATTTAAATTTAAGCATATAAATTACGTTACAATAAAATCAGAAGTGGCTGATGCGATCAGACGAAAGCATTTTGTCTCCTTTCTTTTTTCACATCTTTGTCCAAACATTTGAGCATAGTCTCACTTCACAATAGTGATAAAAATTGAGATTTTAGAACCCTTAGAATGTCATAAAAGTAACATATTTCACTAGAGACTGTTTAAAAAAGCATTTATATGATTAAATTATGCTTTATGTAGGCTCATGAACTTTTAAATCAGTTTCTCAAAAACCTAAAACACCATGAAAACTATTCTGAATCATTTCAATTCACTTAGGTTCCCCATCAACGAATTGACTCTGTTTATGAAGATGAATTCCCCAAAATACAAGAAACACTGCGGGTCAGTCGGCCAGAGAGCCGTGCCCAGGTGGCGCGCGGACATTATGAAACGCGCCGCGGCGGCGGGCGAGGGCTGTGACAAACGCGGGGCGTATGCAAATGAGGCGCCGTCGGCGACCCTCGTCCGCGGGCGTGCGATTTATTCACTAGGCATAAACTCGGCGCCCCGCCCCTCCCCGTCCCTTCCCGCATGCAGATGCCCCGCACGTCCCCCATTTCGTCTCTCCCTACTCCCTCTTTCTCGATCTTCACTCCTTCCAGCTCTGCTCTGCTCTGCCTCGCCTCGCCCTGCCGAACCTCTTCTATTCTACCCACACATCGCTCTTTAACTTCTCCCACATTCACCTTCCCCTCATTTGAGAAGCCCAACATTAATTCTCTTGGCCCTTTCATCTTCCTCTATTTCGTCTCACCCTACGCCCTCTTTCTCGTTCTTCACTCCTTCCAGCTCTGCTCTGCTCTGCCTCGCCCTGCCGAACCTCTTCTATTCTACCCACACATCACTCTTTAACTTCTCCTCATTTGACAAGCCCAACATTAATTCTCTTGGGCCTTTCTTGTTCCTCTATTTCGTCTCTCCCTACTCCCTCTTTCTCGTTCTTCACTCCTTCCATCTCTGCTCTGCCTCATCTTGCCCTGCCGAACCTCTTGCATTCTACTCACACATCGTTCTTTAACTTCTACCACACTCACTTTCCCTTCACTTGACCAGAACAACAATAATTCTCTGTACCCTTTCTTGAACCGCTATTTCGCATCTCCCTATTCCGTCCTTCTCTTCGACTCGTTTATAGTTCCAACTCTGCATTGCCTCTCCTTACCATTCCTCTTACATTCTAACTACCCATCACTCTTTAACTTCTGCCACACTCACATTCCCCTTACTTGACTAGTCCAACGTTAATGCACTTCGTCCTGTCTCGTTCCTCTATTCCATCCTCCGCTCCCGCATCACCCTTTCCACTAACTTCCAGCTTCTTCCCGGCCCCTTTCCACCCATCTCTTATTCTCTCCGTCTCTTTAGTGACGGATACACCTCATCCCTACCCATGCCACGTCTCACCAAGAACGCACCACTCGGCAGTCCAACCCCCGAATTCTACCTCTCTTTCGACAAACCGTTCCTGACCGTGCCTCTCCCCACCCCCAAGCTTTTGTCGATGCGCCTCGCTTCCCAGGCACGAGCTGTCTGGATAGGATCACGCTCCACTTCCCTTTTTTTCCTTGTGTAAAGTTCGGGGTCCGTCACGCCTCGACTCCCGTTACCCGTACCCTCACCGACGCTGCCAGCTGCCCCACCTTTCGACCACCAGCGCTTCTCCGTCGTACTCCTTCGCGTCTCACCTCCCACATCCTATCTTCCACCATTCTTCGTGCGTCCTTCCATTGCAATTCTGTTGCCCTCTTTCAGTTACGGACCCACCCCTTTCTCTCTCTTCTATCCCTCCTTTACATTCTGCAATTTTGTTCACCTCCGAGACCCTCTCTACCTCTCCCGGCCGTCCCCTCCCGACCACTTCCTGTCTCATTCTCTCTCTCTCTCTCTCTCTCTCTCTCTCTCTCTCTCTCTCTCTCTCGCCTACCCATTCCATCTCCTCTCTTACATCTCTAGGAACGGGCGCACAGACACACTGCCCCCTAACACGTCTCATCTCATTCCACCTCACCCTTGAGAACTCGATGACTGATTACTAGTGATTCCGAGCGTGTCGACTGCTAATGTCTTTATTCCCGTAAGTGAAGTGCATGTTTTGCTCGGGATGGGCAGTAATCTTGCCTCGCTGGATGGCGAGATCCGCTAGGTAATAATGATCCACGGTTACCCGGCGTTTGTGGTAGTGCAATAACGCATGTAAGTGAGAGTGTCTAAGAGGTTGGATAGGGCAAGGAATGAGAAGGAAAAATCGCGCGCGGCCTGTGGCCCGTTTTGGTGCAACATTACCGTACTGCTGCAACATTAGCATCGTATAGCAGGTATTGATCGGAGTAACCACGTAAAACTACCGATGTGAGCAGGCGGCTACTAGAATTCTCCTCCAGACGGAACTCAATCCAGCTATCTGGCTAGTCAAAAATCCTGCCACTGCCCGGATTCGAATCCCAGGTCTTCCCGATCTGAGAGCGTGATGTGACATCAGCTAATGCCCTGAGTCATCTAGGGAACTGGACCACTGGATCGCTCAACTTTTCCCTGCATTCCCCTCCTCTCCAAAACATATCCCCGCCACCCCTCCTTCTCTCGGCCAGCCCCCACAGCTTTTCTTGTTTGGCGCTGGACAGTCACGTCCCGCGCCGCGCCGTCCGGAGAGACACTACCTCGCTTTCCTCCCCGACGTGCAACTCGCTGTCCCTGCTGACCCGTTCGGTCACCCTGGGTTGACCCACCCCCTACCCGACTCGGCGCTTTCATCCGCATTGCGACCCCCAAGCCCTCCTGCCCCTTTCTCATTTTTCCTTTCCTTACTCTTCCCCTCTTGCTTTAACGAGTTCCACCCGCGCCCCAACTCCTACTCGACCTTCCCTCTATACCCCTATTCTCCCTGTCTCCACCAGCGCCGTCCGACTTCATTCCTACCTTTCTCGACTCTTCATCTAACTCCGCCGCACCTTGTCCCAACCAACCCCACCCCTTACTGCCCCCCCGCCTCACCCCGCCCTACGCCACCCCCCCCCCTACGCCACTCCATCCCGCCCTACGCCACCCTGCCCCATCCCTCCCCACCCCGAACTACTCCTCCTCACCCCGTCCCGTCTCGCCCCACCTCGTGCAACACCCCCCCCGCCCTACCTCCATCCCGCCCCATCTTGCTCCTGCGAGCCATGGTACTGTTCCCGCTCTGTCCCGCTTAACCCCACCCCTTGTCATGTCACCTCACCGTGCTTCACCCCACCTCGTCCCGCCCCCCGCTCCACTCTTCCCACACCGTCTGACACCGCCACTGCCTACCATACCCCGCTCTTTCCTGCAGTGGTTCCAATGCCCGCTCCATTCCCTTCCCATTCCCTCTCGCCCCACCCCCTCCCCGCCAAACCCCATCCATCCCATCCCACCCCACCCCACACCATCCCACCCCATCCCTCCCCATCCCTCCCCATCCCACCCCACCCCACCCACACCATCCCACCCCGCTCCATCCTTCCCCCCTCCTTCTCGGCCCCACCCCGTCCAACCCCTCCCCCGCCTTGCCCCCCCCGTTGTGTCCGCGTTGCCTCACTGCATCCGACCTGTCCCGCGTCATTCCCTCGGCCAGCGAGCCTCCCTCTGCGCGCGGGCGACGCACCGCGGCCTTTTGTCTCTATGCAGATCTTCACTTTTCATATTCAGCCGGCGCCCCTCTGGCCCCGGTTAATGATTTTTCGATGCCGCCGCCCGCCTTGAAACATCGCGGGCAAAACATCGCTCAGGGTGGAAAAATACGTCTCTTGCATTATTCATGTGGGATGTATACAAAATATATTTTATGGTTTTTTGCTGTTGTTAATGTCGTCAATGTATAATCTATAGAAATAAACCTATCGGGAAAATTGTGAACTCAGTATTGCATATATTTATGAAATGTTGGATTGATTGATTATTTCATTTTTCAGGCGCGCCAACTGTAATGGTCATTAGACCCGTAAACGTAGTGTATGTTTTTATCAAAGAGGTGATTGTTATTCCCCGCTCGTTGGTGAAAACCGGTGTCGGCCTACACTTTTGACGTGCTGGATTTTTCTCAACCTGGTATCTCCCACCATCGGGGCACCCCGCCGTGGTTCCCTGCCCCAATCGGGGCACCTACCTATCGACCTAATCGGGACAAGCTCTAAGCTTCCGACTGGTATCACGAAATGTGTGATAATGTATTGCATGGGTGTGTCAGTGTGTGTAACGGGGTGAGAATAGAACAAAAAAGAGGAAGATCGCCCACCGTCCGTGGTCCGTTTGGGTTCTGCACTGGCATTCGCCTGATGTTGGTCGGAGAAATTATGGAAAACTACCGATCAGAGGAGCTTGCAACTAGAATTCTCTCTCTCTCACAGTGGCCGAACTCAACCCAGATATGTATCTAGTGTCGAAAACCCTGCCACTATCGGGATTCGATCCCTAGGACCGTAGTCAGAGACATTGCGGTGATATCAGTTCATGTCCCAAGCCACCTAAAGCGAAATTACACAATTCTAACTTTTTAGGGTTCTACTGCTATTATATTCAGTATTATTCCAGTGGTTAGTTTTCTTCGTGTCACCGATGAAGGACCCAAAAACAGTATCCGAATTCCAGATTCTCATTTCCTGCCATGCCAAGAAAACCCGCCGATCTGAAGAGAACTAATATTTCTGTACGAGGAGTATTGCCCCGGACTGTGAAACCGAGTATGAAGGAACCTCACGGGTAGCACAAGCGAAAACCCGATGCAGGCAGCTGGAGGGAGTGCTTTTACAGCTCATTGCCCCGAAAGCAACGCGCGCTTGGAGCCCCAGTTATGAGATGACGGGGAGCTGAGTGGCTTAAGGTGCACAACGATCCGATTTAGACGCTTCCTTTTAACGAACTGTTTCGGACTTTTAGCGAATTTGCGCATGCGCACAGCGGCTCTGCATCTCCAGATGCGCATGCGCGCGTTCGCTAAAGCTCACGAAAATATTCGTCAAAAGGGAACGTGGAAATCGAGTTTAAGCACTAAAACTCGCAAGAAATATTCACCAGTATAAAGCGTCTAAATCGGGTTTAAGCGCATGCGCGCTTTCCCTAAAACTCCCGAAATCGTGCGTCAAAAGAAATCGTGTAAATAGGGTTTAAGCGCTTGCGCGCGTTTCCTAAAACTCCCGAAATCGTACGTCAAAAGGAAGCCTGTAAATCGAGTTTAAGCGCATGCGCCGGCGCATTTGATATTTTTCACACCCACCCATTGCTCGTGGCGTCTGCTCAGTCCCCATGACCTGTCCTGTACCTACTGCACGCCCTTTTCTGCTTCTCTTCGCTATTTTACTCCCCTCCTTGCCGCTCCGCCTGCACGACACTCACCTGACTCAGGGGATTACTGCTCTACGAAAACGAGGCAACAAGGGAAAGAGATGAGAGTGGAGTTGAAGATGAAAGATGATTATTAGAAAGTGAATTTGGAAGGGAGCAAAGCCCAAGTGAATCATCTACCATCCTTATCTATCCCTTTGCTGAGGTTATTTTTTGATGAACCTAATTTATTAAATTAATATTATTGTTTAACTCAGTGTTTATTCAATATAAATATTGTAACGTTAAACATTAATATAATTATGATATTTAATCACAAAAAGTTTGTAAGAGAAACCGTAATATCTTTATCATTATTTTACACTTCTTAGAAAATAACTTTAAATATCAACGACGTTGTATTTTACATGAAATTTGACGTTGTAGTTTATTAATATTTTATGTCTACAATATTTTCAATAATAGTATTTTAACGGCATTTTTCTCAAATTATTGTTTAAACTTTTCAGGTATGCGTTTTCAAATTTATCCCTGTCTTTTCTTTCTTTTTCTTCCCTTCGCCCTTTTTCAAATGTTTTCGATTGTAAGAATAGCATCTTTTTCTTAAGTTAACATTACTAGAAATTATGCGAAATGTACTAGAAAATTTATACTATGAACCAGTATTTTTGAAAAAGTTCAAACAGGTGACAATAGTTTGGATTTTGCTATAAGCAAAAGTTCTTCAGTTTCAATGTCTACTCTTAAAAGATAAAAGTATTCACTTCATAAATCTTTGTGTATTTACTCCACTCGTTGAAAAAAAATTAAATTAACAAATAATGGAAAATCTTCCTTTTGTTCATTTTCTACAAGGAAACGCAAAATTATTTCATTATTGCTACAGATTCAATTGGATTTATATGAATGCAGTAATAACTCTTGGTTGATGAAAATAGGGTACAAACCTGATCTTATGAGCAGAGTAATAATATGATTGAGGTGATGTATCATTTACATTCAATTATCATGTACCTCAATCCTCGAGGGTTTCGTGAAGAAGCCTCCTGGTGCGGGAGGAGTCGAGTGCCTTCCCGCCCGCGGCGGCGAGTGAATTGAGCCGCGCTGCATCTGCTTCTTCCTCCCTGACCGCCGGCGCTATTCCGGGGGGGGGGGGGGCGCGAGCGGACGCGCGCCGGAGAAAAATGGAGGGGCTGATTGTAACAAATCGCACCGCCGCGTCGGCCTGCCCGGAATCCGAAGTCCCCGAAAGCCGGCCACAACGGCGCCGCGATGTGGCAGGGGAGCGTGGGCGGTTGTGGAGGGGCGGGCGGGCGCAGCGCGAGTGGGTGGGGCGAGGAACGGGAATGAGTGTAGGCGGGCGAGAGAGCGCGAGTGGAGGTCGTTGGGAGTGGGTCGTGTGAGAGTGGGCGGGCGGAGGTGGGTAGGTTCGATTCGACGAGAACTGCCATGACGGGCGATGGCAAACGAGGGCGTGGGTGGTGTGGGCGAGGGCAGTGTGGGCGAGGGCGGTGTGGGCGAGGGCGGTGTTGGCGAGGGCGGTGTTGGTGAGGGCGGTGTGAGCGAGGGCGATGTGGGCGAGGGCGGTGTGGGCGAGGGCGGTTTGGGCGAGGAAGGGGAGTGAGCGTGGGCGGGCGAGAGAGCGCGAGTGGAGGTCGTTGGGAGTGGGTCGTGTGGGAGTGGGCGGGCGGAGGTGGGTAGGTTCGATTCGACGAGAACTGCCATGACGGGCGATGGCAAACGAGGGCGTGGGTGGTGTGGGCGAGGGCAGTGTGGGCGAGGGCGGTGTGGGCGAGGGCGGTGTTGGCGAGGGCGGTGTTGGTGAGGGCGGTGTGGGCGAGGGCGATGTGGGCGAGGGCGGTGTGGGCGAGGGCGGTTTGGGCGAGGAAGGGGAGTGAGCGTGGGCGGGCGAGAGGGCGCGAGTGGAGGTCGTTGGGAGTGGGTCGTGTGGGAGTGGGCGGGCGGAGGTGGGTAGGTTCGATTCGACGAGAACTGCCATGACGGGCGATGGCAAACGAGGGCGTGGGTGGTGTGGGCGAGGGCAGTGTGGGCGAGGGCGGTGTGGGCGAGGGCGGTGTTGGCGAGGGCGGTGTTGGTGAGGGCGGTGTGAGCGAGGGCGGTGTGGGCGAGGGCGGTGTGGGCGAGGGCGGTTTGGGCGAGGAAGGGGAGTGAGCGTGGGCGGGCGAGAGGGCGCGAGTGGAGGTCGTTGGGAGTGGGTCGTGTGGGAGTGGGCGGGCAGAGGTGGGTAGGTTCGATTCGACGAGAAGTGCCATGACGGGCGATGGCAAACGAGGGCGTGGGTGGTGTGGGCGAGGGCAGTGTGGGCGAGGGCGGTGTGGGCGAGGGCGTTGTTGGCGAGGGCGGTGTTGGTGAGGGCGGTGTGGGCGAGGGCGATGTGGGCGAGGGCGGTGTGGGCGAGGGCGGTTTGGGCGAGGAAGGGGAGTGAGCGTGGGCGGGCGAGAGGGCGCGAGTGGAGGTCGTTGGGAGTGGGTCGTGTGGGAGTGGGCGGGCGGAGGTGGGTAGGTTCGATTCGACGAGAACTGGCTAGGACGGGCGATGGCGAGCGAGGGCGTGGATGGTGTGGGCGAGGGCGGTGTGGGCGAGGGCGGTGTGGCCAGGGCGGTATGGGCGAGGGCGGTGTGGACGAATACGTAGTGGGAGGGCGGTGTGGTCGAGGGCGGTGTGGGCGCGGGCGGTGTGGGCATGTGTGGTGTGGGCGAGAACGTAGTGGGAGGGCGGCGTGGGTGAATGCAGTGTAGGCGAGGGTGAGTGCTAGGGCGGACGAATCGTGCGCGGCGGGGCCGGTGAGCGTAGATTCAGGTAGCGTGGTGGACAGGAAGCGGGGATAAGCTGCGTGGAGCCGTGGCAGCAACGTGCTTCGCCTGCGGTCCCAGCGCAGCGTGCGCGAAGTCGAAGCAGGTTCCCCCGGGGCGATGCCCTCTGCGATGCCGTCGGTCGCATAACACGACAAGTAACTTCCTCCTCCGGTGATACACAGCCCCAGTTACCTATTATTCTCCCCACCTCTCGCCTCTCTTCCGTCTTCTGTCTCTCTCGCGCGCGCTCTCTCTCTCGCTCGCTCTCTCCCTCGTTTCTGTTTCTTGGTTCTTTTTTCTTTGTTTACTCCAAGCTACATTATTATCTCCTTTACCGCGTCCATTTCCTTCTACCCCTTTTCCTTTAATACGCTGTTTATGTTTACGGTTTCTCTGGGCTATTCGTTCTTATTTTTTCTCTTATTGTATTTATTCTTTAATATTTCTTTTTCATGTTACACCGTGACATTATTGCCTTTGCTTGTCATTGTAGTATAACTTTCTTTATAACTTCGTTTTTTAATGCTCTGTATGACCTACATCTTAATTTAAAGTGGAATACAATTGTCTTTTGGCAACCAATTCCAGATAAGTTAATATAGTATCCTTATCTTAGAAATGAAAATTGTTATTTGAACTCTTTTCTTCGGTACATTCCACGTAATATGTAATAATTCACTCTTTAAAGCTGCATTATCTTATCCACTGATTCTTATAAAAGACGCGAGCTAGTATTTCTTTTTAGTTCATTCCTTTTTTGTTTCTCTCATATTCTCTCGTATCCTCCTCGCGTTCTTATCGAGAGAATTTTGAAATCCCCTGTACGTTAAACGATTCCCAATTACTACTAAGTTATCTCATTGAATTTAGCCACGATCCTTTTTGCGTTTTCAGATCTCCTCTCCTGAAAGGGAATGGAAAAGATAGACGCATTCCTTATCTCCTAAAACAAAATGCAGGGAGTATCAAATGTTGTTACACGTAATTGGTCCGTAAATACTATAAACTCTCAAAGGCTGCAGTTTCGAATGTGTAAAACGTAAAAGCACCAGAATACCAATACTTAAAAGTAGCTTATCAAGCGTTTCTAACTATAAAGTGGTCGGTTGGTGAAGATGCAGCTTTTTGGGAACGCTCTTTGTATTTTAATGCCTTAGTTCTAGAGACATTTACCACGTTTCATATTATCTTTTTAACTTAGAGTGTATCGCCATTTCCAACACATCCGAATCTTTTGCTGATACATTTTCATAAATCCAGTTATGCTTGGATATTTGTTTGAGTTTTAATGCAAATCAGAAAATTTATAACCGAAGGTTGGGCGTTACTTCGTTTTAAACCAATTACCGTGTATTTTGATACTTATTGGAGACTTTAAAACCTTTAAATAAAGAAGAAACACATACACTAACAAAGTAGCAAGAAATAAAATAAAATTCACGATGTACGTAAAAACGTAACGCGTGTTGATATTTTTATTCAGGAATCAAACTGTAAGATTTATTAATTGAAACAAAATAGCATACTGCATTGTATTCAGGAAGCAAACATATCTTCATGTTTTCACCCTAAAACTCTATATGAATTAATTAGTTCGGGTTTTGTTTACGCAAGCACTCAGCTCGAACGTATTCTGTCATCAACCAATTTTACACCGAACGTAGTACCCGGTCGTAGTAACTCATCATTTTTACTGTGACCAAAAAACATGCAGTAGATAAATTATTTTTTGTACAATATTTCTGGAAACTCCGGAAAGTATTTTACGTGTAAACATGTTACTTTTTCAAAGCAATTATTTATTTGCGTTCATGCATTGCTTGGAATTTCTCATCACCGTGAATAAACACACGCAATTTACTTGCAACTATTATCAAATTCAGTTGTGAAATTGTTCAACGTCGAGTCGCTGCTAGTAAGGCACAAAAACATTGAATGTCACGTAAGCGGAAAATTTCTACTCAATTTCATGTTTATTTTCGGGAGCAACGTGTGAAGAATATACAAAAAGCTGTTCTAGAGCAGCTCCCAGGGAAGTCATACAGATGGACCCCTGAGAAATCCCGGCCCGCCGTTCCGATATTCTCCTTTCGAGAATCGATACCTCGCCGTGCAGAGAAACACAACGCGGGCGGCGGCAGATGCAACCCCCGACGAGCAACCCGGCCATCAGAGGACGAAGTGACACTGTTTGTCGCACCTCCGTTAGAAAATTGACCCAACTGCAATATGTGCGATTAGGTGATGTGGCTTCACTTCAAGTTGTAAAATTCTTCAATAGAAAATCGTTTCAGATGAGATACTAGTAACGAAGAACAGGGAGAATTAGAATCACTTTTAGAGCGTGCATTTCATTTAGATTAATGACTACCTATCAATCAGATGGGTGCTATCTAATTACAGCGATCTTAAGTGGTAATATTTGTTAAGTGAAGAGGTAAAGTGTTTTGAGCGAGCTTAAACAAGTGGGATAGCAACATCAATTACATAACTGACAGTATTTATGGATGTAAATAAAATTTAGTAAGTGTAGATTTTCCACTGGTAATGGAAAGAGTATAACACATAGTATACGTTGTTTTCTGTCATGAAACTCTGGAACCAGGTTCCTTGTAAATGGCCGACACAAGAAACGTAGGTAGAGAAATAACGAACGTAGGAATAAAATGCATTTTTTAATTCTTCAAAACGTCGAGCTCCTGCTCCTTCAACGTGTAATGTTTCTGTTAGTGGTTTTATGATTACTGCAATGATTACTTTTTCAGTTTGTGCTCTTTCAAACAGAATTACCATGTGCTAACACATAAGTATTTTTTTATTTATTCGAACGAATAATTACTATTGTATTTCCATTGTTGTCGCAATTGCAAATGAACATTAGCTTGTAATATAGATAATTATTACCAGAAATACAACGACAATTATTGAATACATTGCATCAGTGAAACAAAATGAAGGAGTACGCTGAAGTGTGTGTTAAGTAAAAAAGACGTAACTAGTTTTTACCGCAACAACTCAGGTGGGTTAAGAAGTTTCTTAATACACAATGTAAGATCTCGATTCAAATTTTATGTTTGAATTTTCGACAACCTGGAAATATGAATCAAGTTACGAAAGACAAACCAAGAAGCATCCATCACCTACACGTGTGTCCATATGACAAATACAGTCCGAGGAAATTAAAAAAATCATGGGCAGTTAACATGTATGTTTACAACAATGTTTATGATACCAAATCTCTTCGTAAGAAGAGACTACAATTTTCTCATTTGGATTTCGACATATAATCAGAACGAATAAAGAAGCTATTGCGTGAAATAGCTTTGGGGTACGTAAAGAACTCAGTGATATCAAATACTCTCATGGTAAGGCCAGAGACTGACCAATTATGTTACTTGATTTGTGTGTTATGTATCCTGGTACAAATTGCTATGTTGTTGATAATTAATCCACTATATATATTGAAGCTGAAGTACTTGATTGTTTTCATATTGATTAGAGTTCATTCAAGCCGATTTCTCTGCTTGCCTAACTTCATTTGAATTCCTGTGATTTTGATATTGTACATTCTAATGATACTCTTATAGATACTAATATACAGTAGCGCGCGGTAGGTAGGTTGTAAGGGAAGTAAGAAAATAAAACACACATTAATGGCAAAACAAGTTTAATTTCACTGTTATTCAACACTTCGCAATACATATTAAATTATAATTAAATGTTAATTCATAATTAGTATCAATATGCCGTGAAACTCGTATCGATTCACATATAGATGTACCGCAATTTCTCAAGTAATGGTAAGTCATTTTCGTATACACCTTAGAAATTATGGGGTATTGAATTAAACACTTCAGCGCTCGTAGTTTCGAACAACTCTTGTCAAGTCAATGCAAGTCACTGATTTTATTCATTTTATATTCAGTACGTTTAACCCTGATGTTGCACAATACTAACTTGTATGAAACAACAATAAGCCACTACTTTATGTCACAAAAACACGGTCTTCTGTTATACGAACGTTACCGATGGTGGTGTTCCTTTCGAATAAACCTAGAAGAGTAGAGATGATACAAATCATGACTCCTAATGTAAGAATTTTTAAACGATCTTAGAAAAACATCTTGTGTATATTTCGTGAGTGAAGTTATTGTTTTTTGCTCAATCTGATTGAGGGTTTTTGCCCCAAAATCTATTGTTCTCGGGGGAAAAACCTCCATCTCCGTCGTGTAAAAAACAATAACGTTACGGATTTTATATAAAAATAACTCTTGCGTACTCTGCACTTTTGCCGACTTCTCCAGCCCTCGCGTTCGCTCGGGGTGTTCCTTTTCAATTTTCGCATTGAGGGCAGACGTCCCCTCTCCTTCTCCACCCCTTGAGCCGTCCACCTCGCCACCTCCCTTGCACCCACCGCCCGCCCCACACCCACCGCTCCCCGCTCTCCTCCTCCCGCCCACGCCACACACCCCTCCCGCCGCCCACTCCTAGTGATGAAACGTTTTGGCAAAGCATCAATACATTGATACATCTCCAAAAAGTGTTTCATGTCATTAAAAACATTTAAAAAATCGATGTTAAAAATATCGATGTTTTTACTTCCATGAACCAGATCGTATTTCCCCATTGCTTTCATTTTTAAATATAGTATTTAATTAAATGAATTATACTTTATTATTTTGTCACATACGAAATAAATATGTTAATGATAATGCTTGTCGAGTGTAAGGAAAGAAATAAAAATAAAGGACTTCATGTTTTTCTATTTTCCCACTTATTCACTTTCATTCACAAATCATTGAAGTAAAAAAATATCTTGGATTTAACATGATACATTACACGCCGATATTAGTTTCAAGTATATTTTGTCTTAAATCGGACTGCCATTTAAATTTTCGAATTAATGTTATATGAAGTCAAGGTTAAAATACAGTTTAACGATACTACCGATAAGTGCTATGCGTAGCAACGGTTTCCTGCTACATGGGGATCGACAACAGTGTCAGTCGTCACTGACTGTTAAATGCGAACAATCCACGAACTAGTTAGATACTGGTAATTTTATTTATATTATGAGATTTTTTGAATACCGATGTTTTTGAACAAATATATCATCAAGATTTATCATCAAATAAAACATTGAAGGCAACACATCGATGTTAACATGACGAGGTTTCTGCTCAAAAGTTTTAAAAACATCCAAGTTTATTTGCCATCCCCACCCACTCGCACCTTTAACGGTCCCGAAGATATGACAGCCACTCCATCCAACAGATTGCCACGCCGCTTCCACCGCCCCCTGCACATTCCGGCCACGCCCCCTCTCCACACCCAACTCTTCTCTTCACTCTCCCACCACACCCCGTTCCTCTCGCTTACTCCACCTCCTGCGGGCCCGACGAAACGACAGCTTCTCCATCCAACACACTGCCACGCCGCCTCTACTGCCCCCTGCACACTCCAGCCACGCCCCCCTCACCACACTCCCACCAAACTCCGTTCCCTCCGCCCACTCCACCTCCTCCGGTCCTGGCGTATCGGCAGCCTGTCCGTCCACTGCATTCCCTCTTGCCCCCCCCCCACACACACACACACAGTACGTGCACTCGAGGTGGGATTGCAGTCGGCAAGCGCTGTCCTTGAGCGGACCGGACGACGACGCGGATGCCATGTTCAAAGCTTTTCGTCCTCCGGGAGAACGGTTTGCAGAGCACGGACTTAGCCTAAGTGCGCGCAAGTGAATGAACTTGGGGTGCGACACTAAGCGAAAAAGCTTCGTGGTTATTTGCAAAACGATCCAATCGGTTAAATGTATCCAATGAATATGTAAAAACGCTTTAAAGCTTGCATCAATAAAAATTTGGAAATTGAATCGCACCTCACGATTTTAGTTTTTGTTTGTTTGTAATGGCTTAATTCCGAATTTGGCTATTTCCAGGATTATTTAATCCGGTTAATTTTCGCTTTTTACAAACAGGGTGGAGAAAGTATGACATAGGACGACGAGCAGAATTGGCTCAGAGCATCAATTGCAGTCATGTCATTTGCAGAGCCTCTTAACGGGAGATCGTAGAGTCTGAGTAGTCAACTCTCGAAACAAATCTTCATTTTTATCGTTGAAATGCTAGTTATAATTAATAAATTAATTTAGGTATATGTCATTTAAAATTAATAAAATAAATTAAGCACTTGCGTTGTAGCCATTCATAATTTTTAAATATAGTCATTACTTTAATTAGCTTTCTATTTAATAAAGATGGGAGAGATTTTTTGTCGTAAATAACTGAACGTCGTATTAGAAAAAGAAAGTTGAATCAAAAAATTTTATGTATTCGATTCTTCGTACATCCCAAAGTATCTTTTGAAACAGAAACCGAAACAAAAATTAATGATGGAAAATTGTATAAATGTGTTTATTATTTTTCTGATGTTTTATGCCCTCTTAATTCATTTTCAAAGTATGTTACGTGTTTTTTAATTTCAATTTTCAGGTCACGTGAGAATTACTTTCCGTCTTCTGAGGAAAATATGTGTTTTTAGCGAAAGAAAACTCTAACCAAGAACCATATTTAAGCAATATTAAATTCATCTTCAATGTAGTAATGAAGTTTTAACACAAATTTAATCTTACCAAGCGTGTCAGAATCTTCCAGACTCTCATCAATTTTTAGAAAAAGCTTATTAATTACAGACTTAATTTAGCAAAGCAGCGTCAAATCTTTGTTCAATTAAATAGGATGAAGAATGTTGTAGTATGGTGGGCACCAATACTTGAACAAAGATGAATATTTTCTTCAAATATCATTTAAGAAAATGAATGCATGACTGTCCATAAAATAGAAACAATTATTATCGCTCTTGGACTTTAAGAAATTTGGAAAACTGGAAAATAAACTTTACTTGATTTGTGATTGATTCTTATTAAAATAACAAATTTCTTCGGTGCATTAATTCGTTAAATGCGTATCGTTACGTAAAATGCTAATACAATGTTATACATATCATAACTATATAATAATGTAAATATTAAACTATATTGCGACTAAATGAACGACCAAAATGCATTGATTTGAAAATGCAGAGTTTTCTTTTTTGTAAGCATTCCAAATGTTTAAAACAAAATGTCTGGACACAAAATTATATATTACTTTCTTGGGCTTTAAAAACGCTTAAGTAAAATTATTTTTAATAATTTTCAGGAGTGCACAATTATTTTAAGTTTAAAGTACCTCTCGGAGCTTTTAGCACACTGTAGTTCATTTAAAGTTCAAAATAATTTAATGCAATTATATTATTTACTTGCAAAATATAATTTAAAACGAGTTAATATATGCTAATTGCGTTAGCCTCCACGTCCATATTAACAAGAATTCATGTGATGCGATACATGATACGAGAAGGAAGAGTACTGGATAACGTGTAGGCAATACGCCTTACAAATGTTTGTAAGGTGTTGCCTTCAAAAGCACAAAATTCCACAATCCCCTTACTGGTGTCTTTAATGAGCCTCAAAAATCTTCAGAACTGAAATAATAGGTAATAGATTAAATTATCTCTTCTTCCTGCCTCGCCGGAAAGTTAGTCAAATAAACTCGTGCGAGCCTCATTACGAATGAAAAGAGACCGCTTTACCTTTGAGCTCGCTCTATACATCTTGGCGACATCTCGTACTGCAGCGAAATTCCAACGGCAGGTCGAGGTGGTGGCTGCAGCAGCTGTGACAGACGTATCCCGATTGCAACCGGCGGTCAGCTTTACCTAAGCCTTTCACACACCTTCCCGAACAGGCGTACCGGGAGAGAGAGCTCAGGGAGGTCCGGGAGGTCCTAGGTTCGAGTGCCGACGGTGGCAGGATTTTCAATACCAGCTCGTCGCAACTGACAATCGTTAGCTAGCTCGCTTCAGTCGCTGTCTAGTGGGGAAATTTGGCATCGGCTGCTCTTATCGGTAGTTTTCCGTTGTTCCTCCGATCAACAGGCGAAACCGGAGCAGTACCCCAACAAACGCGACACGGTCTCGATCTCACCTTCCATTTCCTTGTTCTATCCTCACCCCTTGCACACACACACACACACACACACACACACACACACACTAATATACACTGCACTACCACAAATGCCGGGAGACCAGTCGAGAGCTTAGAGCTTGTCCCGGCTGGGTCGGTGCCCCGTTAGTGGGGGATACCTGCTTGGGAAAAACCCCGCCTGCCAGGTCTCTTGCAGCGGGGGAACCGCCACCTCCCGAGCAAAAACATGCATTACACTTACGGGACTAATGACCTTGGTAATTGACGTGCCCGGAATCACTAAATCAATCAGTGAACCGAAAAGGCGTAACTCGGTTTCATTCATTGGTATTGTGGTAAGTTTTCGTTGGCATTTACAAAGAAATAATTATATGAGTCGTCATTGCCGACAATATTGTTTAGTACAATAGCACGTTGTTCGACCGCTTCCATACAGCATACAACTGATGAAGGTGGCTTTCTCTTTTGATTTCTCATTTGAAGAACAAGCACGAGAAAAATAACGAATGCTCCTTATAATGCTCTTCATTTTGTATTACACTTGTTTTGTAAAGGTCAGATAGATTAAGGAAAGCTTGTTATTTTGAAATTCAAATGTATCGAATGTTCTTAATTTATTGAAAATGATTTTCGTGTATACCATAAATTGCTTCCAGAAGGAGGGAAAAGGAGACAATGGTCTTCCTTTTAATATGCAGAATTAAAATATTTATGTTTTAGTTATCTTACATAAACAGTTCCAAAAATTCTGCCACGTTAACTTGTGTTCGAGATTTTCTCTGCGAATGGGAATTTGCGTTATTCATAAATGAAAACTTGACTAAATTGTTTCCCCTGTTCTCGAATCAAAACACTGTCAGGGATGCCTTCAATACTGCGATTTATGCAACTCCGCCCCTGGCAGGTATCAGCTGTTGAAGGTTTCATCCAATCGAGAGCTTGGACATCACGATAGTGACGTCCGTATGGTGACGTTCAATCTCCCGATTGGATGAAACCGTCAACAGCTGATACCTGCCAGCGGCAGAGATGCATAAATCGCAGTAAAGGTTGCCTGGGGTTCTTCTCAGGTAGCCAGAAGATTAAAGGAGATTGAATGAGAAGAGGATATGTAGGGCACCGGACCACGCGATGCAATCGCATCAATTCCAGGGATGACGCGGCGGCAAAGACTGCTGCAGTGGTGTCGGAAGCAGCGGAGCAACGTGTGAGGGGGGGGAGGGCAGTGAAGTGTCAGGGGCAGGGGCAACGGCGGTGGAGCTGGCGAGAGTACGAGATGCTCGGCGCGGGTGGTTGGGGTGGCGAGGGGGCATCGGGGATGGCAGGTGAAACGGAGGCGAAGAAAACAGTGGAGCAGCGGGGGTTGGGTCTGAGGAACGGCGGGGAGAGTGGAAGGGCAATGATGGCGTCGGGACTGGCGAGGACGCAGGGGGCTTGGCGGGTACGGAAGGAGGCGGCAGGAACGGTGAGAGCGCGGGGGCGGTTGGTACGGAGACAAGCAGCGAGAGTTGTGCGGGGCGGTGGGAGGGGAGGAGGGGGCGAGGCCGAGGAAGCGTGGGAACGGAGAGGGGCGGCGGAAGTGGAGGGGAGCGGCGGAAGTGGAGCAGGGTGGCGGGAGCGGAGAGCGCGGGAGAGAGACGGGGCGACGGGAACGAGGGAGGGGCTGTGGAAACGGAGAGGGGCAGCGAGAGTTGTGCGGGGTGGTGGGAACGGAGGGGGCAACGGAAGTGGAGGAGGTGGTGAAAGCGAGGGGGCGTGTGAACGAAGAGAGGCGGCGGGAGCGGAGAGGGGTCGCGGGAGAGGAGCAGGGTGGCGGGAGCGGAGTGGGTGGGAGTGAAGACGGGTGGCGGGAGCGAGGGAGGGGCGGTTGAAACGGAGAGGGTGGGCGGGAGCGTAATCGGCGGTGGGCGTGGCCCTATGGGGGTTGCGGTGGCCACGGGGGCAGCGATGATAACGGGACAAAAGAAGGCGACGGAAACAGGAGCAGCAGGGGTGGGGTCAGCGTCGCGGAAGGGGGGGCGGCGGTGAACGGAGAGAGGGCAAGGCCATTGATGGCGGCGGGGGCGGCGGTGGGCGGCGACGGCTGGCGGTGCGGGCTGCCGCAGGGCAGCGGTGCGGCGCCGCCCACGTCCGCCCCCGCCCTCGTGAATGGACGCCGCGGCGCCGCGCTGTGCAACGCTGGCTCAATGGGCGCCGCTGAATGGAAGCTCGCGACGTCCCCTCCACGCGGGGCCACCCATGCACGAGGCGCGCATGGGCATGGCGACTTACAACATTCAATACCATACTCGATATCTTTATCTACAACAAAATAACTTGTCGATACCTCGATATTATAATATATCATATTACATGTGTGAACTCCTTGGTCGGCGAGAAGATGTAAGAAAAAGAGACAGACGATAAAAAAAAGGTTCGAGAGAGGACATTTGGTTGATTTTTAATAACTACGGAACTTATGTTTCAAGAACAATAGAATTTGTGTAATAGTTCCAAGTAATGTTTTTGACAAGAAGTGACCCGGAAACTTTAGTAAATTGAATTGAGAACTAAATTTCGCGACGAGCAATCTATCATCTAGAACATTCATGATAAGTTAATTATGTATTAATATAAACTGAAAGGAGAATAGTGAGTTTAGTACAAGGAAAAGTAAATACGGCCTTAAACGGGTGGGAGTAATTGTTTAAAAAAGTAATATAGTTTCTTGTTCAGTCTTTTGTTTAATATTTCTAGTTCCTATAAACAAATAAAGTAATACAATTTTGTTTACTCATCACAGAAGCTACTGATATTTAATTTTAGGTATTGAATTTTTTACTTTACGATTTTTAATAATTTTACACAATTTGTTCAATGTTTTCCGTATCGAGCATTTCCAACCACAAATTCAGTTCCTGAAAATTAGTAAATGGTATTATTCTGGTGATATATTGATAAGGAAACATGGGCATATTAATTGATATATTTCGGTACGTCAACAATATTGTCGAAAACAAGTTATCGATATCTCCGATATCTAACGGAATGACACATATTTTAAATTCTAATACAACAACTAACATTTTCCTGCGACGTTTTGCGTTGCCTGGAGTTGCCGCAAAGATAGTTATTACACTAATTACGTCAATAAAACGGGACAGAAAACGGATGCGGGTAAAGGTTTTAAATCGCAGCGTATTAGTACGATTTTTTGACCGGGAAGTGCGTAGAACGCAATACCTGTAATACAAAAAATCTCCGAAACAATAACGCCACAAATAATTATTTCCACTGATTTAAGGTGGTTTCAGTGACACATTATTCACTTACAAAAGACCTTTCATCTTCTCGCGATTCACGAACCTGCTTATACTTAAAAACTTGCTGACAGAAAACGAGAGTACACTTTCGATACACATGAGATAATAATCTTCAAATTAAATCGCAAATATTATAAAACAAACCAAATACAGAGTTGTGAATCATCTTGGCTGTCCAGGAGACGCCGCGTCGAACGCTGTGTTGCCGAAGTTTCGACCATTTTATTGTGGTCTTCTTCAGGGCTAAACTATCCTAGACTTCAGGGCTAGACTCCTTCCGGGCGACGCATCGTCACCCGGACAGCCCAGATCATTCACATGACTCCGGCCGAGGAAGCCTACGACTTCAAATGCAGAGTTGTTTGCTATTGATCACAAGTCACTTCCCTCTGTAAGTGAAATCGTGGCCAGTCGTACTGGCTGGTTGGTCGTACTGGCTGGCCAGTCGTACGCTCATGGCTGTTTGGGTGACGTTGCTGTTTGCTTGGCAGACCCGCCCTGAGGAAGACCACGACAAGACAGTCGAAAGGTCGACTTCACAGCCTTCGCAACGGAGTCACTCAGACATCCAAGAGCATTCGCAGTCCCCTCTCTAGACAGCACTTAATATTAATACTTAAGTTAATAGTTAAACCAAAGAATAGAGTACCCTCAGCTGTGGCCACTGCGTGTTCATTCTGGCGACTCGACGTATATGACGAATAATATGAAGACAATAACCACTTATAGGGTGTCTTCATAGGTCTATTTTCCTATACAGGTAATATGATTGAATGAATACAGATAACAAGCTCACATACAGACGGTTTATTCGGTGTAAACAAGGAAGGTCAGGCTTCCCCAACAATCTGCGACAAATCCAAGGAAATCTTTCTCACTATTCATCACTCAGACATTTTCCTATAGAATTTTTTTATTCAAGAAAGAGGAGGAAAGGATGAAAAAAACCTGTGTATCACTTCCTGCTTTCACGAAGATTACGAAAACAATAATTCTGCTCGTAAAGTCTGGCCATCCACTCATTTCTCGAACACCGTAGTTCAGAAATTGTTACCCTCTCTACTCCTTCACTACACATCACATTAATATCACATCACATTAAGCCAATTGGAAATTATCCAATGAGGTTCCTCTGTCGATATTTAACTGTGCTATCATCTACGTCTGTTATTGATATGTTATGTGCTATGTTTTCCAACCGACATTTAAACAAACCGAAGGATGGACAATGTAAAATCAACACCCAATAAAGCGGTGTGTTTATTAAATAAATGAGCGTCCATTCTGGCGCATGGTTGACTAGCAGCTGACGTTGCAGTCTGTGAGGCCACAGGCCGGCGTAGGAAGGCACAGAGGTCAACATGGAGCCCAAGCACAACACGGGTTCATAATACTCGCGTTCATAATTTTTAAACTGTGACTTCTTATTACAAGGTACTTTGCAATATTAAAAAAGCATGCTCGTCCTAATATTTAAAGATGGTAATGTGGATCGTGATAATGTATAGTGATAAAAATTGTGCTGACTTCGTTTATGACTTTCTCGCATACAACTTACGTAGTGTAGAGAAAGTATTGTTCTGTAAAAACAGCGATTTTTTTAGTAGAAACATTCGTGCGTCCTTGATACTGGAAGAGTGAATAATTTTTGTTCCTTCATTTTCTATATGGAAAATAACTTTCTTTAACACATTTTGTAGACAGAACCCAGATTTTGTAGACCCTTAATACTGAAAAATCTGTAATCGGCGAAATGTCTGTCCATTTGTCTGTATGCAAACACGAGATACACTTGAAGGTAGGATTTCACCAAAATTGATATCTTCTGATTGATTTGTTAAGGCTCTTGAAATTTGAAAAGTATATTTTGAATTTTTCAGGTACTTAATATGAAAATTTAACATAACAATTTACTAATAATGCGAGAAAGTACATGCAATTGGAACATCCAATTGCATGTTTATTTTATTTAATTACCAAAACAGTTAAAAACTGTGTGTGATGAACTATGGAAAAAGTACAATATGTGTAGGTTTTCTTGAACTTGATTTAATTTGTAGTTTGTTGGATATTCCGTTTTCTAAAAACAACAATGTGCCAAAGGTGAAATTTTAATTTGAACGACCTGCACTAAAATTATCATTGGTACGAAAGTATTAAAATAAAAATTACTCTTCTCATTGTGAATAGTGTAATAACCGTAAAAGTATTTTCAAACCATTTCTGCTGCGACCTCTCAATTTATAAATGGTTAAATTAAAGCCTCCTAGGAAACCTTACTGTTCTCCCAGGAATACCGTACAAACCCTAAGCCGTCTTTGATCTCTGACATTTTCACTCCTATTCACTAGCAATTAGCTGGCAGGGTGTTTATTAGCAAGTAAGTTCACATTGAGCGAGATTAGTAGGTAGTGAACTAGCTGACGAGTGACAGATGGTCTCACACTCTTTAAACAAGACTCATCACACGCTCTCACATATCTCAGCGGTGTTTCGCAATCGTGGTTAGTAATTCAGCAAATAGAACTTCTTTACATGCAAACTGTCTGAGTGTATTACGTATCGAAGGCATGAGCGTTGAGAGTACATAGAAGAAAATTTATTGGTCCCATTGATGGGAGTTATCAGAATTAGGTGGTGCATACTTACAAAATTTCGAAAATATAAAGACAAATGTGTATTATTATTAATCATATAGAAATATTAACAATTATATGACTTATGTCGATGATTGTAATATTTGAGTTCAATAGGAATTAAATAATGTTAATATGATCACATGCACTTTCAGAGAAATTTCGTTTCCCGTGTTATTTATTACATTTTAATTCCCATTATCTATTGTTTACTATTGCATAGATGTAAAGCTTCTATCTTAAGGTCTAAGTTGAAACACAGTCGGAGTTGCAAAATTGGGTAGTATAACGAGTGATTATACAAAACCCTTTTCACCAGATTTAACTACTTTAGATGAGTTTTTGTTAAATTAACGCTTAAATAAGTTAAATTAGATCCGAAACTTCAACTTGGTGCATTATCATTGATCGCTGAAATCAAATAAAGGAGGAAAAATATTTTCACCAAATAAGATAATTTTGGGTGCAAATATCAAAAAAATAATAAAATCTTTAAAAATCCTTTTATAAAATACATTCTCGTCAATTTTAACTTTCTATATCTAAAATTACTTGAAATGTGCTGTTTCATCGCCTCCTAAAATACTCCCTACTGTTATTGGAATTGCTTCCTATTATGACCGAGTTTTAAAATTTCGCGCTAAGTATGTTAATGAAGCCAATATTATTTTCAGGGCAAAAATTATTTATATTTCACGGAAGTTTATTATTTCATCGTTAATTAATTGTTATTATTATTATTATTATTATTATTATTATTATTTTCTCTACATCACGACTAAGATGTTATGAATCGGTTGAACATAAAATCTACTTCAGGTTGGAACCAGCTTCTTAAGGAGCAGACAGTGTAAACGGACAGAAAATTAACCAGCCTATGACCATGTGAGAGGTTAATATGGTTTCGTTAGATACCCATGAATTCACTAAAAAGACAAAAACAATGAAAATGTTTCGATTTTGACTGAAATATGTAAATATTTGATTATGTTAATACACAACTTCTTATAACTGATTTTACGACAGTGTTCTCATACTCAGTGCGCCATGACTTATGGCGCAGCTGAACACAACCGCCGAGGAAGGACGAAGTATCAATATTCACGAATTTTGTTTCAGAACTGCCAATTTCTGCACCTGCAGGATCTCATTTTCCACACTCTTCACCGCAGCATTTGTGCTGGTGCTGGTCACTGGAAATTTAAGAAAGTGTTTACATTTCCCTAGACTTGTGGAAATGTTGGATTCGAGGTAAGTTTTCTTCGTGGTTCCCTAGTATCACCTGCTTCTCATTCCACCATCGTTCCTTTTCATTATTGAGTCACTCATTAACTCATTGACAATCCTTGGTATCAACCTTTCAATATTGTGTTCAATGTGTAGTCTTGGATACATTATTTACCAATTGAATGTATTACCTATCTTCAGCATCTTCGGCTAAAAAATTAGTGTTGTGGAAAATAAATATTATTGTGAATATTGAACTAGTATACGAAAACTAAATAATTTTAATGTTACTGAAGGTACTCGTTACCCGAAACTCGTGAATGCTCTGAAATTGGGTTGGAAAAATATAATGTTCGTATTCTGGCCAATACCGGCACCCCTCTTCTTCAATAACTGGAATCGCCCGTGCCCCAACATGGGTCAGTATCCAAAAATCGAGTCATCTCCTTCGGTAAATAATTTTTACCTTTACGTGAAAAGTACTTCACACTGTACGAGCAAAAGGTTATTATTTGTTGTGGTCATTACTTGTTGTGGTACAAAACACATCTGCATATAATTCATATGAAAATTTTAAAAAAATATAAGCAATATCGGTAAAGATTGAATGGGAGAAAATTACAAGATAACTTCATTTCTTTCAAAAGTCCATTAAAATCATGACTCTCGAATGATGTATGAATTCTTTAATTCAACTGTAGGATGAAACATTTTTAGTTCAAGTGAAACCATATTTTTAGAAAATAAATGTTCAAACATTTTCTAAATATATTATGTAAAGAAACGAATTAAACATGTAAAGGATTCCATTGAAGCTAATTTTTTCACAGCTGATCAAATATTAACAGCTTTATGATTAAGTAATTTATTAAGAGCTTAGAAAAATTAATAGATAACTTCAGAAAGGTTCAAAGTTTTAGTTTTCTGAACATTGCGCGCAAACATTATTCAATATGTATATTAGTTAAGCGTGTTATTGTATTAGAAATGTGTGTAAATCTGATAGTTCCTAAGTTTCATTAGTGGTACATTCTTTTAAACTCATTTCTGGTTTAGTGTTGTGATTTTTCAGTTTCAAACACTGATTCGGCATCCTGAAAGTCCAAAATAGAATTTCACTGATGACTTACGCAAACTGTTTTCATTCATTGTTCCTTCTCACACTTACTACAAAGGATCTCCGCAATATAGCTTAAAACGTCTTAAATCATCTTATACCTAATCTTACATTTTCGTAATTTGTCAACTGAAACACTAATGCTAACATTCCAAAGTGATATTGCAAGTCCGTTGTACAGTCGTAAAAGCACAATATTTAACAAGATGAAAATAAAGAATTAAGAAACAATGGCCTGAAGGGATCTAGAAGTTCAAATCGTTTCAAAGTAAAAAGTCTTGAACTCACGTAATTTCACAGCCAGCGTCTGCCTCGAAAGCACTTCTTGAAGTGATTAAAACTTTTAACACTGTTTCAAAAAACAAAAACAAAAAAAAACTTGCGCTTGAGAATCTTGTTATGAAACTCTTTAAAAAATGCACCTCTCATGACGCAAAAACTTGCGAGAAAACCGTCCTTGAAACAATCGATCGTGAAGAAAACACAGCGGTGCGAACTGCAGTAGGACGAGTGCGGTAAACAAACACACAGCACGCGGTGGCCAGTAGTCCTCGTGGAAGGACCCAAACGCCGAGCCGCTTTGTCGAACGCCGGCGTTTGTATTCACATCTTTAAGAGAGTAACTCACTCCACATCAGTAAAGTACATGCTCCGATGTAGAAAACGACACCATGAACTAAAACTTCGATACTGCCACAGTGATTTTGAGTAAGAAACGTGAAAGAAGTCACCTTAATCTATGTGGTAAATTAAGAATTCAATGAATGAACCACCTAATGAGGTTGATCGCCCATTAATCAACAGGCTTTAATAAGAAATAAATGTAAACAAGTAGAGATTATGATTTTTAAGAAACGGAATCGCAACACGGTGGAATTGTTTCCTGTATACCGTTCCGAAAACCAAACCCACATTTTGTAGGTTGAGCTCTTGTTTTGGAAGGAAACGCATCCACGATTCCGGTTTCCGATTATTGTAAACTCTCGCTTTTCCGGTTCCGCTTTGCGGTGAGGCGAGGCGAAGGCGCGCGCCGGCGCTGGCGCGGAGGGCGGCTCACCTGTTCTGCGCGTGGGCGGGCGGGCGGGTGGGCGGGGCGTCCTAGCGCCGGCGTGTGGCGCACTGGCGGCACGGCATCGCGGCGCTGCGGCGGCGACGAGGGCGACGGGGGCGGCGTCTGTCGGGCGGCGGCGGCGGCGTCTGCACCTCCGACCACGCGACGCGCTCGGCGATCCGGCGCGGACTGACGGCGAGCGACGACGGCGGCGGCGGCGGCGGCGGGGGCGGCGGCCACTGCGGCGCGCGCCCGCGCACACACACACCGCCCCCGCCCTCGGGCAGTGGGGAAGCGTCGTGGTCTGCGCGGCCCAATTTGTGTTTAGACTTTGGGTTGTTGAATTACGAAACATCGATGCAAGGAGCTCCAGTGAGAAAACACGTAAATCCAAAGTAGCAAGACAATAGGGTTTGGATAAAGGGAGCAATTTTGGGTAAGGGTGGAGCAATGTTTGGTAAGAATGTAGTAAGAGATATTAAAGATCTCTAATTCTACATTTTTGACAAATTCATAGTATTAAAATGTAGTGAACTTAACGTTTCATAAAATATTTTATCTTTGACAATGGTCACCCAAAATATTATTTCCACTTTTCTTTAACCCTGCGATCTCTAAGATAGCCAAGTTGTTATTTTAGTGATAGAGTGATGTAGAAATTTTTCGAACACCGTCGTTCTCAGAACCTCTTTATTATTGTTCTCAGATGCTACAGCTTCCTGATTGTGCCAATAGGCTTTTTGCTGTCGTCGCAGAAATAATCTCATTCTAGCAGGGTGCAGCGCCGCATACCGTAAGCCAGAGCGTGTAGGAAAATTTACAACTGATTTGTATTTGTATTTAGCCAATATATGTCTCGTGAAAGGCAAGTAGCCTCCGCGTCGTTAGATCTCGGAGTTCCTAGCCAGTCAACCAACTAGGAATCCGCGATGTCTCCAATTCGCTTAACCTTCGTGACTTCAAGTAGTAAACCGGTGAATCTGGTTAGTGAATCCGGTTTCGCGGTCCTAGCCTTTCAGTAGAACCATCCCAACATTCGCGTGGATGACCAAGGGAAACCACGAAAACCCCGGCTAGGATGGCCAGCACGATGATTGAACCTAGGCCTCCCGAACGCGAAGTCAGCGCGCTACGCTTTAAATCACTTCACTCAGTACAACTCATTCAACATTTTTAAATATATCTTTGTCTTATTATTTATGCACTTTGTAATTCAATTAAGTTTTAAAGTTTCGATGTTAGTCAGTGTATTTAATGTGTGTTTGTGTTTGAAATACATAAAACTCAGTTTGTGAAGCAAGATATGGTAAAACTGAAATGATGCATGTTAGTGATCACACATGTGCTCAAATAACTTTTACAAGCGCACGTTCCGAAGAGTTAAACTCACATTTATGACTTATCTCCCCGTATCCAAACTTCGTCGATTTTTTTAGATGTCACTAAAATAATTTGTGCTAGTGATTCCCGACTAGTGATTCATAAATGAGAGATCCAAGGAGGTACACATTAAGGCCGTGTTAGAAAACAGTTTTCGTTTAGTTACCTTTGTTACTCGTAAGAAGGATTCGCTCAATTAGTTTAGGTTAAAAACAATTGTAGAAGTAATTGATCTATTACGTGTAACTGAAGATAAAAAATAACATCAGTAATCTATTTTTAACTGTATATACCGAAAATAACAGTAATACGTTTCACATTATTTGTATTTTAAAATGTCCTTTTTACGAACAAGAAAATATGTTAACGTATAATAAATTGTTTCATGAAAAACACTTTAATTTTATTTTAACGTATCGCCAACCTGAAATTAATTTTAAAATGTAGCTCTCCGCTTGTAAATTCTGTGAATTATATTTAAATAATCATACATGAGGAAACGGAATAAGATAAAATTTATTTTTACTTTCCCATATATGCACATATACGGGGTAATATAGCAATATAGGGACAGTAATGCAATGCTGGGCGAAAAAACGGCAGATTTTGGAGAGAAAAAATTCATTGCCGGGAACGAAAAAGTCATTAAGGGGGAAAATCCTCTAACTCGTGGTGTAGCCAGAATCCCAGTTTCGTGGGTCCTTGATACCGACAAACCAATTGTCGGCACAACGTCCGTGCGTCTGAGAACACCACTAGCTCCTGAACCATACATGCGATTATTTCCAAAATAGATATTCCCCGGGCGATCTGGCTCCACTCGAGGCTCCGCGATTTTGAAAAACTTTCTTCAAAATTTGGGGATAATTTATATAAAGCATCCCGCATATTTTCAACACTTTCTCAAAAACGGCTCCAAATTTTTTCTTTAAATCTTTGTGAAAATAGAGTAAAATGCACTGATAATGCTGATACATGTCCGATTTTCATGGTTAACTCCGAATTTTCTAAAAAATTGCAAAAGTCAGAATTTTTCCGCGTCTTCCTATAACTACAAAAATCAAGATAGAAGTTTTTCCTTCAAATGAAATTTGTTTCCCATAAATAGTTTTTTTCATTAAGGTAATGTTCAGTTTTTGAAACTTTTAATAGTTTTCGAACAATATTTGCAATTTTAAAAAATTGCAAAACCAAGATTTTTTCAGAAACGGCTCCAAATTGTTTCTTTAAACTTTTACAAGGGATCGTGCTAAATGTACTCTATGAGATGACGTAAACATCATATTGCTTCGTATTTCCCTTATACTATTAGGAAACCGAAAAAATTATAAAATTTAAAAAATATATACTTTAGGAGGCGATAAATGGCAGATAGCGATAAATGGCTGCATGTAGTGCCATTCTGTAGCACTACTAGTTTCTCGTGTACATCTGTTTTCTAATTGAGGAAACCTCAATAACGTATCTGTAATCTCCTAAGGTACTATCGGAAATGAATTACTTGTGCGTAGGTCCGAAAAGATTGTGAATCGCTGCACCAATGCTGTATATTCAGCTGATAGACAGAGTGACTTTCAGATAAATTAATCGAAAGATAGTATGGATAAAAGCGTTTTTTAATGCTCTTTCCATTTTGTTTTACTTACGAGTTCGTTGAAAACACAGGCGGAGGTTTTCTGTGATATGAGAGAATTAAAAAGTGGAATAACCGCGTCACCTCTTTTAGCTAAATTAAGAGACAAAAGATGAGGATTTAAATATTCCCTGGAAAAGCAAGGAAAAATGTATTTCTACGTGAGATTCTCAATTGCAGCTCTATTATACACCACCCAGTTTACAAAGGCAGTTTTATGGACTGGAGATGGACGATGTGATTCTGTCACGTTTCATCCTTCTTCAGGGCGCACGAGCCCTGCGACTGGGATCAGGATTACTGGATCAACGCTATCTTCACCCCGTCTCCTCTCCCCTTAAGTCTTTCGGCTTAGGAATCTTGTTATGACGCTTCCCTACCAGCAATCTGCCAGCTCTGATGTTGGTGGAGCGAAAAGCTGTACTAATAGGGAGTTTGTGCCACCTCGAACGTAAAGTACTATCGATCTTCTGCGAATGCGCAATTTAAGTTTCGCACTACTTTGGTGCATCTGCGCATGCGCAGAAGATCGATAGTGCTTTTCGTTCGAGGGGGCACAAACTCCCTAATCTTCCCGGGATCGAGATGTGTCCCTACTCGATTTTCTCTACGTGGTAGGACACGACGAGTTAGAACCCAACTGTGGTCTAGCCGCACTCATCCTATGGTCCATCTCCTCCCAATTGCACTCCGTTTTGTGCAAATGACCTTAAAACTCCTCAGAAATCACCTTAAAACTCTAGAAACTCGGTGGATGATTTTTTCTTTTTCGTTCAAATCTTGGCAAGATTATTTTTCAAGGAAATAATACTTACAGGTAATAGTATACACACGACTTGGAATTTTGTGATTCTCAGTATTTGTTAGAGAAAAAAGTCTGTTTTTTAATAAATAAACATAAAAGTTTGGATTTTTTTGTTTTATTCATTAAATATATTTTTTTAGTTCTAAAATTTGTAATTAGTTTTAAAAGTTAAGAAGCAGAGATATCTTTGACACTACGGTTATCTAAATTTGTTCTTTCGAAATCTTGATTTAGTTTCGTGTTTTCGATTTAGTTCGGAGCTTAATATCTTCGATAAATTCCGATGTTATAGAGTGAATTGTTTCAAACGTTATTTTTAGTTTACAGTTACATTTACAGTTACATTTTTAGTTAACAATAGTTTTGAAATACCATTTTGGTGTTTTATGGTGATTTCCAATCCTCTACCAGAAATTGAATCATTACCCTAGTTCCCTCCCCGCTTGTTCGTCGATTATATAACTGAGCCGCTTGGGAACAGTGCGTCAACAACTATAGTCGTAATTCCCGTAAGTGCGGTGCATGTTTTATCAAAGGAGGTGGCGCTGGTGCTCTCTCCCCAGATGATGAGATCCGGCGCCGACCTACACGTACTTACGGGGCACCACTCCGGGAGGGATAAGTTCTTGGCTCCTGACTGAGTTCCCGAATATGTGGTAGGGTATTGCATGTTCGTGTAAGGGGTGAGGAAAGGACTAGGAAAAGAGAGGAAAGATTGCATGTGGTTCTTGGCCCGTTTGTTGGGTACTGCACAGGCATTTGTCTGCTGTTGATTGGAGGAACTAGGGAAAACTACCGATCAGTGCATCTTACCGTTAGAATTCTCCTCCAGATAGCGGGTGAATTAGACTTAGCTCTGTAGCAATTGTCGAAAATCTTGCCACAGTGGGGTCACGAACTCTAAGAGCTTGAGAAATTCGTATTGATTTTTGAGCCGATGGGTCGCGATTATCCAGTCGGTTACTTCGTTACAACTAATTGTTTTTTAATTGAAGATTGGATAAATCTTAATACCCTTATATCTGAATCGGCAAATAAGTTACCGCGTTTGCAACCAAAAAACTTGTAATAATGGTAAGAGATTGATATAAAGAACTATGATATTGGATAACGTTGTCCCCTCCTTGTGTATAAGTGTACGTCATCAGATTCAAAGCGGTCTCTGTGATAACACAGCGTAATTGCATATCGCGTAGTTTTTTTGCCTTTGTGAAAATCGAAGTCTTATTTTAAGCAATTTGGCATTAGTTCTAATGTAAATGTCATACTAAAGCGCATTTTAATATGCGAATTGTAATTAATTGCTGAATATACAAATAGCAATTAATCTTGTAATTAGAATAAGTTAAAAACTGTGCCTATTCGGGAGTCAGAAATTGAAAATCTGAAGCTTACACTAACAATACGGAACGGTGAAAAAAATTGTGTCTTGTTCGTGGGCCACATGCTGCAGTGCATGTTGTGACGACTTTCTACCATTACAACATCTCCCAGTCGATCTGTCTATAGGGTACCAACTCTTCAGGCCTCATTATTTGTGAAAAGTGTATAGGATCCTCCTTTACAGAAGCTGGTGCATTTCATGTGAATACATGTTAGCTTGTTCTAAACATATTTGTGTTTATGTGTATTGTACGAAAGATCAGCGACCCACATCCCATTCAAATAACCCTACTGATCAAACGTAGAATTCTAGTTAGTGTTCATAATAACACCTTATTATACAGTTCATTATCTATTCACCTACACACTAAGCCAGACAACCACTCGTAATTCAATTTCACGTTACTATCGCATCATCTTCTGTAATTGACGTTCACATTAGTACACTACAAAAAAAGTATTTTGAAGAAGGTGGTTGAATTACACTGGTCAACAGCATTTTTGTGAATTTTTTTCTGACGAAAATCCGCCGTTTTTTGCCGCAGCATTACGTAACTTTTCCTATCGAACGTATATTACTCCGGTAATATATTACATTAATATAATAAGAGCAACTGAATTATACTGTAATATATTAATACGACTGTAATATATTTTAATAGCAACTGGATTTATTCACTTTTTTCGTTATCAGGGCCCGACAATAAATTTTTTTCTGTCGAAAATCCACCGGTTTTTTTTTTTTGCGCAGCAAAAACGGTGGATTTTCGTTTTTTTAAACTTTCACTATCCTATGTATATTACTCTGCGTAAACTGCAGCATAATCACCTGTTACCCACATTTGCGACCGTTTCACGCCCCCAAACAGCCCACCTTTGACGAAAACGGTTTGGAAGAATCTATTCACGACTCTAGCCGTTGCCGAAGTCGGCACTTCTACCACCATGAACTCCAGTCACCCCTGCAAGCTTCTACTCTTCCGCCAATCTCTTATTTTCCACTTGCATTGCCAACTTCCGCATTGGTACTCCTTTAATATTATTTTTCCTTCTCCACTGCACGTATAAAATCTTCCAAAAGTACCGCATCGCTACTCTCCGTATTCATTAACGCGACAACTTCCATATGAAAGTAAATATCTCATTATGCTAAACAGTCATTCTCCTCATTTAATTTTCTTTTTGTATCTTCTCTTGAAAACTACCATTTCCGCTATCAAAAACTGATTATTGTGAATACCTGTGCCCCTTCCACTACTTTGTTTGATGTCTCATCCTTCCATCCCAAACAACATCTAGTTTTCCGGAATAGCTTTCATGTCGAACGTTTCGCGTCGTTCTTCCTTCCTTGTCGGAAAAGATTTATTCCCTCCACTACCATTTCCTGATTTATGAGAACCATTTGATTTGTCTCCTTGTCTTTCCTTTCCTTATAAAAGTTGTTGTCTTCACCCGTTGTATCATTCTTCCTCTCGCTCCATTTTGAGTCATTATTATTACTTGCGTCTTTTGTCTTACGTTCACCATTGTAGCTGACATTTTGATCGAAATTATTCAACCTTTTCAATAATTCATCGATACTGGCGGGCATATTGTTTATTATTAAGTTTTGAAAGATATATGGCAACTGCCGAATAACTTCTACTAACATCACGCGGGTTAATGCATCATCGATGCACAACAATTGTGATGCAACGCGTCCACCATTGTTTTCCCGCTATTTTTATTATAATGTGACAATGCTAAATTTCATCTGAAATTTTTGTTGTTCGGAATCTTTTCAAAAATTTACTTTTCCATTCCGCTTTGTTCGGGGCAAGACTTAAACCAATTTTGGGCTTTGAACGATAGTGCTAATTTGACTATGTTCATTTTCAAATGGTCGGGAATTCTATTTCTTTTTAAGTAGTTATCCAAATTTTGAACAAACGAAAAATAATGTTTGCGCGCCTCTCTATGGAATTTTCATGACGCAGAAAAATAAATTTAACCTATGTTTGAAGCTAGGGAACAATTTTTTCGTGCAACATTTGTTTCCTTCTTTATTTCATTATTTTCTGGCGCATATTATTTTCTTAATTTCTCGCTTATTTACTTTTTGCTTACTACTTGCTTATTTACTTTTTCAGCTTTAAATTTAGTAATTTCATTTTTGTCGATAATCTCACAAATGATATTGTCTAATTATCATATTTTCCGTATTTTATTTCAACATTATTTAGACGTTTATCATGTTGCAATACCATCTCAGTAATTTGGTCGACCTTTGTTTCAATGGTTGAAACCTTAGCGCATTATTGCCTGCCAGCCCAGTCTATATCAACAATGGCTTCCTGAATATTTTGTACTCCAAGATTAATATTTTGTATTTTAATATTATCATCATCCTGATAAATCTCATTTCGTTTATTTCAATCATCGAATTTCTTCTCTAAAATTTAGAATCTATTTTCTGCCTCTTTGCGTACTTTAACGATATCGGCACGTAATTCTTGCACATTGCTGCGTAAATCCGTTTTATCTCTTCCAGATTTTTTAACGTGGATTCTAACTTAACCTGCAATTCTTTATTATTTTCTTTTCATTTATCCTGAAGGTATTTATTGTTTTCGGCAAATTTTGCTTCTAATTTTACTTGAAATTTTTAATTATTTTCCTGAATTTGCAGTAACATAGTTAAAATTAAATTACAATCTTACATATAATATTTCTTCACAATCTTTTATCTGGCTAGTAATAAATATTGAAATGAGAGAAAAACTAGAATTTAAGAGTCATCATAATATTGTATCAATATATTTATTATGTACCAATAAACGAGTTCTTCCAAGACCGGTACTGTTGTTATGTCGGTACCACGAAATTATTTTTAGTATCTACTCGCCTACAGTGCCGACATCACAACAAGATTGGCATTAGATGCGAAATATATTGTGTTAAGGTTTTTAACTAATTTCACCAAACTTTTATATACGAGCAATTCCAGAATTAACTGCCACTTAGAGGGTCAAAAAAAATATTTTTTTTTTCAAGTGGCACACCTCTGGAAAGCTATTTCCCGTGTTCAGGAGACCCTAAAAAGCTAAGAAAAAATAGGGTGCCATTGAAACAAGCAGGGTGACACCTCCAAAAGTGGAAAAATTAAAAATTACCTTTTAAAATTTAAAAAAATAATTGAAATCGAGTTTGAAGTGTTCGATTTCAGTATGATATTGTTATTTAAGCTATAAAAATTTAAAGGGATCTTCGAAAAGTTAAAAAAATTTTGGCGCCAGGCTATTTAGGCGCCAGAAATTATAAGTGCTACGTCTAAAAAATGATTAGTGGGTAAATTTTATTTAATGTTTCTAAATGATGCTTGAATTTATTTCCATCTTTACACCTAAACATTTTAGAGCCCAAATTCTTCAGCGTCTGTATACTTCGACGTCCAATCAGTATCGCTATAATCTAATTTCATTTGTCAAAAAATATTGATATAATTTTTTTTAAACTTCCAGATATTAAATTTTGATCTCAATAAAATTTGTAAATAATTACTTTAAAAAAGAATAATTATAACATACTTTTTTCCACTTTTAATTTTTAATAGTTAAACAAAATTCAACATTGTTGTTTTTAAACTATTCAGCATATAACAATAAAAGGATTATAATATGCTCAATAAAGAACAACAATTAATCATAAACAAGAATTGAAATTGAAATAATAGAAATAATTGAAATAATATAATGTAAGCTTTGCTATTGACTGAACTACTGGCCGAGAGATGCCGCTTCCCGCAACAATGTATACTAGTATACTGCTTGAATTTGATTTCATATTTACAATTTTGCAACAATATTAGAATAATTATCAGTTACCTAAAATCTCTCTATTGTTAAACATTTGAAATTATTTCATTTAATTATTATTTCGGAAAACATTTTAAAAAACGTCAAATACTTCACTGTTGGCTGTATAATTTATAATGCAAGATATTATAACAAATGTTCGAAAGTTAAAACTTTTACAAAAAAGAGAGTTTGTAAAAAACAAAAGGAACAAATTAAATGAAGCAAAATTTTTTTATTTTTTGACAAATGAAATTAGTTTATAGCGATACTGTTTGGGCGCCGAAGTATACAGACGCTGAAGAATTTGGGCTCTAAAATATTTAGGTGTAAAGATGGAAATAAATTCAAGCACCATTTAGAAACATCAAATAAAATTTACCCACTAATCATTTTTTAGACGTAGCACTTATAATTTCTGGCGCCTAAATAGCCTGGCGCCAAAATTTTTTTAACTTTTCGAAGATCCCTTTAAATTTTTATAGCTTAAATAACAATATCATACTGAAATCGAACACTTCAAACTCAATTTCAATTATTTTTTTAAATTTTAAAAGGTAATTTTAAATTTTTCCACATTTGGAGGTGTCACCCTGCTTGATTCAATGGCACCCTATTTTTTCTTAGCTTTTTAGGGTCTCCTGAACACGGGAAATAGCTTTCCAGAGGTGTGCCACTTGAAAAAAAAATAATTTTTTTTGACCCTCTAAGTGGCAGTTAATTCTGGAATTGCTCATACATGTGTCCTCATACGTTCGTAAAAGATGCGTCCCTGCGCTTATTCCCCAAAGTCTTCACGCAATCGCGTCTTGAAAAATGTAAAAACTTTTCAGCCACCGTATTGGACTGAACTTTGTTTACGATTTGTTTCCTCTTATAGCGACACTTTGCACCTGGACTGCGAATCGAATCGAAAACTTCGTAAAATGTATTTGTTGAAGTTGCAAATTATTTTCCGAGTGTATTGAGGGATATGCTGTAGCAATGTCGCACTGATTCACCATAAATTAATATTGTGATATTGGCATTATTTTTGGCGACTGTCTCTGTAACTCCTTAGTTGCGATTCGGAGCATGCTCTGTGCTGTCTTACACTTCTTGGACAGAGCTCTGGAGTCATTTTAAAAGCATATGACAAAATACGAATTACAGCCAACGTTGTACCTGTTCAGGACGAGTTTGGTGGTAGGTCGAGGCGTCGGAGCGAAGGTGCGAAGGAGCTGTAAAATAATAGTAGTTTACGTAACAAGGGCGCGAAACAGGTGATTCGCGCACGAGTCGAGTTTGTCGTCCAAACGTAGCGAGAATGACAAAGATACGGGGGCGGGAATCACCTCGCGCCATTGTTACGTAAACTATTTTTAACCCGCCGTGAGCAAAATGCGATGTGTCAAGTAAATATACGTATTTTTACTGATAAGTTATTGCTTGTTATTTCTTTACGTACGGAGATCGATATACACCTTCATTGCCTCAGGACGTCAATTGATGTAACCTCTGACTAGAATGTGCCTCTGATTTGTGCCACTGGCCAGGAGAGTATAGTGTTCAAGTCCCGCCGATGAGAAGATTTTTGTCCCTAGCTCCATAGCAAGAAGAAATTGAACCACTGTCTGGAGGAGAATTCTAGCGGCTGGCTGCTCTTGTCGATAGTTTTTCGTGGTATCTCCGTAGGACATCAGACGAATTAATCAATTTAATCACTTTTTATGAATACACTGTTCTACATATCCACTGTTTTTTAATTAATACCTATTATTCATTCTGGGTGTTGCAATTTTCACAGACATCAGTGTATATTACATGATTGAAAGATTGATTTGGCTTACTTTTCCTCAATACATCTAAAAATGATGAAAAATTGAAAATTCCAGTTTATATTATATTTCGAGAGGATACACCTATCATACATATTGGTGATTATGTAGCTATAATAATACGACAGAAGATAACGAATAATCAAACTAATATTTTCATGGTTTTTATTTTTCATTTTAATGAATTATATTCATGGGAAAAAGAATAAAAATATCATTTTCAGGGGCTAATAATTTTGCGACATACACCGTAGATTCGAAATACGGTAACTTACTGAATTATTAAATTTAAAACTCTTCCAATTTCAAAACAAAAAAGAAACATTTATTTACATGTAGTAACAACGACGTACAAACTTTACCCAACAATTTGTAACTAAAGAACACGTTACCAGAAGTATTTTCCACACGTCCACATTCCATTCAAGACGTATACGTCTCATCTATTCTCCAAAACGTCACATATACATCAGTTTTACGAGACATCTAACTCTCCTAAATTCCAACACGTATATCTGTCGTCTGCACTCTGAGACGCTTAACCTTCTATACTCCAACACGTATATCTTTTGTCTATCTTTCTTGTCGTCAAACTTTCGTACGTACACCTAGTCATCTGCCTCTTTTCTGATTGTTGATTTCGTTCTTCCGTATATCTTGTCCGTCTCTGTGTTTTCGTCCCAAGTAGGTCGTGTATATAAACGTCTTCTCAATGTTAAATATATACTGTATCTTATCTCGTTACAATATTCCAACTAGTACTTCTTATTTAGAAATGGTAGCGATCTCGGTAACACTATATATTGGTACATTTACTGTTATTTAAGTCCACAAACCGTCCCATAAAAATTTTCCCTTAAACATAATAAATTCTAATGGTAGAATATTTCACTGCTAAGCATAAAATCTGTCGGATTAAAACTGCTACACCACCAGGAAACCACATATTTAATTTTGATAATAATTTCAACTGGTGTGTTCACGCATGTCGTCAATATACTTATTCCTTATTTCAAAATAATATCCCTCCTGATACCGTAGATATTATTCTTATTAAAAATATTATTTTACTATTGATTTCGTACCCATTTCCTGCACTCGATTCTAATCACGATCCCACATTGTAGGATGTTTCCATTTGACAATTTCGCCTAAAATAAATTGTGATACAATCACGAAAGATAATAAATTAGAATGATTTTTAATATTACATTTTTAATATCACATTCAAATAAACAAAAATCCTACAAAACTAGGCACTTGATTTCTTGATGTAGGTCAACAAATAAATCCATCAAACTTTATAAGACGCTCTAGTAAAAGTACGCAGACAAAGAATTTAAAAAAATCCCTTTATCTAAATATTTAATTGAACTCACAACTTAAAGACACAAACTCTCAGAAAATAGCAGCTCACTAGCCACATATCTAACAAAATTTATAAATTGTTTTACACGGAAAGTTGTAAGTCAACTAGAAAATCGCAGTTCCTCACAATCTCGTAAGTTTATTTCTAATTTACAACCCAATACAGGATATTTATGAAAGCGATTAAATTAACGACTGAATACAAAAAACCAGCTTGTAACAATAAAACGAAAAATGTTCTAGTGACCGCTGACTTAGAAAACACTTTGTACTTTTCGTCTGTCGTCTATAAAAAGTAAAACAGCTATCTCAATACGTAAATTCCATTATTCTGCCATTCCTTACTTATATACAACGTTCAATCTGAAGAGGCACTGCCGAAACCAATTTTCGTAAAATAGAAATAGTACTAAATAACTTTTTAGACGTAGTTTCAATGTCCCCTGGTTCATCAAATATAAATTGAAAATAAACTTTCGAATGACGGGCAGACGCGAAGTGACGAGGGGATTTATCTGTGAATTTTCAATGCGCGAGTAGAATTTAATAGGGTAATTTTACAAATGAAATTTGAATTTACGAAGTCGATTCATTAATACACGTTATGTAAGTTAATCCGGTATGTTTACGTATTTGCAACTAGCGGACCTGGCAATACTTCGCTTTTGCTATGTATTACAAATCACACGCTATTGGTCATGTGATTGGTAATCACGTTTTAAGCTACGCTCTGCAAAAACTTTAATAGACGAAACACTTTTTTCCTATTTTTAAAACGTTCTCTCTCACGTTTCGGCATGCATTCTCTAAGACACTGTGTTGGAGGAATTTGATTTACTTGTTAGTTACAACGTGAAGTAATAATTCCGACATAAATTTCACAATTCCAGGGGCAGAATGTGCAGCGAAGACGCTCTTAATACTTGAGCGTGCGGCGGGTTGCGTAGAGCGTCTATTCAGGGGTCGCGTGAATCAATATATCGTATAAACACAGAAAATCATCAACGCGCGACTATGCGCAACGGACATACGCACATTCTCATTGTACTAACAATATATTATTAGCGACAGTGCAAGCAATAAGTTGCAAAAGTTTTATCGCAATGGGATGAACTGTACTGCTGTGCACAGAATACAAACATTGAGTTTATATATGAGAAAATTATTTCAATTACTACGTGCATCAATCTCCATTCTCTGTTTACTTATGCAAGGTCGTCTACTCTTTAAAAATAAGGGAGTTTAGGTCATAGCACGTCTACACGGGGCCCCGATAATTCCGTTGACGGACAGTTTAGGACACAAGATAAATTGAAAGGGACTGTGGTCGCCATTGTAGTGAAATATTTGAACACGGTTTTCAAATCTGACTCGGCAATGGCGCTCGTTTTTATCAATATATGTGTTTTTGGTTGAAGAAATAAATATATAAAATGAAAAATCAAAGCATTAGCTGTATATGGATAATCTTTAGATTCATGTTTTCTATACCAGTTGCCATTTTTCTTTAACGATACACATATGCAAGTTTTCACACGAAAAGTTTTCAATGTTGACAATTAAGAAAATACATAATGTTCTCCTCGTTATATTTCGTTCTGAAGAGTAACACTGAGCGCAATTGTACACTGGATTAGGACTTGCAAAAATTCTGGCAACAAAGCTGTCCGGAGGTATTACATGCACCTCGTGCACTTCATATATGCTGGACAACTCTTAACCATACGAGTATTACATTATGCATATTTTCAAACACTTAATACACGCACCGACAAGAACTTTGTGTTATTTTAAACAAATAGCTTGCTCCTTTAACATTAGCAGGCAGGCACGTTTCCACTATAATGGGGGCCTTCAAAATATTCCGTAACAGCAGTGCTCTTATTTAGTCGAGTTTAATTTTATTGCAACGTTTTTGGTGTATACATTCGCAAAACCTGCTTGTTTATACTCTACAAGTAATGATTAATACAGATATGAATAAATATAAAATGCAAGAAATAACGAAGACACGAAATACATGGGTTTATTGATTTCATTATTAATACATCACTTATTGAACACACAACTATCAAAATAGAAAGTATATAACGAATGTACGCAACGAAATCTATGAGTTTATTTTATTTATTTTCCTTCAAAAGTTTTGCAATTTTTTTAAATTGATGTATCTTTTCGTAACGTGTCGGTATGACGGTTCTTAAAAAAATTTTAAATTGTTCCAAACACATTTTCTATTTTTATTGGGGTTCTCTGGATTAGCTTGTTGAATACTCTTCTTACGTCATTTAATAAAATCGTGTTGTTGCTTTATCTGGCGCATCTTCATCTCCCATATCCTTTTCGTCATTTCTTTTAGTTAACAACTGTTTAAATAAGACAATGGACAAGCTCACTTTATTGCACCTTGATACTAGTATCAATACATTCCTAAAATAAGTGAATCCATGATGAAAATACACATCTATGATGAATCGCAGTTTATGATTGGGCACTAGGAAGGCAAAGGTAATTAAAAACGATAAAGAAAATTGATATTTTTGTAAGTCACTACTCTGCTTTGGTAATATCTTATGTATTCTTAAACGCTATTAGTCTGAATTTCATGAGTATAATAGTCAACAAAGAGTAATACTGTATTTTCCATTCTCATCGTCACAAAAAAGCAGTTCAATAGCTAATATTTATCCACAAATGAAATTAAAGAACTCCATAAATATATAGCATCCTCCAAACATGTAGTCATCTGGATTATTATTCTAAATTTTTCAAATATTTCAATAAATAAATTGTCAATTAATCTTCAGGTTGCTAAGAGGTTTCTAAATACAGTTATTTCAAATATTAACATGATTAGTATATTATATGGTTATACAGCGTTATATTGTTCATATCAAATATTGAATATTTTGTTTTGTGAGTATTATTGAACACCTTGAGGGGGAGTAATGTCGAACAAGAAGGAATAAAATAATTGGAAAAATCTACTAGACAGTTGAAGTCAGTTATTGATTATGCCATTTTCAAAATATACACTAAATTAAAATTTGAAGACCTCAGAGTATATCGAGGAACAGAATGTGGCTCAGATCACCACTTGAAAGTAATACTGTATTTTCCATTCTCTAATGGCAGCAAAGAAATTTCGTCAACGGACGAAAATATGCTTTAAATTGACACAAAACAATATAATTTTTTTAAAATAGAAAATAATTTCATTAAATTTGTGTTTAAAATACGTTTTTCAATCAATTTAAATGAAATTTCCGTTTTTCCGCTTTGAATATGTATGAAGAAATCAAAAATAAAATCCATGAAGTAACAAACGAAATCTTAGGAGAAAGGAAAAAGATAGAGGGTGATTTCAATACGAGTTCCTGGTGAAATGAAAATATTAAAAACTCTTAGTAGTTATTATGAACAATCTTTAGCACAAATGGTTTTCAACAAAACAACAAGATGATAGAGAACAATGCTTGAAACTAAACAGAGAGGTAGAAAGAAGAGTATTAAAAGCAAAAAATGACGTATGGTAAAAGCACCAAAAACACTATTACTGCCAATTTTGCAGATGATACAGATATATTGGCTTCTGACAACGATTCTCGAGAAGCATCAGAAAAATTTCAAGATCACCTTTCTGGACTTGAAGAATGGTACTGCAAGTGTATAATCAAGATAAATGAAAGTAAATCAGCACATATAACATTTATACTTGGAAAAGAAACTTGCTCAACTGTTATGATCAAATACCGGAAACTTAGAGCATTAAATATTTAGATATTCATATGGAAGTGAATCATTACTCCCTCACTTTTATAATAGTTGAAATAATTATTTATATGGATTTACTGCCCCGCGTTGGGCATGCTATTGAAATGAATCAAAATTCTTCCTTTTATAATAATTAAATTTACAATATATTTTATTGTATTTCTCTATAATTACTTTCTCCGATATATTTATTTTGCCCGTCTTGGATCTCGCTATTGGGGTAATACATAGTTTTCCCCTACAATTTCTCTTAATTTTTCATCTTAAATGAAGTAGCTAGCTCTAGTTTTTAGTCACGTTTTGGGCGTCTGCATACTTATGCTTTTGCAGAGTATTGTTCTTTTATTCGTGGGCTAGAAAACACCACTCATACGAGTATTCGGCAGGTGAATAATTTAATTTACGTAGGAAATATTTATTATTACTCTTTCTCATAAATTAAACAACTTGTAAATTTCGTTTATTGTATTGCCAACGACATTAAGAGTGTCTGCCAAACTTTTTATTTTAATTTACAATTAGTTTTGATCTTCAACAATGTTTCTTTATCTTTCTCTAATTTTGAACTGTTTGATGGCCACCGCATCTCTTTAAATAAACATAACAATTCTTTATCTATCTTAATGTTACCTTACAATTACACACAAATTGGCTTTCGTACAATATTTTTGTTGATGTTTTTCGCCGCTTATAATCTAATCTTCTCTTGAAGATGTGTCTCTGCAATGTTGCCGTTGTCATAGAAATCAGAGACTGTTCCTTAATATACCTGGAGATTCACACTGAATTTAACTTTTAAATATAACTAGTATTCACGATTAATTATCCCTAAAATGTTTATATTTTCTCTCTAATAAATTACTTTCCTATTCTCTTATATCCTTGGAGCACATGTCCATTTTCTATCTCCATGGACTAATTACAAAATATTTCAAATTCACGCCCTGACGGCCATCGATTCTTCCTCTGCCAAATCCAACACAGTTCTGACCAAAAATTGTTCGCTTTCACTTCCTATCCGACGTAACCAGTTCACTTGTTTCATTGTTATTCTTATTCCACGATGCGCTCTTGTTACATCCTAACCATACATCAAGCGTCTTTTATCCCCTATCAACAATGTTCTATCTTATTTCTCCGATTTATTTTCGGAAAAATTTCTAAATTGTTCAAAATTTACTTCATCCAATTAATATTTGGATTTTATGACTCCTTACACTCTCCATGTATCTTATTATCATCACGCATTCCTTATATTTTGCAAGATATTCGACATTAAAATTTTGCTTACAAGTGCCAAAAAATCCACAAGGTATTTTGCCTTGCTTCAACATGGACAGAGTCCTCAGGTGGAAAAACACACACACACACACACAAAAGCAACAGTTACAATTACAACTGAGAAAATTCTTACGGCTCATTGGACACAAGTCAAAATTATCGCTTGAAAATTAATTACTAATTTGTAAAACCATTCTAGTTCCTGTACGGACACGCGGAATTGAGATCTGGGGCACTGCCTGCAGAACAAATTTGTCAATTCTATAAAGATTTCAGTCAAAACTTTTAAGAATAATTTCATCTGCATCCTGGTTCTTAACAAGTACTGCACTACACCAAGACCTCAATATAGCAACAGTTGAAGAAAAGATACAAGAAATTTATTCTTTATCCAAATTCTACATCTACATTTATCCAAATATCACCAACGTCGGGAAATGCATCCTTATCATCTAGCTCTAAACCTACTTGACAATTGCTAAGAAATTTCTCGACGGAATAAAATTTTCACTCTTCATCACCCACTCCATTTTAATAATTAATATTTAGCTATTTTTTTGTTTTCCTTTAACATTTTCGTATTGTTAATCCTCGTAATTGTGTAATAGTATTTTAACCATCTTTTTGTTATATATTTAAAAAGAATACCAATAAAATTACCAATGCACAACTTTCTTCATTTTAATTTATTTCGTATTGTAACTCATTTGTTATAGTATGTACGTATTATTTCAAATTTGGAATAGATTGTAAACATTCGTTGAATAAAAAACAGTTTCAAAGAGGGCCCAAATAATGATATTAATTAAAATATAAATAGTGGGAAACGAGTCATAAATATTTTGTGGGACTCCCAATTATCAAAGGAAACAAAGAAAAATATGTACAGCACAATAATAGAAAGTATTGTCACATTTAGCACGGAAGTATGGGAACTAACTCAAAAAACAAAACAAAAAAAGATTAATAGAGGGAACACTTCCGAAGTTACTAACACTTATGCTGTAGCCATGGTAGGCTACAAATTGGATCAAGGAGTATCATTAAGTGTGTGTGTAAGAAAGGGGCGAATATGTGACAAGGAAGAGGAAGGAAAGATCGCGGTCGTCCATGACCCGTTTCTTGGGGTACGGTCCTGGCATTATCCGGTTGTTGCTCGGAGAAACCACAGAAAACTACCGATGACCAGCCGGCCGCTGGAGTTCTCCTCCGATCAGTGACTGGTTTCGAGCTAGGGCCAAAAACCTTACAATCTTTCTGTCAGTTGTCGATTTTGACCGAGTGTTTAGTTGATATTAAAACTCCTACGCCAGCGTCCACTCGGCACTAAGACCCCATTGTCTTGGGAGCTTCTGCTGATCGGTTACAATTAACACACCATTGATGATTCATTGATTGTGTTGCTTCCGACCAATAATAATAATAATAATAATAACAATAACAACAATAATAATAATAACAATAACAACAATAATAATAATAACAATAATGATAATAATGATGGTGATGATAATGATAATGATAATGATAATAATAAGTGTATTAATAAAATAAAATTGGTTCACGGGATTGGTCATTGTGGGTAAAGAAACAATCAGTTGTGCCAACGTTTTGTTTCTCTTAAACTTGATAAATAATAATAATAATAATAATAATAATAATAATAATAATAATAATAATAATAATAATAATAATAACAAATTTGGTCAATACATCTAGTTTTGATACATTTGCATAAACTTTCCTCAGAATGGTTATATTGCTAATTTAACTTGATCTTGACCGAAAACACATGGAGTGGCTGTAGCACGTGGTTCATTCAATTCAACCAGTCCTCATTCATCTGCGATTAGGGCCTTGGCCCGATTCACACTTGTCGAGAGATGGATCCACGTGCTTCAGCAACTCCCTGTGGGGTTGGATGTGGTGGTTTGAATTGAGACTTTCCCTTTATGATTTTTGGTAAGGTGTGCACTTTCTAGATTTTGGTTTTATTTGTCTTAGTTTATTTTTTTGTTTTTGTTTGTGTAGTGTTCATTATTTCATAACCAATTTATTGAAATGTTTGTTGTCCTCATGCACTGTTAATTTGTTGTTCCACTCTAACCCTGATGTAGAAATTAAATATTTCGAAACGATGGTACAACTAATTGCTTCTTTAACCTCATTGACCAATCCCGTGAACCAATTTTATTTTATTATTCGTCAATGGTCGCAATTCTACAATGGTCAATAATTTTATTATTATTATTATTATTATTATTATTATTATTATTATTATTATTATTATTATTTATTCATAAATACCTTGATACAGTTACGCTGCAAGTGGCAGCGTGGCAAACGGCAGTCGGGCGAACCCAGAAATTGCCTTCATCTTCCTTCTCCCACGCTAACAGTCACAAAAAGGTTTAATACATATGGGAATTTAGCCGTATTGGAGTCCTTTTTTAACCTAAGATTGGTCTCCTCGCCGATTGGCCGGCGGAAATGGAATATCTTTGAACATAGTTGAGTTTACTTTTATTAGTTTAAATTTTAAAGAAAATAAATGAGTGGGAGAACTAACAAATCTACTATGCTAATGAGTTGACAAAATGAATAAGCAAAATAAACTAAAATACATAAGGTAAAAACAGAATCTAACTTAAGAAATTATTGACATGAACAAGTAAAAGGAAAAGTTTTTTAAAAAATTGAATTTATCCTCCTTATGTGAACAGTTTACTGTGGACTATTTAAATGTTTTATCATAATCATATGCCTAAAGTATATCCAACTAAAACTAACATAAGTCTAACTTAAGTTAGCATCATCATAAGCCTAAAGTATATCTAAGTACATTAAATGAAGTGGAGAAAAATGGCCGTTTGTTATGTGGTCGCCTAATGGAGGTTACAATAAATTGAGAAACGAACATAAGTGTAAATTCTAGACTTATTGTAGACCCATTTATTTTTCAGCGGATACGCGGAGGAAAATGGGCGTTTGTATAGGCGGTCTCTTAATGGAGGTGACATGACTGGAAACGAACATAAATCTAAATTTCAGACTTATCGTAGCCCTATTTACTTCAAGCCTAAATTTCAAACTAACGTTCATTTCCCTTTTTATTGCAACCTTGATTAAGCGACCACCTAAACTAACCGCCATGTTTCTCCACAACACGTAGTGACCGGTTAAGGCAGGTTTGGCTGGCCCGTTTGCGTCCGCGTGGCTGCGGGCGTTGCCACTGCGCGCGAACGCTGCGGGCGCCGCCGCCGCCGCCGCCGCCGCGCCGTTGAGGACGTGGGGGCGGTGGTGGGGGTGGGGGAGGGGCGTGGGATCAATACGCTTCGCGGTGCGTCGCGTCGCCTCATGCGCCGGCGCACGGGCGCTGCGCAGGACGCAAAACACGTGCGCACCACGCTAGCGCCCCGACCACGTCAACACTTGCCACTCGGCCTCCGGGTGGGTGGGTGCGGGCGCGCCTCTTGCATTCACGACCCCCTACTACCCATGGCAAGGGAGGACCGCGTTTACGTTCTTCGAACGCTACGCAGAGCTTTCAGACAACAGAACGGGCTGAGATCGCAAAGGTTTCCGCTGCGGCGACTCTGACCGGAAGGTCCTAAGGTCGATTCCCTTCGTTGGCAAATTTTCGACATTGGCTACGAAAAGTTAGATCGAACTCAGCCGCTGTCTGGAGAACAGTTCTAGCAACCGGTTGCTTTGATCGGTAGTTTTCCGTTGTTTCTCCGATATATACCAGGCAAAAGCTGGAGAAGTACCTTAACAAATGGGCCTCAGACTGCGCACTGTCCTTCTTTCCCCAATAGTGTCCCTTCCTTTTCCCTTACACTCTTACACTTTCATGCACTACACTTGCATACAAGTAGAGAGACTAGTCGGGAGATGAAAGGTTATCTGGGTTTTGGCCGGTGACTCGCAGGGAGAGATTTTGAGAGGGGCTGAAAATGTGTATTTATCCATAACCGATTCCAAATTAGCAAAATGTAGATCAATCTCTTCTTTGTTGAAGCCCAAAATTTGGCTGATACTTGTGGGAGAAGCTATTCTTAAACTAATTGTATTTCGTTAGCGAAACCCTAGCTCCCAGTCTTTTCCAGCCATTTAAGTAGCTATATTAGTTATGTTTTATTCCAAGTTCCTCATCTACTTGAAATGCCAAGCGTCGTAGTTCCGTCAATACTATTCCATAGAATACATTAGCCAGTTCAACTCTTTGGGCTATTTTCTTCTCTTGTTCTCCACTAAAATTTGTAGGTCTTCCTATAGAAGGTTTGAATGTTTTGTTGAATTTAATTCTGTCCCGAAATGTTGATCTTTGAATATTAATATTGATTGGATATATTCTTAACTGATCTTCACTCTGAAACCAATGACGTAGCTTCCGTAAGCTGTTCCTCGTTCCATTTGGCCTTGTCCGTAGCCCTTATTATATCTTTATTTTATTTTATTTTATTCATTTACGTCAGAAACAGTTAAAAACTGTGTGTGACGTGCTATGGGGAGAAGTTAAATTGAAGTTTCATTTATGCCCTGAAGCAAAACAAGGGGCCATCCCAGCATTTGCTTAAGGATCACGGAAACTGGTCGAAAAACTGATCGAGATGGGGGACATTGACCCAGAAGCTGAAGTACAATACTTATTACAGGTTCTTTAGAATTATACTATCCAAATGGTAAATAATACACTAAATGTTGTTAAAATTAATATTACTTTCCTTTTCAATGCCCATTTTTGGAATCCAAATAATGCAGCTTATAAAGAAATGTACAGGGTAGGAAAGTAGATAACGAACTCCGGGAAGGGGACAGCATTGGCGCCCACCTCAATTCATTTTTCTGGTGAGTTAATTAAATTTATCCAAAACAATTGTGTCACTAATAACATTACATTTCAAAGTATTATTTCCCTGAAGTACGTGGAGACGTGATTTTAAGATATTCAGATTCTTAAAAAAGTGTTGCGAGTTTCTGTTGTTCTGATAACACAGGTTTACAAATTTAGGTAAATTTTTGGATCAGAGACGACAAAGGTGTTTTCTTAAGTATTTTCTCGTGCTGAATTCAAATCCTTAACTCGTTTCTCTCCATCTGGTCAGGTTTCTTTGATTTCTCATGTTAACATTATTGATTGCAATAATAACGTGGTTGTTGCATTCGTATTCGAGGCGTGTTTTTATGGTTCTAAGCCGAAGGTGAGTGAAAATGTCAAGAAAGTCGTGTAAAATCAGTACAGAGCATTTGTGTTGTTTGAGGCAGGTATATCGTGGGCAAAAATGGCAAAGTCATAACAGATTTTTTGAAGAATGCATATCTACACTACTTCGGATTCAGTGTTAATGGCATGAATACATATAAGCCAGGGTACCGGAATTGTTCTGCAACGGGTGTCAAACAAAGCTGTACAAATTGATGTGGGTACAGAGAATCTATTTTCCATTTTCATCGCGGATGCTATGAAGAGAACTTCAGAACCACAGACGAGTTAAGTTTGTTTGACGAACGTGGTCAATATAAATTCCGAAACTTTTAGACATACAAATATCCCTAAGTTTCATCAGTGCCAAATCCAGTATATCCAGGACAACAAAGTGCCTATTCTACACCTCATGTAAACCCAACTCGTGTGTTACTTCCACATTAAACTAGGTCTTATAAAAGTTTCCTAAAGGCCCTTGACCGAGATGGACCGATTTTCCAGTGTCTGATGAAGCTCTTTGTCAAACTTTCCTTCACCACTCTCAAAGGAGTATGACGCACCAGATATTAGAAAACTGTTGATGGACGACATCTTTGGACCGATAAATGTTTATCGGTCACGGGTTCAGCCGCATTGGAATCACTCAAGAGTGTTGTTCGAAACTTCCTTGGTAATAGAAAGAGTGAGGCCTACAACTCAGTGTTGCAAATCGTTTGACGAATTACCACAAAATGGGTGTTCGAATGTCGTTGAGGATCCACTTTCTTCATTCTCATCTGAATATCTTCTCTAACAACTTAGACGAAACTGACGGTGAGCAAAGAGAACGACTGCAAAAAGATTTACAAAGAATCGAGATATATTACAAGGGCTTTTGGGTCGATGGAGTGCTCAGCGATTGTTATTGGTTTCATATACGTGGGAGGAACCTAAAACATTACAAAGGACGCAATTAAACCGCACTTAATTTCTGATTTTTTTATGTTTTTCCAAAGAAACTAATTTTTGGGGGGTAGAAAATTGAAAAATATGGTTCATTCACTTATCTAAGGAACCTGACCCGATAGTCGAAAACGGACTGTGGATTCATAATCAGCGCCAAAAGTTTCTTTAAAAACTGCTTTCACCTCCTCTGGTCCAAAGCCATGTAAACACGTGTAATAATTCAGAAATCGGGTTAATTTTTTTCCTATACTTCTAAGATTCACTGAATTACATGCGATCTTTTGACATTTCATGTCTTTGTGTAGCATTTAAAAAATTTTTCGTCAAAATATCCATCTCTATTCCAGGTACTATTTTAATTGGCAATAAAAGACATTGCTAACTATAAATCTCAGCTTAGCTGCATTACCTGTTAGCCATTTGAGTAAATAAGCCCACGAAACATTTTTTTCTTGCATTTTTTCGCCAGTACTATGTACTACAACCGTACTCAACATAGGAATAAATCTGCCACTGTCCAAAATTTCTCTCTTTTACGTCGTTTAAACGAGAAAACGGTACACCTAAAAGTTTAATTCAAAGTATCTGTAATAATAGGTATAAACGTAAAATCGGATTTAAATATTATAAGTTACATTAATAATCCGCAGCATAATAATTGAAAATAAAAAAATAAATACTTCCTAAATAATAACCACTTTCTCCGCTTGTTAACTCTTCAGAAAAACGGCAAACACACGCGCTACGCATCTTACATGTGAGTGGAAATCGGAGTCTTCGGTGCGGGTAGGCAGCAAGCGAATTCGCCCGCCTGCGCTCAACGCGCATGCGTCAAGTATGGTCAGAGCATGCTAGCGATCACTAGGGCCTTTTCTCACAATACGTTGCGAAGCGGGGCAGTGCTCGGGCGTGTGGGCCCTGAGAGGTGCAAGCGGGCGCATTTCCCTGGGAAAAGATGGGAACATGGCGCTCGAGCTCTTAGAAAACGCTTGTGCCCCGATGATGCATTCGGTTCATTATACATTTACAAATGAATAATACTTATACTATATTAAAACTGTAATCCGTTTAATTTTTTTTCTTATTATGAAATGTATTAAACTAGTACATATATAAGACTTCTTCAAGCTTACTTCTACCGCTTCTCTATTTACACCACTTATTTTTATTACAATATTTCCTTCTCACAAATTTTTAATCTATACTCATGCGTATCTAAATTTCTTCTAATAATCGTACTACTCATTCCATCTAGCGGTCCGTAAGCGAACTACGCGCTAAGGGTGGGAAGCACGGCATGTTCAAATTGAAGAAAATATATTTTCTTTACACATATTTATCACGGTAGGCAGTGCCAACTTTGCCTACCCCAAGGAATCATCTTTGATACAAAATAGATACGTGACATTTTAAAGATAGATAAAGATAAATTTATTTAAACTGCAAATAGGTATAACCCAGTTGCAATTAACTATAAAATAAGATAATATAGCTAACATACATAGTATATAATAATAATAATAATAATAATAATAATAATAATAATAATAATAATAATAATAATAATAATAATAATAATAATAAATGTAATAATGATATAAAAACAGACTGATTCATAAAACAATAAATTATCGTAAGAAATAGAAACTTCTATAATCTAACTTCGCACTGAATGTTTGTTCACTTAAGACCACATTACACTGGCACTTCACTTCACTTCACTTCAGTATGACCCTTAAATCACTTCTTTCATTATTTCTCTGCTCTACACTGCACACCTCCCTTCACAATATATCACTTATGCATCGCTCTATAACCTACTATTCTTAGTTAAGCCCCTCATTTACTTACCCTAAATTCATTTCTTAAACTGTTGAACGCTTCGAGGAAAGGGTTCAAAGGTTTTTGTAGGCAATGTGTTCCATTCCATTATCGTTCGATTTGTGAAAGAAAATTTCCCAACATCCGTTCTCTGCGGTCTTAAATTTATTTTGTGCTTGTGATCTCTCCTACTGATGTATGTAGGAATACTTAGCCACCTATTAATTTTTCCCAAGCTTGATTACTGCTAAAAGCTTTATACACAGCGCAGAGACTGAGTATTGACCGCCTGTTTTCGAGTGAATCCCACCTTGCCATTTTCTTGTCCTTGAAAATAAATTTAGCTGCCCTACGTCGAATACTTTCCAAATTTTTACATTGCATATTTTGTACGGATCCCAACAAAGTGTTCCATATTCCATTATCGGACGAACAAGCGATAAACAAGCAATTTCATTCGCGTTTGCCTTTCTCTTTTTTAAGGTCGCGTTACAAAGTGAAGAGATCTCCAGGCTTTCCCTACAACACAATCTAAGTGACTTTTCCCGCTTAATTTTCTATCGAAATAGATTCTTAGGTTATTGCATGAGGAAACTCTTAGAATAATGTCGTTATTTAAACGGTAATGTGTTTTCCTGTAATTAAGACCTCTGCCAAAAGTAATTTTATTTTTCGAGTAGGAAGTGTTGCTGCAAGAGGTCGACAGGCCGAGTGGCGTAATCCTATGAGAAAAATAAATCAGAATTACCACGTGTGTAATACAGTAGTTCTTATATAGTCGTACTGACTTTCATTTTATTTTAATTCAAGTACACAAACCACTTAATGATATATCAAGTTCAGTGGTAGCTGATGCGGTCACAGGAAAGTATTTTGTTTTCTTTGTTGCCTTCAGAGATTTATCTGAACACTTAAGCTTGGTCTCACTTGTAGTACTAGTGCTGAAAATTGCACTTTTAGCTCGCTAAGCCCTGAAAGAACTCTTTTTACAAATGTTTGTCTAGAATATAATTTACATGATATATTTACGTCCAACAGGGGTTTAATCAATAACAAATCTAAGCAAGGGCAAGAGTGTAATTATGGCAACACGTCCCGACAATGTGTTTTTCAAACCGTAAAAATCATCGGATATCACTTGTTTTCGTTTGGTATTGATAAGAGAAACCACAGAAAACTATCAGAGCAGCCGACCGCTTGTATTCTCGTCTATATAGCGCCTGAATTCGTCCTCGCTTTGCAGCTGGAACGGAAGTAGACCTAGACCAAGGAATCAAGACCCCAAAGTGATATAAACCATAAGTAGAGGAAACGCTGTCAATATACAAACAAATTTAGAATAGCTATCTCGGATATTACAAAATTATTTAGCAGTGCATGTACACGGTACACTTTACCACCACCTGTTCAGACGGTATTAATCTTGGTTCTGATGACTGATTGATTGATACAACCGGTTTAGTTGAGTGGACAAGAGCAGTGCACCAAGTGAAAAACATGTTGTGCACAGCTGTTTTACAGTTCACCCCAATACGGATTTTCGGCAGGGTGATTCGTCTTCTCAGCCGTCACCTCTCGTCTAAAATACATTCTTTTTTACATTTTCTCAATTTTTCGGTTCCCTAATAGTAGAATTTAAATATAATTTTAATTTTGTTAAAGATCAAAAACAGATCCTACATGCAAATTTTCATTGAAAAACTCGGAGATTTTTTTGGAGAAATTGCCGTTTGAGCATTTCTGAAAATGCGCAATTTTGAGCTGATGTTCACAGAAAACATTTGAGTTTTTTAGAAACTTTATCAGAAATAATCTGAAGCACTTGTACTCACAAATGCAATAATGTATAAAAACGCCCGTAATGTAAAATATTAGCAGAGAGAGAGGGGGGAGGAAAGGGGTTGGGGAAGGCGGAGAGAGAGAGGGGAGTGAAAGGGATTCAAACTACGTGCGCAATGTGGCATATGAAATGGGCTATTTTGATTTTGAATTTTTTGCTCTTCTGGCCCTAAAGTGTGATGTCAAAAGTCGAATCTATCTAGAGGCTTTTTAAGGAATGAAAGTCAGAAAATATACATCCTAAAATAACTTCGAAAAATCTGAAGTATGAAAACGAATGAAGATTTAAACATGTAGTACATTCCCGCCACATTGAAATTGACAAATGGTGTAAGTGAGATGTATTTCCATCAGAGCGCTCTCGTGTTACGGTTAGTTGACTACTAAACTTTCTGTGGGCTGGAGCCATAGAAGAGAGCCAGATTCATTTGACCACCAAAGAGCTTATAACTAAGTGTTTTAATTGTCTTTAGACACCACAGAACTGCACAGAACTCGAATATTATGTTGCGCCACTGCTGTGTGTGTCGTGTGTGTGGTGTAAATTGAAGTAAACAATCACGAAATGCGAAATCTTAGAACAGTACCGCTCAGTGATTTGTAGTGTTTGTTGTTTGTGCGACAGTCACGTTGATATATGACAGGATGAAGAGTTTGTAGTATATCATTTCATACTCGAAGAGTGATATTTCCATGAGAAGACACATGTTTCTTCCGGCTATCAACAGACGTTTTAATCATCGTCCAAGAAGTACTTGAGGCCTATATGTCACACGAGACTTTATAATATCATAATGTCAGAAGGTACTTTTTGCAGCAATTGATGTTTTCTTGTTTGTATTTTGTTGCTCTCTCAATGCAATTACGAAATGTTAATGTGTTATTTTCCCTATGCCATTACAGAATCAGAATCTAGTCTTCTTGTGATCATTTTGGACACAAATCCAGGGCAAAGATTGGTACAAGAGCAGGCTCATGTTCTTACACAATGCCTTGAGTCTGTTATTGCCTTTGCCAACTCTCACTTGATGCTTAAAGCTGCTAATAAATTAGCTGTTTTGGCATGTCATACCAAGGCTACGTAAGTTATGTATCTTGTGCAATAAAATATAAAAAATATATATCAGATGTAATAAAATGTAATTAAATTAAATAATTAGAATTGATTAATCTATTGATCACATTAAAACGGATTATGTTGCATTAGCATTGCACTTTTATTATACATATTATTAGCTGTAAGTATTGAAGTCTCTTTTAAAAATATTTTGAATATTAGTTCTGTTAATTAAGTAACTATTGTCTCAGTGAATGATAAATTTTAATTATGGCAGTATTCTAACAGCTGCATAGATTATCCATTTAGGTGGTATTATGAACTTCTTAATGAAATTGTGTTTTTATGGAGTGACACTTTTTAGCCAAAATATAAAAGACAGTAAAGAGAATTTTTAAACATACCTGCAAATATTTCTTGTAATTATCAACTTATACATTTTACAACACTATATGCAAACAATTTTAATCCAAACTATGGACATTTATTATAAACATTAATTATAACTTTTTTACAATACTTCATGATTGTGCCAAATCAATTAAACAAGCAAAAGTTATTGTAGTTCACTCGAAAACATTTTGTGTACAGTTGATAATATTCTCTAAACTTTTTTTTTTTAATACACGGGGCTATTGTAGATAAAATATTCAAAGATAGACAACTGATGTAACCTCAAAATGAAACTAATAGCTTTTGCACCATTTGGCTAACACCTTATAGTGCAAATGTGGTACTTGTTTTAATATGATATCCATATCAAACTTATTTCTTTAATAACTACAGTATTATTAGTTGAAGATATTTTTTGTTTAGGGAGTTCCTGTACCCTCCACCAGAGACAGGAAGTCAGTCAATGTGCAGACAGCATGATGGACAGTATGAACTTTTCACACATGTGGAGAAAACTATAAGACAAAGTATACAGAAGTTTGTTGTTCATCATATTGAGAGAATCAAACAAGAAGGAGAAAATACTGGGGACACTCTTTTAGCTGGTGCTCTTGCTATGTCTCTGTGTTATATTCATAGGTAAATTTTTGCATTTGGAAGAAATTTTCAATTTAATTTTGCCTGTAGCATCACATCTACCCTGCATGTATGTGGGGACTAATTTGATCTATTTTCTTTCTTTGAATTTAACATAGGTTTAAACAAAGATATATGTTGATGAAGCACTTTCATAACAAATAATGTACAGTCAATATTTCTTTAGCAAAAATGTTATTTTTTCTGAATTCCAAGTTACAAAAAAGAATTTGTTACTTGTATTGAATATATGTTAGAAACTGTATATTTTTCCCCTTTTCTAATTGTCATTCTATGAAAGCTTGTTCTTTTGCCTCCATTTGTGAGAATTGTCCTTTTAATTTGGCAGGTTGGAGCGCGAGTTAACTGCAGGAGCTAAAATGAATTCACGTATTTTAATAATTACAGGCAGTGGAGATAGTGCCTCCCAGTACATGAATTATATGAACGTGTTTTTTACAGCACAAAAACAGGTGAGTTAAAGAAAACACTGTTCACGTTTGAATTGGCATCAGTACTATATCCATGAATATTTTACTCTTACTGTGCTTTGGAATTTTTGTGGCAAGCTTTTATGCCATAAAAGGATGGCAAGCTGCTCCTAAAACTTGTTAAATATTGCAATTGGAATACTAAATAGTTGCATTCACCAACAGCTGAATTAATTAACCCATTAAGACCGGAAGATTTAAAAACATTTGTGTATTAAAACTACATTTTGGGGATATGAAGCCCAAGATATTTAAACAAAATTATTTCAAGAAATAAAAATATACTGTAGGCCAGGGGTCATCACATTTTCGCGCCGTAGAGCGGAGGCTGATTGCTCCTCGTTCTCAAGGGGAATCTGGGACCAAGCAGGAGCACTATGAGAATTTCAATTGTCAAATGCTGAGATATGAGAAATTCAGTCATATTGCTCCACACTAATGTGATTTCGTCCACAGACACCAGTTCCGTCTATTTATTATTTATTTACATCAAAAACAGTAAAAAACTGTGTGTGACGTGCTATGGGGAGAAGTTAATTTGAAGTTACATTTATGTCCAGAAGCAAAACAAGGGGCCATCTCAGCATTTGCTCGTTTTTTGTCAACACTTTCATTTCATTTTAAAACTTGCTTTCCTCTTCAAAAGAGGAAATTTAATATTTCATGGATAAGCAATTCCTGAATAACACAAGGGATTAGGACAAACAAATTCGTTCTTTTATTTCTAAGCATTATAATGTATCTCAAGATTTCCTCTTCTACTTTAAAAAATAAATATCATTTTTAAGAAAAGTCATACGGCAGGCTAAAATCGTGAAACATGACCAGGATATTTTGAACTCTATTAATAAAACAAAAACCATGTGGAATACAGTAAAAAATTTGACCAAATCAACTAGAAACCTTCTAGAGAATGTTGTTTTAAAAGGTAACGATAGAAATGTGACAGTGGCTAGCCTCTTTAACCAATACTTTTCCAGAATTGCTGCCGATCTTAGTAAGGATCTTCAACCACAAAATTCAGCATCAGACGTTTTCCCAAAAATTTTAGGCACGATGTTTGTTTCCGAAACTTCTTCCCATGAAATTCTGAAAATAATTAGTAGACTAAAAAATAAATATTCAGCCGGTTTTGATGAATTTGCGGATTGCTTGTTAAAGGCTTGTGCACTCGCCATTATACACCTGTTAACTCACATATTTAATGTATCCTTATGCACAGGAATTTTTCCAGACATTTTTAAAACAGCTAAGATTAAGTCGATTTTCAAAACAGGGAACAAAAAATTAAATTCATAATTATCGACCAATTTCTCTTTTGTCAGTTTTTTCAAAAATATTAGAGAGACTTTTTATGAACGAATGGGAACATCGTAGTAAACAGGCACGTTTTCAGATTGCCAACATGGGTTTCAAAAATAAAAATCTACGGAAACACACGTACTTTCTTTTCCTAAAGATGTCCCCTCATCCGTGGATCAAAACAAAGCACCTATTGGAATATTTTTAGATCTTTCAAAAGCCTGTAGTGTCATTGATCATAACATTTTACTTTCAAAATTACCTTCGTATGGAATTCATGGTGTTGCTCTAAATTGGTTATGTTCATACCTTAAACAGTGATCTCAGAGAATAGACATACCTTACTGGAATAATGGAACATTATGTACACACCTTTCTGATTCTTTGCCAATTGTATGTGGAGTCCCACAGGGATCGATTTTAGGCCTTATCCTTTCCTACTGTACGTAAACGATATGCCCTCGATGATTAGAAACGGAAGAACAGTTCTCTTTGCAGATGATATGAATATTCTTTGCAATAAAGAAACCATAAATAGTACAATAGCAGATATTTCAAATTGGTTCCATAATAACAAATTAATAGTAAATGAAAATAAAACTGTTTCAATGCAGTTTTCCATTTCAAATAAACAGCTCTGCACTTCACTGAAAATAAATAGTGTGCCATTGACTGATGTTAAGGCAACAACATTTTTAGGGCTTTTAATTCAGTCAAACCTTAAATGGAACGTCCATTTAAATAAATTGAACACTAAATTAAGTTCTTTATGCCACGCTTTTAGAATTCTTTCAAATTCAGCAGTGTATATTTCGCAAATGTTCATTCCCGCCTGAGATAAGGCACATTATTCTGGGGAAATACATCTTATAGTTCCCAGACTTTTAGATTACAAAAACGAATTGTACAAATAAGCAAATCCCACCCAAGTGATTCTTGTATGCCTCTTTATTCATCTAGGTATTTTACCACTTCTTTGTCTCTTCATGTATGAATGAATGGTTTTTGTCAAAAATGACTTACTTAAGGGCGGGAATATATTTTTAGCAAACGCCATTGTCTATAACTACAACACTCGACGTAGTAATCATATTCATCAGGTGACAGTATCAACAGCTCACTACAAAAAAAATCACATATAATACATGTACATTATTTTACAACACCTTACCAGATGACATCAATTAAATTCGATACAAAAATTTAAGTCCCAAGTAAAATCTTTTCTTCTGCACAGTTTCTATACAATTAGAGACTATATTGAGCATCCAAAACGAAAGTAACATTAATTTTAACAATGACATTTAATATAATATGTATTACGTTTAACAACATTTAGTGTATTATTTACTGTTTGGATTATTTAATTGTAAAGAACCTGTAACAAGTATTGTACTTCAGCTTCTGGGTCAATGACCCCCATCTCAATCAGGTTTGCATCCAGTTTCCCTGGTCCTCGAGCAAATGCTGAGATGGCCCCTTCTTTTGCTTCTGGACATAAATGTAACTTCAAAATAACTTCTTGCCATAGCATGTCACACACAGTTTTTAACTGTTTTCAACGTAAATAAATAGATAAGGTTCTTTACAATTAAACAATCCAAGTGGTATATAATACATTAAATGACATTGTTAAAATTATTATTACTTTCCTTTTGGATGCTCGTTATAGTCTCTAATTATAATTCTAACAGTTTTACTTGGGACTTAAACTTTTGTATCAAATTTAATTGTTGAGTGTCTAAAAGCGCGTATACCAAAACAGCTGTTACCATAGTCAATGAATATTTATCGTCACCTCTAGTAACATTAGATAACATTAATTAAACAATTAATTCAGTCAAGGTCAGGATTTCAGCAAATACCTTTGAGAAAGTTTGCGAGAGTAACAATTACCAAATGAATCGTCAGAAATCATGTAAATATTTTTATCTAAGAGTTCTAATGCAAACAAACTACCAAAAAGAACATAGTATTACTCTAAAGAGATCCTACATATTGATTCTTTCTACATTCAAAAAATATTTTTTCTTGTACAGTGCCTTCAATATTTGGCCCAAGTGATTGATAACAACTTGATAAATGTCCTGACGTTTTCTGTGAGAGCTTCTCAGTGTCGATTTACAAATTTTCATTCTAGAAAAAATTGCTTATAAGCATATCTAGTTCCAAACATACTTAAAATTTGAGCATTATGCTTTTGGGACATAGGAAACTGTCTCTGGGAAATGTTTTTGTAAAAATGAAGTATATCTTGTGATGGAATTTTTCTTTCAAATATATATCAGTTTGAAGATCCAATATTTCCAATTGTAAATTGTGATTTGCACTTTCAACATTGAAAATGGTGAAGCATAAACTTAGATATCTGGTTCCATATCAGAAATTACTTGAAATCTATTTTTAAAATGTACACTCATCAGGTATTTGTTGTATTCAGCTGTGAGATTCACCGTGTAAAGACTGTAGATTTACTCTTTAACATGATTAAAATGTGTTTGTAACAAACCAAAAATTTTATATTATCTCTAGTTTAAAATAAAATTAGTTCTTCCCATTAATTTTTAAAAATTATAAGACTGTTATTATGAGAGCCATATGCCCCCTCTTCCAGGACAACACATTTTGCAACGATGTATTGTGTGAAAGTGAGCTGTCCATCTTGTTTCTATATCTCAAACCCTCCTCTCCCCCCCCCCCTCCCCCTTCCTCTCAAACTTCACTTGCTCCTGCCATCCACTCTGGCCACTGGACATGGCATGGCTCTTCATTCTTGAATCGTCTTTCTGATGCTGTATTTAGTTTTTCTTGATAGACTGTGATAAGCCTCCATAGAACTGTATACATAAAACACAGTCACTTTTCTTACTGTATGTTTCTTACTTTCCATAGGGGCTTGACAGAGAACATTTCTTTTAAAACGTACGTTCATGGAGGACTTTAAAACTTATCTTTAATATCGAAAATAAATAAAACGTAGTTCAATAAGGTCACGAAGGGATGAATTCATATGGTAAATGTGCTTTGTGGTAACATTATAGATATAATTAAATTTGTTCAAAGAATTGGTTGCCTTGACCAGGACTCAAACCCAGTCCTTCTGGTTTATGCCCATCTGCTCTAACCACTAAGCTACCGAGACAATTATATATACGGGATGGTGACAGTTATTTATATTATAAATGTAATGTAGTTACTCTACTATGAGAAAAAGTTTCACCCTAGAGCAATGACACTCCTTTCTCTATGGTTTTACACAATATGAGAACAATCAGTGCATTATGTGATACACATCAGTGTATTACATCACAGAAAATAAAAGGTAGTTGGTGCACTGTCAGAAGATTTTCAGTCAAACAATATCACCTTGTTTGGGAAATAAAAAGTGAAATAAATGCAAGAGTGTAAGAATGTTTGCATATGAAAGTAACTGCAAGTTAAAGGCAATTCATTTTGTTAATAATCATCATAATCATGGGATGTTTTTAAGAGTTCATGATTTGTTATTTGAGTTTTACATTGTAAATTGTTGTGAATTTGTTGTAGAACATCACCATTGATGTGTGCAGCCTTGACCAGGATCTTGGATTACTTCAGCAAGGTTGTGATATCACTGGTGGTCTTTATTTGAAGATCCCACAGTTGCAAGGACTTCTACAGTATTTATTGGTAAAGATCTTTTAAGGTCATAGTCTTTTTTATCTTGTTAGAAAAAAAATACTCACCTTATTTCATTTCACAGTGGGTGTTTTTACCGGAGCCTCCCATTCGTGAAAAGCTTGTCCTGCCTCCTCCAGTAAAAGTAGATTATCGAGCAGCCTGCTTCTGTCATCGTGAACTAATTGACATTGGTTATGTCTGCTCGGTTTGTTTATCCAGTGAGTATTTATTTTTATAATTTAACATTAAAAAGTTCAAGTTATCAGAAAAATATTAGTTCTAATGGGAATGGAATTTAGATTAACACAAACTTGTATGGTTTCTGATAATTGAAAAATTTCAAATGTTTGAAACAATAAACTTACCAAGTAATTATTCTGAGTGCAAATTACTCTCTTGCTAGACATGTTCTCATTTTGTATTTCTGAAATCTTCTTTTCCAGATTATTCTGGATAAAAATAATAAAAATATAATAAAAATTTTTTATATTAAAATTTCCCAATGTAATTCGTGAAAATCCAGAATAGTAATAATAAAGAATTTTCTGAAGATCAAAACCATTTATTTAGTATGACTCCCATCATCAGTTTTGCTTTTTGCTGTCAAACTCGTGTGTGACTCGTGACACATGATCAACTCACAACACACATAGTGAACATCAAATACCATTTCTGTTTGGGAAAGATTTTAATTTTGTTATACCGCTCGTGAATGTAATACATTTAACTGAAGTAGTGTATTTCTCCCCAAAATGAAATCACTTCAGTAAATCTAGAGATTTGGAAGATTCAAAGATATGTAGATAGAAGACACTTTCTGTGGGTGCTTCACGTTTTTGAAAAATTTTAAAGAATAAACGAAAACATCCTTTTATAACCATAGATCTATGTGCATTTTGTACTTTCTCTGTAGACATTTTTACATTGTATAAATATTTTTATTGATTCTTTTCATATGGATTATAATATTTTTCATTATCACATTTTTCAGTATTTTGCAAGTTTAGCCCTATATGCACAACATGCCAGTGAGTATTGATTTCATTAATTATTCTTTACAAAATAGTATTGTTGTATATTTTTGTAGATTTATTGATACATTGTTTCCCATTTCAGTACTGTGTTTAAAACACCTGGACCTCTTCCAATAAAACCAAAGAAAAAGAAGATAAAGTTGACATAACATGAACATTAGAGACTAATCAATTTGAGAATACCAAGCATATATAAGTTGTATTTTTATATGTGCATTGATTGCACAATGTCAGTTCTTTCTTTTCAGTAATATTCAGATATCAGTTTTATCATGTACCACAGATTCTTAATCCAAGTAATATATGTTTTCATACTAGATGTTCAGTTTTTGATCTCATTTAATTTTTGTATCTTCAAAGTGCAGTTGATTGAAGTTTTACTAGTAAATATTAGAAATTCATCTGAGCTTTCAAAACATTCACCTAGACGTGCGTTTAAGTGTTCGCACATTTTTTTTTTCATTGGTGTTTATTTTATCAGTTCCATTTATTAATGCTGGTGCGAATTTGCTTTTGTAATTATTATTTTCTATTTATGTTCAAAAGAAAAGGCTGTGCCTCTGATGTTGAAGATTCTTGTACCTCAGTTGTGTAATTTGTATTAAATGAAGCACTGAAACTGTGCAGCTCAAATTACATGCTAATGTAAATAGTGTGATGTATTTTTAGAAATAAGAATTTCATTTTTAAGTCCAAAAACATATTAAAATAAAGAAAGTGAATTTTTTAAAGCTGTAATTTTGTGTGCATATTTTGAAGACCTGGGGATGAATCATTACCTGACTGCCATTTCTATTAAATACAATTCAAGACTTATTTAAATAATTATTATTATTAAATGATCTCTGACTATTCAAATTGGATTTCCATAAATCCAATTGTTTGGCCGCATGCTTCAATTGTTGTGAGTCATAAAAGCTTCAAGAATAATTTGGGCTAGCATAAAGGTGGCTCCACACATTCAACATTCAACAAATGCATAGCTACTGCTCAGCCAATCCCAAGCAGCTGATGTTCTTGGTGAAGATTTGCTTCCTTTGATGTGTTCAAAAGACTTGACATGCTGTGGGTAGGGCAAGCACCAAACTCAGAAAATAGCAAACAACCCATTTACACTACTCTGGATTTGGCAGCATAAGCTTGTTACTCGCCAAATACTGAATGTGTGGAGCTGCCTTAATATAAGCCCTGCATTTCTGTTTCAGAGTCCAATCTTGTGTTAACAGATTTTTTCAAGGGTAATGGAATAGTTCAGTAGTTGGATAAAATTTTATGAATGAAATCCGGAAATAAGAAAATGGGAGAAAACGGCAAGAATTCATAGGTTAGAAGAGATGGTGTGTACAATGAAATGCAGGGCAAGGTGAAAAATCCAGTTCTTTGTTAAAATGTTTTAGAGTTGTACAGGGTTTGTTAATCCTCAAGGTGTGCTGGTGCATACTTGGCATCTTGCAACTACACATTTTTGCATTGCCGTTTCTGAAGTACAAATAATTTGCTCAACACACCAGCATCAACTTTTGTACCAATAGCATATTAACTTCCATTTTACTCATTAAATAGCTCTCCCACCTGTGTAATCTGAATGATAGAATTTAAATTTTAAAAACCGTCCTTTGTGTTTCTCTCTCTCTGAGAATATCATTTAATCTGTGAAGTTACATCCTATATTCCATGCTAATAGAGAAAATCATTCTATTTCTTTACATGAATTTTTGGTTAAAATTTAGTATACGGTACGCCCTTAGAGAGTGGCGGCGGGGTTTAAGCCCTAATTACTGTACGTGCTCTAATAGAAATGAGTAAAACTTACGTATATGCGATTTTCATGGTTCGCCCTTCATATGCTTTGTCCCCGCCGCATTGCAACACCAATTTACTTTCAAAGGCAAGTTTTCTCGCTTCGCTCGCGCGGATCTTAGTCACAGTGAGGCTCGGGCCTTCGGCCCTCGCGTTCACATCCTTGAGACTAACCAACGCATAATTACCAATTCACTTTTATAAGACATCACTTTTCAAGAAAGCCTCAGAATTATAACTGCCTAATTAATGCCGGAACGGCGCGAAGTGCCAGTTTAAACGACTTCCCTAGGTTGTACCGTATACTACACTTCAGACGAATTTTTAATCAATTTTTGAATTACAGTGCATGGAATGAAATTGTTTATGAAAAATGAATTTGCATGAAATGTATTTTAATTTTAAATCTTTCCATGGTCTTGTGTTTCTTCTAAAATTATTAGTTGATTTCCACTTTCTTAGGTTTTACCAAAAGCCCTACTCGCCAAACTGACCAGATACCTCAACCAGAGTTGTAGCACAGTTACATTTGTATTAAAGAGTTCCCATAAACCGTGATTGTGACCGATTAATATTTCATACGATTTTTATCTTCTGTTTACTACAGTAATTATTTTCACTACTAAAAAAGTTTCACCATATTATTCTTACTGCTTGGTTGGTTCTATATAATGAAAGAATAGAGTGGGCGTTGTTAACATAAACCATTACGACTTTTTAAATGTCTTAAAAGTATAAACGATGAACACGCTTAAAGCCCGCTATACACGGTCATGTTTGCATCATTTTTTCATCATGTTTCTGTACAGAAAGTGGATGGAAAAACGATGCGCGTTTGTTTCGGTACCGAAACTGGATGAACGTGATTCCGACGTTATACACGATCATTTCTGCTCTGTATGTAATCGTGATGAAAATACTTCCTCCACACGCCGCAAAAAGCGCTGGAAGTTAAACAGTTGAACATCGCACGTACGTAAACAATTGCAATACGCGGGAAGAATGATCAGATGGTTACGTATTCGCAGTGAAGGTGGTAGATAATCGTGTTAAGTATTGTGGTTTTAGATTTTGAAATGGAAAGGAAAGCATTGATCGCTACGGCGGCAGCTAACATAATTGTGGCTTCAGCTATAGTAAAAGCAGAACGTAAGAGAAAGAAACGCTGTACTTGGGTGAAATCCTGGGTGCAGAAAAGAGAGACTGGTGTGGGTCTGCTACACATGGTAGACAACGAATTGCGCTTGGAAGACCCACACTGCTATCGTCAGTTCATGAGAATGACTGAAGAAAATTTTGACGAGCTCCTGGGATTGATAATGCCAGATATTAAGAAGGAGGACACCTGTATGCGAACTGCAATTTCCCCACGAGAAAGGTATGGTACACTATAAAAGTATACTTTTTGTGTGCATACATGCACATGCATAAATCTTCTAGTTTCTCTATTTTTAATGTAATTATTATTAGTCTGTACAATGGCCATTCACAACCTAAGTATTTAAACCACACAGGTGCATTCTTACAATCTGTTGATGAGTTGTTTTAGCTAAATATTGATTTTTGAATTTTTGCAGGTTAGCAGTTACTTTGCGATTTCTTGCATCAGGGGAAACATTCAGGTCTCTCATGTTTTCCACCAGGATTCATGAAAGTACAATCGGTAAAATTGTACCAGAAGTATGTAGAGCCATCTATGTACATTTGCGACCTTTGTATCTGAGAGTAAGTTAATTAAGCACAAGCATCAAGCACATAGTTTTATATCCACTACAATTACCTATTTTTCTTGTAGTGTCCACAGACTCAAGCGGAGTGGTTGAAAATATCACAGAAGTTTGAAGAGCTCTGGGACTATCCGATGTGCATTGGTGCTATTGATGGCAAGCACATTGTCTTTAGGGCACCAAGATCTGCGGGATCATACTATTTTAACTACAAGGGATCGCATTCCATTGTTCTCCTGGCAGTAGTGGATGCAGAATGTAAATTTTTGTATGTGGATATAGGAGTGAACGGCCGAGTGAGTGATGGAGGAGTCTGGAGACACACTTCATTTTATAAAAATATGGAAAAATTACAAATCCCTCCATGTGGTACATTGTGTACCGGCGTCAATGTGCCATACCATTTTGTAGCTGACGATGCGTTTGCACTCTCAGAGCAGTTAATGAAACCATTTCCTGCCAGAAACTTGGCAGCTGACAAAGTAAATTTCAATTTCCGATTATCCAGAGCCAGGAGAGTGGCAGAGAATGCGTTTGGGATACTGGCCAACAGATTCAGAGTGCTATTGTCACCTATAAATTTGGATGCCCAGAAAATCGATGATTTGGTACTGGCAACAGTTGCCCTTCACAATTTTTTGGCATGCAAAAACAAATCCAACTACACTGACACATCAGGTACAAATGAGAATTCTTTGGAGTACATAAGTACTTAGTAGAAGATATTGCTTGAAAATAATGTTTCTTTCTGTTGCAGGTGACCAGTTGCTATCAGTTGCATCTGTAGCAACTGATCCTGGGCAGAGAAGCACAGCAGCAGCACAGAAGATGAGGGATGATTTAACCCGTTATTTTATAGAAAATTAAAAAAGTTAATAAAATTTTATATTGTAAAAAGGTGTTTCATATTGGGCCTCAACACTCGTCTGAGCTCACATTACCTGCTCCCAAGTATAATTGTAGTTGTCGTTGACAAGTTGATCCTGGTCAGAGAAGAACAGAGGTAGCATAGAGTGAGGGATACATTAGCCCAAAAAAGAAAAATAGAAAAAATTAAAAGTTCACATATTTATTGCTCACTTCCTCCTTTTTACAATATCATATAAAATGTTTTCAATTGAATGTCTCGCTTCAAAAAGTTCTTCATTGGTCAGTTCACGTAACCTCGTTGCCAGATACCTGCAGTAAATCATTACATTGTCATCTTCCACTGCTTGCAATCTCTGCAATGCAGATGTTGCATTTTGCAATGCCATATTGACAGCATCATCTTCATCATCTCTCCTCCTCTTATTTTTTTTCCGCAACCCCGAAGAATTGCAGCGTTGCGGTGTCTCAATGCTGCTGCAGCCCGGCTGGGATGCAACGCTGTTGCTGCAGCTCGGCTGGGATGCAACGCTGTTGCTGCAGCTCGGCTGCGATGCAACGCTGTTGCTGCAGCTCGGCTGCGATGCAACGCTGTTGCTGCAGCTCGGCTGCGATGCAACGCTGTTGCTGCAGCTCGGCTGCGATGCAACGCTGTTGCTGCAGCTCGGCTGCGATGCAACGCTGTTGCTGCAGCTCGGCTGCGATGCAACGCTGTTGCTGCAGCTCGGCTGCGATGCAACGCTGTTGCTGCAGCTCAGCTGCGATGCAACGCTGTTGCTGCACTCAGCTTCCACATTCGTTGTGGCAAATGAAAAAAAGGTATCCTCCACATCCAGAGAATCAATCACTAGAGTGTGACTTGCATTATGGTTGTCTTCAATATCTAACGAAGACTTTGAGTCTCTCACTTTTAGCACAGGATCCAGAAACAGCAACTCTTTATAATAGTATAGTGAGGGTTGATACACCTCACATGCGCTAACCCCAGACCTCCTGCTGTCCTCCACTTTTTTTTTTTCGTTGCTGTACGTGGACCGTATCATGTTCCACTTTTTCCTTACATCATCAGCAGTGGTACCAGGTCTGCAATACAAGATAATTATTTATTGTACATGGTCTGCAATACAAGATAATTGTATAGTCTACTTGTCAGAGGTATTATATGTACTCACCGCATTGTGGACATATTATCTGCAATACTATTCAGAAGCTTTATCCTCTCCACTTTGTTTTTGTAGTTCACTTCTGATGAGTCGTACAAAATTGGAAAACCCTTCACGAACTCAATTAATTGCATTACAGAGTCTGGATGCCACGACATACTGTAGGCGAATTCATAATATATAATAATTAAATGATAAGATAAATTATATATATATATATTATTTATTATAAGGTATTTCATATTAATTTGATGTAAATCATACCCTCAACTCACCTCTGTATACAAATCTCAGAAACGTTAATTGTAAAAGCTGCGAAACACACGTGAAACACGTCTGAAAAGAAAACAAAATTAGGTTATAGACATGTTTGAAAAAGGTACATTCGTTTTTCTTGTAAATTTTTCTATAGTAACCTTCACTCACCTCTGTATACAAATCTCAGAAACGTTAATTGTAAAAGCTGCGAAACACACGTGAAACACGTCTGAAAAGAAAACAAAATTAGGTTATAGACATGTTTGAAAAAGGTACATTCGTTTTTCTTGTAAATTTTTCTATAGTAACCTTCACTCACCTCTGTATACAAATCTCAGAAACGTTAATTGTAAAAGCTGCGAAACACACGTGAAACACGTCTGAAAAGAAAAAAAAATAGGTTATTGTAATTTTTAAAAGAGGTAAATTCGTATTTCATGTAAATATATACATGTACATATGTATTTCTTTCTACAGTAACTTCAACTCACCTTCGAACTTCGTCGAAATTAAGAGGAAGTAAAAATCCGCTGGAACTCACAAATTCGCACAAATGGCGTCGCTGAACACTGAACCTCACGAAATCACAACCAAAACAGCACAAAACGCTCTAATGTTCGAGCAACTCTCCAGGGCACGGAATCGAAGAAAGTTCCACAGAGTAACACCAGGAGCGCCATAGTCAAACTGGATGCAATTTGTACGGAAAAATGAAGCATGCTTCATTTTTCCGTACAGATTGCATCCAGTCTGGACTGTAACTTGTCTGTACAAACGAGAAATGATGCAAACATGACCGTGTATAGCGGGCTTTATAAAGAGTTGCTGTTTCTGGATCCTGTGCTAAAAGTGAGAGACTCAAAGTCTTCGTTAGATATTGAAGACAACCATAATGCAAGTCACACTCTAGTGATTGATTCTCTGGATGTGGAGGATACCTTTTTTTCATTTGCCACAACGAATGTGGAAGCTGAGTGCAGCAACAGCGTTGCATCGCAGCTGAGCTGCAGCAACAGCGTTGCATCGCAGCCGAGCTGCAGCAACAGCGTTGCATCGCAGCCGAGCTGCAGCAACAGCGTTGCATCGCAGCCGAGCTGCAGCAACAGCGTTGCATCGCAGCCGAGCTGCAGCAACAGCGTTGCATCGCAGCCGAGCTGCAGCAACAGCGTTGCATCGCAGCCGAGCTGCAGCAACAGCGTTGCATCGCAGCCGAGCTGCAGCAACAGCGTTGCATCCCAGCCGAGCTGCAGCAACAGCGTTGCATCCCAGCCGGGCTGCAGCAGCATTGAGACACCGCAACGCTGCAATTCTTCGGGGTTGCGGAAAAAAAATAAGAGGAGGAGAGATGATGAAGATGATGCTGTCAATATGGCATTGCAAAATGCAACATCTGCATTGCAGAGATTGCAAGCAGTGGAAGATGACAATGTAATGATTTACTGCAGGTATCTGGCAACGAGGTTACGTGAACTGACCAATGAAGAACTTTTTGAAGCGAGACATTCAATTGAAAACATTTTATATGATATTGTAAAAAGGAGGAAGTGAGCAATAAATATGTGAACTTTTAATTTTTTCTATTTTTCTTTTTTGGGCTAATGTATCCCTCACTCTATGCTACCTCTGTTCTTCTCTGACCAGGATCAACTTGTCAACGACAACTACAATTATACTTGGGAGCAGGTAATGTGAGCTCAGACGAGTGTTGAGGCCCAATATGAAACACCTTTTTACAATATAAAATTTTATTAACTTTTTTAATTTTCTATAAAATAACGGGTTAAATCATCCCTCATCTTCTGTGCTGCTGCTGTGCTTCTCTGCCCAGGATCAGTTGCTACAGATGCAACTGATAGCAACTGGTCACCTGCAACAGAAAGAAACATTATTTTCAAGCAATATCTTCTACTAAGTACTTATGTACTCCAAAGAATTCTCATTTGTACCTGATGTGTCAGTGTAGTTGGATTTGTTTTTGCATGCCAAAAAATTGTGAAGGGCAACTGTTGCCAGTACCAAATCATCGATTTTCTGGGCATCCAAATTTATAGGTGACAATAGCACTCTGAATCTGTTGGCCAGTATCCCAAACGCATTCTCTGCCACTCTCCTGGCTCTGGATAATCGGAAATTGAAATTTACTTTGTCAGCTGCCAAGTTTCTGGCAGGAAATGGTTTCATTAACTGCTCTGAGAGTGCAAACGCATCGTCAGCTACAAAATGGTATGGCACATTGACGCCGGTACACAATGTACCACATGGAGGGATTTGTAATTTTTCCATATTTTTATAAAATGAAGTGTGTCTCCAGACTCCTCCATCACTCACTCGGCCGTTCACTCCTATATCCACATACAAAAATTTACATTCTGCATCCACTACTGCCAGGAGAACAATGGAATGCGATCCCTTGTAGTTAAAATAGTATGATCCCGCAGATCTTGGTGCCCTAAAGACAATGTGCTTGCCATCAATAGCACCAATGCACATCGGATAGTCCCAGAGCTCTTCAAACTTCTGTGATATTTTCAACCACTCCGCTTGAGTCTGTGGACACTACAAGAAAAATAGGTAATTGTAGTGGATATAAAACTATGTGCTTGATGCTTGTGCTTAATTAACTTACTCTCAGATACAAAGGTCGCAAATGTACATAGATGGCTCTACATACTTCTGGTACAATTTTACCGATTGTACTTTCATGAATCCTGGTGGAAAACATGAGAGACCTGAATGTTTCCCCTGATGCAAGAAATCGCAAAGTAACTGCTAACCTGCAAAAATTCAAAAATCAATATTTAGCTAAAACAACTCATCAACAGATTGTAAGAATGCACCTGTGTGGTTTAAATACTTAGGTTGTGAATGGCCATTGTACAGACTAATAATAATTACATTAAAAATAGAGAAACTAGAAGATTTATGCATGTGCATGTATGCACACAAAAAGTATACTTTTATAGTGTACCATACCTTTCTCGTGGGGAAATTGCAGTTCGCATACAGGTGTCCTCCTTCTTAATATCTGGCATTATCAATCCCAGGAGCTCGTCAAAATTTTCTTCAGTCATTCTCATGAACTGACGATAGCAGTGTGGGTCTTCCAAGCGCAATTCGTTGTCTACCATGTGTAGCAGACCCACACCAGTCTCTCTTTTCTGCACCCAGGATTTCACCCAAGTACAGCGTTTCTTTCTCTTACGTTCTGCTTTTACTATAGCTGAAGCCACAATTATGTTAGCTGCCGCCGTAGCGATCAATGCTTTCCTTTCCATTTCAAAATCTAAAACCACAATACTTAACACGATTATCTACCACCTTCACTGCGAATACGTAACCATCTGATCATTCTTCCCGCGTATTGCAATTGTTTACGTACGTGCGATGTTCAACTGTTTAACTTCCAGCGCTTTTTGCGGCGTGTGGAGGAAGTATTTTCATCACGATTACATACAGAGCAGAAATGATCGTGTATAACGTCGGAATCACGTTCATCCAGTTTCGGTACCGAAACAAACGCGCATCGTTTTTCCATCCACTTTCTGTACAGAAACATGATGAAAAAATGATGCAAACATGACCGTGTATAGCGGGCTTAATAGTATAGTGAGGGTTGATACACCTCACATGCGCTAACCCCAGACCTCCTGCTGTCCTCCACTTTTTTTTTTTCGTTGCTGTACGTGGACCGTATCATGTTCCACTTTTTCCTTACATCATCAGCAGTGGTACCAGGTCTGCAATACAAGATAATTATTTATTGTACATGGTCTGCAATACAAGATAATTGTATAGTCTACTTGTCAGAGGTATTATATGTACTCACCGCATTGTGGACATATTATCTGCAATACTATTCAGAAGCTTTATCCTCTCCACTTTGTTTTTGTAGTTCACTTCTGATGAGTCGTACAAAATTGGAAAACCCTTCACGAACTCAATTAATTGCATTACAGAGTCTGGATGCCACGACATACTGTAGGCGAATTCATAATATATAATAATTAAATGATAAGATAAATTATATATATATATATTATTTATTATAAGGTATTTCATATTAATTTGATGTAAATCATACCCTCAACTCACCTCTGTATACAAATCTCAGAAACGTTAATTGTAAAAGCTGCGAAACACACGTGAAACACGTCTGAAAAGAAAACAAAATTAGGTTATAGACATGTTTGAAAAAGGTACATTCGTTTTTCTTGTAAATTTTTCTATAGTAACCTTCACTCACCTCTGTATACAAATCTCAGAAACGTTAATTGTAAAAGCTGCGAAACACACGTGAAACACGTCTGAAAAGAAAACAAAATTAGGTTATAGACATGTTTGAAAAAGGTACATTCGTTTTTCTTGTAAATTTTTCTATAGTAACCTTCACTCACCTCTGTATACAAATCTCAGAAACGTTAATTGTAAAAGCTGCGAAACACACGTGAAACACGTCTGAAAAGAAAAAAAAATAGGTTATTGTAATTTTTAAAAGAGGTAAATTCGTATTTCATGTAAATATATACATGTACATATGTATTTCTTTCTACAGTAACTTCAACTCACCTTCGAACTTCGTCGAAATTAAGAGGAAGTAAAAATCCGCTGGAACTCACAAATTCGCACAAATGGCGTCGCTGAACACTGAACCTCACGAAATCACAACCAAAACAGCACAAAACGCTCTAATGTTCGAGCAACTCTCCAGGGCACGGAATCGAAGAAAGTTCCACAGAGTAACACCAGGAGCGCCATAGTCAAACTGGATGCAATTTGTACGGAAAAATGAAGCATGCTTCATTTTTCCGTACAGATTGCATCCAGTCTGGACTGTAACTTGTCTGTACAAACGAGAAATGATGCAAACATGACCGTGTATAGCGGGCTTAATAGTTACGGTAACTCCGACATCACGCAAAGAGTTGCAAGGAATTATTGTTTCCAGAATAAACATAGTAGTTCGTCCATTCGCCGATGCGCGCTTGCGAATTTAAATTTGAGCCGGAGTGCAGTTGCAGAACCTGGCGTTTTGACAATGCGGCATTGACAGCTGTTATTGCGCGGTGTGATGGGGGCGTGTTATGATGCTGTTGTTGCGGCACGCCTGTTTCTGATGCTTTTGACATTTTTACAAAAAATTGTTTAGCAGATATTTGTATTTATGGATATTAAATCTCGAGTAAAATTAAACTACCATCTGAAAGTGACAGTGCGATCCGGCGATGGCGTGAGGAGTTGTCTTACGAGATCTGCACGGTTATGACAACGCACAACAATCTTCACCATCAGTCCTTTTTTCATTTGCTGTGAATCTACCTGAATACGTATCTTCAGTCCTGATACCTTGAGAAAGGTACATTGTTGATGGTTTAGAAGCTAATGTCAAGATGCTGCTACTCGTTTTCTTTCGGTACCCATCTTTATACCGACTATTTTTCTTCATTCGAAGATCGAAATTCTAAATCTATAGTTCACTCTGTGTTAAGCAGCAAATGTCCATCATTGTTTGAGGTTATTTAATCTCTCACTATTTTGAAGAGTGTGTTTGTATGAAATGCAATCATTTGGTGGTTCTCGGTGTGAGTGACTGAGAAGATAAGTTTTCATAAGTCATTCATAGTGATATCATGTTCAGAAATGGTGTTAGCCGGCAGTAATTTTCACAAAGGACTTGTGTTTCTTTTTCGTCTCGCTTGGGACTGCCGCTTCCGACTACCTTTGCTGATTACAATAGGATTTATGGTTTTGGATGTACGGATGCAATTGGAGATAAACGTTGACGTGGATCCGAGGAATCCGCGGGGAGAAGAGGAGGCTGATGGAGAAGATAGTGAGGAGTATTCATCGAACAGTGTTAGTATTACTGACGATGACGATTATTTATCTTCGTACGAAGAAACAGATTCTGTGGGATGAAATTAAAAAAATCACTCGAACCAGTGGAGTTGTTGTCCAATCTATTATTGCTGAACAGAGAGAATGGTTGCAAACAACAGTTCTGAACAATTGTAGGAAAGATTTCCACATATTACCTGAGCTTGACATTCTGTCAATGAAGTATGCATTATTAGTCTTAATAATGTGTGTGTTATCTCCTTTTTGGACACTACTGTGCTCATTTGAATTTACATATTAATTTTCTATTTGTGTTTCTCAGCAGGGTTGAATTTTAACATTCTCGTGTAGCAGTTACTGTAGAAAATGAAAAATTGAAAAATATCTTCTTGTTCATGTCAGAGGTTTCCTAACTTACTATTTTACAAACATAATAAGTTAATGATTGTATAGGAGCATATAAAGTTATAATTGCTTGTCATTCCTTCTTAAGATCGATCTGCAGCAAATACTGATATCACAATAAATCGCACATGGATTTATTGTCAGCTAACATTATTTATTCAAAACAAAAATTTAAGTTCTAAATAAGTCTATTATTATGTCTAATAAATTGAACATATTAATTAATATCTGTAAGGTTCCCCATTTTGTGTCAAGTAACCTTATGTAAGGTTTTTATGTATGGTTGTTAGTGAAAAGGTATGTTCATATGTATATTGTACCATTCTTCTTTATGTTTGAGAATTGGACCTTGGCAGAGGCAGTATTTTTGTGCATTACTGCCATTGCTATATGCATACTTGCATGCATAATCTTTCAGGCCAATCTCATGGAAATATTAGATTTCAGTTCTGTATATTTGGTATTTTTCCATATGATACCTATACTGTCTAGATATTTTTAACGAGGTAAAAATTTGATATTTGACATCATAAATACCTGGCAGAAGTCCTCAGTTGTTATACTACTTCAGTGTCTTTTGGTAAGACACAGTATCCCTTTCGTTTATGCAATGGAGTTTGTGGCAACACTGGTAAAATACATTACTGGAAAAGCTGGTGCTGTTGGGTCCCTGTAGGAAACCACTTAACATCATCATATGTATCTCAAACGTCATGCACAAAGAAGTGTGGTACAACATAAAAATGATAGGTCCTGAACTAATCCTAATTCAACAGTTGACTTCTCGAATAGCTACTGTCATTTTCTACTGAATAACATTGTCACTTGTTCTTCTTGTAGATATCTTCTCCTTTCACAGTACATCTATCTTTAATTGTCACCATTTTAACAAAGAGGCATCTTTAAAATTTTTGTACCTGTTGCTGGATTTTTGATGGAATGGGAACTCCATTTTAAATTGCTTGAATTTTTGGCAAAGTAATATTTGTGTTGAGAAATATAAACACAGAAATGTGTTTTTGATCTCTTAACTTTTAAGTGACCTTGCCAATACCCAGCATTACATTTTACTGTTGGACAATTGATGCATTTTTATTTCACTGGTTCAAAGGTTCTTAATAATTGAATAACAATTCTGAAACTCCATTAGCTCCATTATTTTGCTTTTAAAATATGGTATTCATAGAAGTTAAATGAGGCCTCATGAATGTTAACTATTTAGTTAATTTTTTTATTATTCTGGCTTTACTCTGAAACAACATTCAATACGACACACTACTGATAGTAATCTTACAGTAATAAAAAATTTCTAGATGCAATATTATTTTTGTATGGGTGTAATTTAATTTGCAACTTTTGAGTTTATATTAAAAATTGATTCTAGTACAGTTCCAAATGACAAACATGTTTGTTTTACAGTAACATTTGGAAGAAGGTAACAATAAATATTCCAACATAATAAATGTATAAAACTTTTGAAAATATTTGATTTTGTCTCAAACAAATTTTAAAATGTGATAGTTTGATTTACAAAGAAGTTTTTGTATTACCTAATCACAATCAAGTGAATGAGTGATGATATGGAGTATTTCAATGTTAAAATAATGCTGTTTTTTTATGAATTGAAATTTATTTATGATTGTACATAATGTTATTTACTAATGTGACAAGTGAACGTTTGCAGGCCAGTAGTTCAATTCTTCATATTAGTATTAAATTCTATTTATGTAAATATGTAAATTATATTTATGTATGTATTTATTCAAAATCCATAACATTTTTTCTTGCAAAAAAAAAATTAATAAAAAACAGTTACTGGAATTATCTGTTGTAGGTATACTTGTACATTGAGCATTGGTACTGATTATTGCACCACTCAATCAGATTACACCTTATTTTAGGTTGGAAGTATTGTGGTTTCTGCTCCAAAATTCAAGGGAGTAAATAATTATTCTAATTTAGTTATAAAGTATTTTTGAATATGTTGCTGCTACATTGAATTATAACTGAATTAGATTGTAAAATACTTCTAAACAGAATTGAATTTGTGAAGAAATGAAGTTTTGATTGATTTTGCAAACTAAGGCTACTTTAGAAAGTGAATTAAACAGTAGCAATATTCTGCAAACTAGAAAATATGAAGTTACAAAACAGTTTCAAATAAATCTGAACTGGTCCATTATTTTATTAGATAGAAATGACCTAAATTTATATTGCTGATGTATTGTAATTTATGAAAATGATGATTGCTCTGCGTGAGCCTGATTATGAGAAAAGGTATGATAGAGGATATTATCAAGTATATTTTAATTTATTATTCTTTGTACATATACTCAATAACACATGTTCAAGTACCATAAGAGTTTTTTTAATCGATCAACTTCAAGATATTATAAACACAAAAGAAGTACACTTTTCAGAGACAATAGTCTCAATAGGAACTATGTTCTAATTGTTCTATTAATATGTTCTAATATATACATATCCTTAATGATGGATGTGAGTAATCTCTAAACAGTGAACTTCAACCTTGAAAAGCATTAGTTTTGTTTGTGTATACAAAATTCTATTATAAAAACAATATCACACAAGACTCGAACTTTAGTGCATATTAAAGGAAGCTCTCTAGTGTGTGACGACTGTCATGGGACTACATAAAGGTAGAATTACAATATCTGACTTCAACAATAGTTTAATAGGACTTTACTTAAATACAAACTTGAATTCCATGCAATAGCCTATTTAACGATTGGAGCAATATGCTCAATAAATATATCAGGTACATATCATTCAGTGTAAGTATCTTTACAATACAAATGACATCCTCTAAAATTAACACAAAATAATAACACAAACTTCAGAAAGCAAAGCTGCATATCTACAGATCATTTTAATTTCTCCTACCAAGAAAACTCATACAGAAAAACTTTCCCCACAACCACAGGTGCCTTTAATATTTGGGTTATTGAAAACAAATTCAGCAGCTAGCTTGGACTCAACAAAGTCCATTTCGGTCCCAAGGAGGGAAAGCTGAGCTTTCTTGTCAATAATGACACGGACTCCGTCTTGAACAACTTCTTCATCAAATTTTCCTTTTTCTGTTGCATAATCCAGAGTGTAACTTAAGCCATTGCAACCGCGTTGCCTAACACCAACTTTGAGACCTATACAATCGCTTCTCGCTGATAAAATTTGTTTAATTTTCTCAACAGCAGTTGGAGTTAACACTAGAGCAGCTCTTGTAGGCAATATTTTTCTACCTTTGACAGCTTTTACAGTAGCTGACGCAATGATCTTGCTGGCCATTTTCCACAAACTAGACACTAACTGTTGATCTCTTCTAAACGTGTGGACAAAACGCTGATTTACGTTCCGACGTTGTGCGGGCAAATTAATAAAAGTCTTCCTCGATTCTTCTTAAAATGTCAATTTTAATAAGAAGCTCAGGAGACTGGCAGAAGACAAGCAAGGAGCAAGTCCTAATATTTTGTTGGTTAGTTTTGGTTTCCGAACATTCGCGAAATTACGTGCTACGATCTATCGTTCATTTCATTTAACTTTTCGTTCAATGAACGAATTCTCGTACGATGTAATGAACGAATGGATATTTCTGATCTCACTGCGAGAGGCGCCTTTCGCGGCAAATTGAAACATGGGGAAAAGAATCCGAGGGGAAAAGATATTTGCGAGAATAATGAGGGATTTGATTGTTTAGATGACATTACTATATGACTCATTCTTAGGTGTAAGAACATCCCGGAACAAACTTCAACTGTTAACTTTTATTCATAATTTAACTATTATTGGTAAAGGATTCCGAAATTCTCGTAAAAGGTAATAAGTGTGTAATACCAGGTACTTATCAAGCCTTACTAAACCTGGTGGTAAATATTTTATGGCCTCCTAAAATTTGAGATGTATGTTCATAAAGTTAAATATTCTTACAAGATAAAATAATTATTTTTGAAAAATGCAATTATTCGTTCACAAACTTATTAGAATGATCAAGAAATATAATGAAAGCAAGGAAATTTTGTTAAAAAACTAAATTTTTTAGTACCTAGTCCCAACTCTCTTAAATGAAATCAGTATTTGAGGGCATAAGAGCATCAGTGAAACAGTGATTTAACTTAAATGAAAATAAATTGCCCTTTTGCCTTTATTTCTATTACAGCCTCATTGCGTCTTTTCTTTCTTTCCCTGTGAGTATTTACCAAAGTTTCTGATAAGAATAAATGGTTATATTTGCAATATTTTAAATTGTTTAACTTAAATACCTTTACTGGTGTGCACAGTATAAGCAAGATAGATAACAATTGTATACATTATGTAACAATATGTAACTACTTGTATTTCCTGGGCCAACTTTTTCAATTTTCAGTTAGTGTTTGAATTGCATTGTTGGGCGGTTGTAGGAGGGATCAACTCCAACTTAGTCACATTTTTTGTGAATATTTAGTTCATTTTTTGACCTTTTTAGCTGTTTTTGGTTGTTGTTGTTGTTGTTTTTGAGGAGGGGGGTACTTTTGTTAGTTGGCCATCTTTTGAGGGTAGATTCAAAAGTTCCTTCATGTTTTTGCCCCAAATTTAACCATTAGGTATTCATTGTACAATTTTGAATTTTTTCCAAGAAAGAATTTTTCACATATCGCATTTGTTTTTGTTTAATACATTTAATATTATTTAATGAAGCTTATAAAATGGCGTGCCAAAATACGCTCAATGTTACTAAACCATTATTTTTTGGGGAACTGAATTTAACTTCATGGCTTTATATTTGCAAATTACAAATGCCCAGATGCTGCTTTAAGTATCAAGAATTGTTGAGATGTAAATAACTGTATAACAACATTCAGAAACAGATTGTTGAATGTAAGTGAGATTACCTCAGTATTGCTGGAGATTTAAAAGCCATACTAGGGAATGCATCAATTAAGAATGTTTGGCACTTTTATTGAAAATTATGTCTCTTAAAATGGAAAAAAAGCTCAGGGAATTTGCAACATTTAATAATCTTAAACTGATTTGATTTTTTAGTATATTATATAGCAATAACTTATCACTTATACAAATGCAATCATTTGTGATGAGTCAAATGATTATTATATACTACTTAATAATAATAAAACAAAAATACTTCAGAAAATAAGGATCTATGATCCGACAATAACAATAATAAGAGGCATGCCTCAACAGTTTCACATGACGGAGGGTATTGGTTAGGTTTACTACTTCTGCACTAAATCCTACTGCAGCATCTGTAATGAGATTGCATATGTTAGTCATTGAGTAATTTCTATAGAAAAGAAGAAACAATGAATATCCCTTGACCATTTTAAAAGGATTCCCATTTTCTTATATAAAAAACTTTTCTTTTTCATAAACATGTTAAATCTCTGTTCAAATTCTGTATAATTATACTGCCCAGAGCATTTTAAAATTTATGGAGATGACAGTATTCCGATTGACACATTAGAGTATCTGGATTTAATTACTGAATCTAAGGTTGAGTAAGTAGTTCTTTTTTTTTCTTATTGTCTAGGGATATTAAATATGAAAAATCTCTGTGTTTCACAAGTGAACATTTGTGCTGTAGTCTTTAAAGTGTTGACTCAATATTGTTAAATAATTAATATTTTTTTGTTGTATTGATGTTGTTTTAATTTTTTGCAAAAGCTAGTACAATTATGTATCCAAAATTGCAAAATAATTCCACACTTTGAATGTACTTTATACTTTCAACTTTATAAATTTTACATTTGGAATGATGTTACTTGAAATATTGTGTCTTGAGAATTGTAATTTCAAGTATAGATAGATACGCAAATAATAACCAACTTGTTATATTGAACGTGTTTTGACCTGTCATTTCGTAAACTTTACAAAATCAAATTAAATATATTTCATTAAAAACTGGAATAAATGTGCGAAAATGCTTAAAAAACTATGAAAAACTTTAATACAGTATATTTTTATCCTTCAGTGTAATGCACAAACGTGGAGCAAAACACTTTTGAATCTATCCATGTAACATGATCGATTTAGAATGGATCCCCCAAAGAAAACACTTAGAAATATGCTTAAAAAATGTTTAAAAAAATACTTCAAAAAATACAAAATCACTAAGTTTAAAATGTTGAAAAATTTATGGAAATTTTAAGGTAAGCCCTTTATGTTCACCCAAGTCAGAGTTGATTTTTCCAACAACCACCCAAAAATACAGTCCAAAATTCAAAAACTGAATGAAAATTTTTGTACAATTAAAATATCATAAGTAAAAAGAAAGGTGTAATGGATAGGGGGCCAGAACTCTATTTGACCCCCCATCTTGTTTTAGGCTGCACGTGTCTATGCTTATAAGAAAATCAGAATTCTGAAGCTCCCTATGAGTGTTAAGCCCATAGCAGTAAGAAAAGTTACTGAACTTTGACATTTGTTATAAAAATTTAATCCTAACTTGACTCTTGTACTGCTTGTTTAAAGTCGAATTGTGGCATTAATACTAATCATTAGATTATCATTTCATACTCTACTATTAAAGCTTTGCTTTGCCTCTGATACTTGGATGCAGATTATTATTCTATATTAGAAGATTGAGTGAACATTCGCAAAGTAGCGTGTAATTACCAATATGATAAAATGAGACCTGTTGACCTATAGTAGACCTGTTGCATACAGAATACCTAAAATAAAAAGAGTTTTTGCTATAATAATCATTTAATAAACTGAATGGAAGGTGGAGAAATCACTACAAAATCTTTGGTATTGTCTTAGAGAAGACACATGTAGAAACATTTAAATATTGTGCCTGTAGATCCCATATGCATGTATGATTTAGATTCAATTTGAAAATAACAAAAACCTGAAGAGAAACTGGGGTAAATGAATTAAATTAAAAATTAATACCAGGAAAATATGGATGTAAATATTAATAAAGGTTCTTCAGTTCAATAAATCTTTGCGGAAAAAAGGAAATGTAGGCCTCCTGTAGATTGGAAAAACATAAAAGTACAAATACATTGTCTAGAAAAGATGTAAGAATAATGGTGAAAATTACAAAGGAATAAATATTTTAAATGCAATGTATAAAATGAATAGCAAATTATTAATAAAAGTTTAATTTATAACAGGTTCTTATTTTTTGAAAGTTTAAGTGCAATTGGTTCTGCAATGAAATAATTATATGAGTTGTCATTGCCAACAATACTATTTATTGAAATAGCAGCTTTCGATGGCTTAGCCATCATCAGTTTTCTGCTGTATGGAAGCCACAAAAATGAGTTATTGGTTTTTGCAGTCATTTTTGTGGCTTCCATACAGGCGAAAACTGATGATGATGACTAAGCCATCCAATGCTATTTTAATAAATAATATTGTTGGCAGTAACAACTCATATAATTATTTCATTGGAAATGGCAAATCACCACAATACCAATGTTGGTTCTGCAAGATCATGTAGTGATGTGTTTGCTCTCAAATATTGGACAAGAGAGAGTTCAATCTAGATATGCATATGCCATTCATAGATTATGAAGAGAGTTCTGACAGAGTAATAATAAGATTTAAGGTAGTATGGGAGGTAATGTTATTAAAAGCATGATTAATGGCACAAAAATTGTCATAGATATGGGAGATGAACTATCAAAAGTGATAGAGCCCTCATGTACATGGCAATAAAATGTGTTATAAACTGCATAATTTCCAAATGTGTGCTTATGTGTTACTATAGATAGGCCACTTAAAAGAAAGCTTCTAAAGTCTCTTTATTAAGATTACGTAAAGTTTTGATGATACTGCTATTGTATGTATTAGAAACTTAGACAATTAGAAAGATGGATGTTATGTTTCTCCCATACTTCACCTGGTGATACAACAGAGTGGATCAAATTTCAAATAAAGAAGTTTCAGAGTATTAACAAAATTTAGTGTAGTATGTCTAATGAATGAATATTGGAAAACAGAACAATGGCTCAACTAGGAGGAAGATAGAAGCAACAACAGAAGAACAAATACTGTGGTATTGATCAAAAGGAACAGGATCTATATTTGCCTTACTTATGTGATTTAAAGAATCCTTAACACCATCCAAGGACAATTTTTTTTACAACACAAGGCCAATGACAAGGCCAATGCAGGAGCCGTACACTTAAAATAGCCCAAGGATTACGGGTGATCTTTCCTTCCTCTACCTTTTTCCAGCCTCACCCCTCAGTCACATTCTCTTTGTACCTGTCTTCATTCAGTCCAATAAGGCAATGTACTATTCAGTAATGTAGTAAATTATGTAATTATATGTCAAGATATTGTAATTAATTAATTAATTATTATCATTAATCATACACCTAATGTATTAAAGTTATTGTAAGTTAATTAAACTACTACTGTAAGATAAGGGAATTACTTACTCAAATTGTAAACTATTTGCCACTCTCATGATCTACTAGTTTATTGTTAATGTTATTTGTTATGTGTTAATGAAGCTTTGTGAAGTTTAGCATGTAATTCACCTTAATGTTTATTATGAGCAATTGCATTATTATTCATGTAATTCATTGAGTAAACAATTTGCATTATTACTCTAAGTTATGTAATTGAATGTATTTCATTATAACTTAAATTAATATAATTGTCTATATTAATCAATTAGGCATATTTTTATCATGTCATTTAGAAAGATAATGTAAATTCATTATATTATTACTGAAAGTTAAAGAAATTAACTTAACTTAACAATAATTTTAATTAATTTTTAGACTGACTTTGCATGATGCTTTATGTAAGTTTATAAGCAATAAAAAGTTGTAGTTGTTATTATTATTATTATTATTATTATTATTATTTACAAGCACTACTCTACCAACATATATCTGGTCCTTAGTTGGTGTGAAACCTGTATATATTTCATTAATTTCAAGCAGAAATTACGCAAAACTACTCGATTTTTTCAAAAACTTGTATACTTTTTTTGAAAAGCTAATTTTGTACAACAGACATTGTCTGAGGCAAAAATCTCTATCTTCAATTTTGTAGTTTTGAAAAGATTTTTGCAACTTTTGAAAAACACGAGCAGTACCCGAAAATGAGATTAGCGCCATATTTCTTACAGTTCCTTATTACTACAGGGCGTATTTTAATGGAACGTCATTTTTTTCTTTTCACTTTAGAGCAGTGCCGTTTAGTATAGAATTTCAATTTTTGTTATGACCAAACGAAATTACTAAAATTACTAACTATATTATTAAAAAATAAATTAATATTTTTATGTATCTTTTTTTTTTTTTGATTTTTTGTTGATTTGGACTAATAAGTCATTTTTTACCTTTTGGCGTCATTTTTACAGCATTTTTCGCTGATTTCAGCTACTTTTATATCATTTTAATGGGACTTGCTTCAAATAATATTTAAGAGGTACAAATGTTCACCCCAGAATTCCTGAGTTGCCAATTCGATTTCTTCGCTCATATATTGTAATATCAGCCGTTGTGAGTACTATGTTTCTGGGCGCATTTGTCAATTCGGCCGATTTCACGATAAAGGCAGAAATTTTATTTTAAAGAACAGTCCAAACCCAAAGTTTGCTAGCTGATTTTACATGAACAAAAGGAAGGAGCATCGATTATATCAGTAACATATCCAACAGCTTGAGTTGTTCATCTTAAGTGGGTTGGATAAATTTTTATGTCATTTTTCTTTGTTTTTAGGGCATTTTAAGAGCATTGTATTGAGCATTTTTGGGAAAGTTTTATCTGGAAACCTCAAAGCATGACTCGGTCGAGGCAGTGCCCAGCTGGTGGAGGGTACTTGGCTGAGGAAAACTCCGCAATTTTGGTCCAATTTGTGAATTTTTCTATATCGGCTTGTAGGTAATCATAAGCTATGTTAATGTCTTCGTTAGCTACAAAGAGGGCCGTGTCGTTCACATAGAAAGCGATCTGTGAGTCTGTAGTCGGAGGAGAGCAATCCGCCTCAAATATGGTGAACAATAAGGGAGATAAATAGGAACCTTGAGGAGCCCCTGCATTTATTGAATGTAATGGTGGTAGTTCAGAGTGCATTTTAACTTAGAAGGACCTATCGCAAATGAAATTTGGAAGACATTGTTGCAAGTATTCTGGTGTATCTAGCTGTTGAATTTTAAATAATAATCCCGAGTGACACACTCAGTCCCACCCTGCGGTATCCAAAAAAAGCTCAAGTGTATGTTTCTTATTATAAAAAACTATCTGCAATGAATTCAGTTAGTCTCAGTAGCTGATGAGTTTTGGCGTAGTTGCATCGGAAGCCCAATTGAACTGATGGAATTGCATTTGTATCGTGTAGGAATTCAACTTGTCTTGATAATATTAATCTTTCGAATAGCTTTGAGAGAGTTGGTAACAAACTAATTGCTCGGTAGTTTACTGGATCTTTTGTATATTTGTGTAGTTTACAAATCGGAACGATTATGGCAGTTTTCCAATGTTTTGGGAAATACCCAGTCTTAAGCACGATTTAAAAATTGCAGTTATTGCAGCGATAGAATTATGATTTAATTTTTTCAATATTTTATTTGTTATATTGTCATGCAATGGAGATTTTCTAATTTTACTTGGCATATTGATTTATTAATTTTGGAAGAAGATATGAACTTTATTTTATTTGGTACAGTTGTGTTTTATTTATATGTTCTTCGATATTTTTATTTAAATCAACGATATATCTTGGATTTGGAGTGAAGGTATTCTCGAAATGGTTGGCTAATACTGCGACATTTTTGGTATCACTGAATACCATATTAGCATTTGAATATAGAGCCTGATTGTTTTGGTAAGGTATGTACATGATTGTGGTCCATAAACATCTATTACTGGGGTGTAACTGACTTAAATAATTTTGGAATTGTTGGAATCGAAAGTTATTAATTTCAAATGATACTTTTCTTGAAATTTTGTCTAGTTTACTTTTAACGTATTGCCTACGAGTGATTTGTCAATATCTTCTTATGTGACTTTCTGATTTCATGAGATTAATTATTATTATTGGGAGTTTTTAAAGTATTTGTTAAAACGTCTAGCCACTGGGATGGTGGCAGTTTTTATTTCATATTGTATTTTAAACATTTTAAATAATTTAAAAAAGATTAATGTGTAAATGTTTAACAAAAGGTCAAATGTAAGAAACGAACAAAGTAATATGAAATAATAATAAAATTTTAACTTACGAAGCATCCAACTACCTGGAAATACGTCCCCGAAGAGCTGTAAATCCAGAGTGGGCGATTGTTTGTCACCAAATTACACAAAAAATACTCATATTATCAAATTATTTGAATATCTGTTTTTGATAATCACATTTCATAAAGAAAACATATATCTTCACAATTATAGTTGCATGAAGACACCAAAAGCGAAGCGCAGTAAATTCGGAGCGAGCTATTATATTTGCCGCCAAATTACACAAAAAATACTCAAATTTCAAAAAGGTTTAACATGATTTTATTTGAAGGTTTGTTTTTGATAAACACACTTCATTAACAAAAATATCGTCACAAGTTCGATATCGACAGTTCGATAGGGGAATATCAGTTTTGGTGCAAATCGGCTAAACGGTTTAGCCGCTACCATTGTTCACAAACCGACGGATGAACAGACAGACGGACGGACGGACGAACGGATAAAGGTTTTGCCGTCAATCAATTTTTCAGTAGGAAGGCCCTACAAAATATGGATTCTAGCTACTTCACACACCAAATAATTTGGCCACTTATGTACATGGTGTTATGTTTATGCCGTAGTGCTTTTTTTAAATTAAAACCACGGCATTTCAATTGCTCATGAAAACCACGAAAATACATTGCAACTGAAATATAGCCTAAAATAAACACGTTTTTCTCAGCATTTATAAAATGTCTCTTATACTGTTCTGGTTTTCACCCATTCTTATTACTGATAATAAATTAAAGATTCGAATCGAAAAAACTTAAATTTAGGATTAAAGAAATTGAATAAATTATGTTGTACTATTCATTATGATGAATTATTAATAAGTGAGTTAGATTTCATCCCGTCATTTTTGATGAGATACATCTAATATTATAATACTTCGTAACCGTTGCCAATAATACGAGAAAGTATATGCTGTTAAAGCACCACTAGTTAGTATACTGACCCGGTACTGTTTCTTTGAAGTCCCCAACGATCTCTTTCCACCAAGTCTCTTTGACAAGGTCATATCCAACTTTTCCATCGCCCGCTTCAGAAGACCTTGGTCAGGAAGTACAGGGGGTCAATGAAACCTCGTTGAAGGCCACTGCAGTGCCTCTGACCGGAAGGTTTTAAGTGTGAGTCTCGATGGTGGCAGGATGTTCGACCGTAGCTACATAGCTAGGTCGAATTCAGTCACTGTCTGGAAGAGAAATCAAGTGGCCGGCTGCTCTGATCGGTAATTTTCGTGGTTTCTCCGATCAATACCAGATGAATGCCAAAGTAGTACCCTAATGAACGGGCCATGGACCGCGCGCGATCTTTCCTTTTCATTCCTTGTCTTATCCTACTCCTTCTAGACACTCTTATACTTACATGTACTGCACTACCACACATGCCGTGAGACCGCTTTGAGAGCTTTGAGCTTGTCCCGGCTGGGCTGGGTGATGCCACTCCGGTGGGAGTTACCTGGTTGGGGAACACCCTGCTAGCCGACGTTGGGCTTACACCAGATCTCACCAACCAGCGGGAGAAGATCACCTCGCAAAACCATGCACTACAGTTTTCTAGTCTTGACAAAGGAGAATCTATTTTCAACATCAGGTTTGATACTAAGGTAGGTGTAAACCAATCACTGTCTAGATGAGAATTCCTGCAGCTGTTATCGTTTCCGTCGTTTCATTCTCTCAATTCGAGGAGGGTTCGGAACAGTACTTACAAATTGTCCCAGACTTCCTTTCCCGGCCAGTCATTCTCTAATACTTAGGGCTGGGAGATGGCCCAGTTGACTGAGAGTCCCCATCCCCTTATATTCCATCCTTTATGATCTCAAAGACCCGGGCGATATTTGCGAAAACAGATGACAGGCCGTAGCCCCACCTGAGCCGGAGCGTCATTACAATATATATTCAAAAAGAGATATACAAAGAGAGAAAGAGACATGAAGGGACAAAGAGAGACACAGAGATAGCAAGAGAAAGACAGAGAGAACGTCAGTTAAGAGACCAATGATCTCAGCAGTTGATGTCCCCGGAATCACCAATCAATCAGTCACTCGTCGGAGGCCGGATGCGACCTTCAGGAGACGGCTGGTGAGTTCTTATGATATGCTACTGTTCGATCCAATTAAAAACAACTGATTGAAATTAAAAATCTGCACCACTTTATCTCGTGTGCTACTGGATACCCCTCCTGTTCATCCCCTTCCTTTAGGTGTCTCCCCTTTTAGCCCCCTATTTCCCCCCCGAACCGGACGTTCCCGAATCAGCCTCGAGAGAGCGTGGCTGAGCAATCGACTCAGCAAACATTCATTGATGCATTACGTATTTGTAACGAGAGTGAGACACGAGAATAGGCGAAACTCTAAGCGGACAGCGCACGCTACTTTCATTAATATTGCAGCTGCAAAACCGGCGATTGGATAATCACATCGTTTCAAAATGCAAGGTGGTTATCAAAGCCGAGTTTAAACTTTTTGGATGGGACCACATGGCAGCCATAACAAGACGTACCACAGATTGTACCATCCCGCCGCAACGGAACTGGTTTACAAAATCGTGAGTACAGAATATTTGATTCACTGGCTTTGAAGTGCAGACTAACACTGGTTTTGAGGTGCAGACTCGCTGCGATTTGCAGCACTGACTGGAAGGTTGAAATCAATATTTGTACATGAAAACAAGTTGTATACACGTTAGTGCAAATATTTATTTGTGTTTTCTTTCGTACGAACATAAATAGAAGACCTGTACTCAGGTTCCTTCAAGGTAAAGCTTTATTGCGCAAGTCATCTACCAATTATATATTTTTTAAATTAAACTGTGCAACAGAATATTACTAGTTTCTCCATTTACAAACCTACCAGGAGCATTCCCAGTCACATGGTCGCTACACTATGAAATCTACCTCCCCGGTAGCACTGTTCTTGTTTTGCATGCAACAGGATACGACAAAACAGCCGCATCCAGCGCTGTTTCCGATTCTTGCGAAGTGCTGGGGGCGAAAACCGCCGGCCGATGGCAGCAGGTGCGCAGCGCGCCGGGCGACCGCACAGCGAGGCAGAGGCCCTTCGTTAAAACTTGGCCGCCTGCGGGCGCGACTGTGCTTTGTTTCCGAACAAACGCGACCAGTAATTGCGCTCGGCGATTCGCCTCTTTTTTTTTTTCGTTGTCGCGGCAACGGCGGCGTAATAATTTGGGCGCGTGTGTTCGGAGCTCTATTCTGCCTGGGCAAGTAACTTTCTGCGAGGGAAAAATCTCGTTTGCGCCGTGGGAAAGCTGCGACGTGCCGCGTCGTTTGTGGAAGCGCCGCGTGGAGCGCTGGGCGATAATGAGTCGTCGGCGACGCGCGAAGTGCCCGCGCCTTTTTCACGAAACTCGTCGCACTGGTTCGCGGAAGAATAATTGAATAATTGGCGTTTTAGAAGGGAATGAAAGGGCTGTCCAACATGCATTCGATTTTTAAGTAAATTGTAGACGTTCATTTAAGGATAAAATTAATCACTCAATTTCTCTCTTTTGTTTCTTTCTGTTTCTCTCACTTCCTCCCTCTCCCCTTTTCGCCTGTGTTACGGAATAACGTAGTTCGTAGTGTCTGTCACTTTCTCTCTGTCTTTCTCTTCCTATCTCTGTGTCTCTCTTTGTCTCTTCATGTCTCTTTCTCTCTTTGTATATCTCTTTTTGAATTTATTATATTGTAATGACGCTCCGGCTCAGGTGGGGCTCCGGCCTGACATCCGTTTTCGCGAATATCGCCCGAGTCTTTGAGATCATAAAGGATGGAATATAAGGGGATGGGGACTCTCAGTCAACTGGGCCATCTCCCAGCCCTAAGTATTAGAAAATGACTGGCCGGGAAAGGAAGTCTGGGACAATTTGTAAGTACTGTTCCGAACCCTCCTCGAATTGAGAGAATGAAGCGACGGAAACGATAACAGCTGCAGGGATTCTCATCTAGACAGTGATTGGTTTACACCTACCTTAGTACCAAACCTGATGTTGAAAATAGATTCTCCTCTGTCAAGATTAGAAAATCAAACCTGCCGATCTGAATTTCGGTAATGGACTCTTCATATTGCTAATGCAATTATCTAGAAATTGGAAAAACACACACAATCATGCAAGAGCACTTTTTATGAATAAACAACTGTATATTTATAAAATGGTAAGAGCTAGCGATTTCGTTCTGCAGTTACTTTTTAGCCTATAAAATAGATGGAGGAATGTGCAAAATAAAAGAGAATTTTACATTTAAAAATAATTTGTATTGAAAATCATGGACATGCGAGTTTTCTCAAATGCAACACAAAATAATAAAAAAGTTTGTAATCAGTATATTATTATGAAAGCAATACGAAGAAATTAAATTCTAAACATTAGGGAATGAAATAAACTTGTATCATGTATTATCGTTTTTATAATTTTTTCCTACTTAGCATGGACCATTATCTTTTAATCTATATAATATTTCAGAGTTTTTATTGACTTATTTTGAATTTATTTTAGTAATTTTTCTCTTCTAGTTTTTCATCAAAATATTATTAACTCATTCTATTTAGTTAATCAATAAAATGTTATTAATTCACTGTAGTAACGTTTCTACCTACCGTAAATGTTACAAGTCACATAAAAATTACCTCATACCAAGGAAATAGTCATTGATGCTCACACAACTTCGCAGTGCTAGAAACAACTTTATTAACCTAATTGTTTGCATTTAATGAGGTTCCGAAAGCGGCATTGCCCATTCACGTCTTACAAGAATTTCCGAATCGTTCGTCCAAAGGAAAGATGTAAATCGAGTCTTCAATTTTGATTTAAGGGGATTGAAAGGAGACTGACGATAGTGTTTACGAAAAATCATGTAGTCGGTAATATTTCTCTAGTTTGGAATATCACGCTTTCAAAATTTCACACGTGGTTCTTGGGTTTTCTACCTGTCTAGTGACTAGCAGAAGGAGGTTCTGGTCAGTTGCTAATACAAAGGGGAACCACAATGCTACTGACCCGCGCAGGTAATCGGTTCGTCACGACGGGATGGGCGTGCGAAGGGCAGAATTTGAGTCCATGGCAATCTGCGCCATTGAGAAGTCAAACCACCCTCCAGCAATGAAAACTCGATTGATTGATGATTCTGGGCTAAGGTCAAGAGACCCGTATGTGTGGTGTAGGTTCTTATCGTGGTGGTATCTTATGTGGTGGTGATTTTCCTCCATGGGCTGGAGAGATCAGGCGCCGACCTACGTCAGTTTACGGGTTTTCCCCCGAGGCATTGCTCCTGCTGGGACATGTTCTAAGCTCCAGACTGGTCTCCCGGCGTATGACAATGTAATGAATGTAAAAGAAAGCGTGCATAAGTAAGGTGTGATTATAGAGCAAGGAAGAGGAAGGAATGATCGCGCGCTGTTCGCCGCCCGTTTGTTAGGGCACTGCTCCGGCAGTCACCTGATGATGTTCATCGGAGAAACAATGGATAAGAGCAGCCGGCCGCTAGAATTCTTCTCCAGGCAGCGGCTGAATTCGATATAGCTATGTAACTAGTGTTGAAAATCCTGTCACTGTCGGGGCTCGAACCCTAGTGGCAAAGATCCTTAATATAGGTGTTGTGGTGCGTTATCGTTGGCATTTTTCATGAAATAATTGTAAACGTCATTGCCAACAAAAGTATTTAATATAAGAGCAGCTTTCGATGGCTTAGCCATCATCATCAGTTGTCTGCTTGCAGAAACTGATGCCGAACTGATGCAGAAACTGATCAGCCTGCAGAAAGCTGCTCTTATATTAAATACTTTTGTTGGCAATGACAACGTTTACAATTATTTCAAAGATCCTTAAATTGAAAACTCTTGAAAAATGCATGTTTTTCACCGAGAGAGCACTTCTGTGTCCATTTCAATGTTCCTCGTGGCCCACTCAGCTGTCGTTCTCTGGCCCACTATTAACAGGATTTGGGTGCTCCAAAATGTTGCTCGATTTCAAGTTGTTTCAGAGCTGTTTCAGTGCGATTTTAGTGCTGTTTAGTTGTCCCAAACTATAGAATAAAGCAAATATCCAGGTAAAGATTTTGTACGTGGAAATGTGTCGTAGGTTCATTAAACAATAATATAAAATTCGAAGAGAACTGAACTTTTACCACATTTCACATTTGACGATTTAGTTTGCATTTTGATTATTTTTTCGAAGTTTTTACTGATTATCTCGCCCAATTAATTTACTGTTACAACACTGTTGTTTGCCAGAAACTTTTTCACATGGTTGTGCACAAACTTTCACAGGTACCGATACCCATACTTAACGTCATCTTTCCCGCTTCTAATTGGCTTCAATACTCACCCACCCACTTCATTCCTCGATCAGCCTCCTGTTAAAAGCCGCCCAGCTGATGAGGTAATCTTTCCCAGCCCTTACAGCTTCCGTTCCAACGCGTCGTTTTGTTCGGAGCGTGCGCGGGAGGTTCAACTTTCGAGATTATATCACCCGCTCTCGAAGGAATGTTTGGCATTCCATCGCGGCTTAATTAGGTCGGGTCATATCTCGGCGCGGTGGAGCTGACCGCGACGTCATGTCGCTGCGCAGATTGCTGCGATCAAAACGCAAATCGAGCGAATTCCAGGACGTCTTCCAATTTCAGCCACGGCTCGCGGAAGCGGTTTTCCGTGAGCGCATCCATGCGTCGCTCGCTGTCTCACACAACTCGAGCGTCTCTCTCAGGCTTCGTTAGACATTGCTCGCGCCTCGCCATTGCTCAGCATATCAATACAAGAGTTCTCGTCTGGCTGAGGTGGCTCAGGGCATCAAATGATATCACTGCAGTTCCGCTGATTAGGAGGTCCTCCAACTAGATAGCTGGAGTCAAACTTAGACGCTGACTGGAAGAGAATTGAAGGCGCCGGATGCTCTGATCGGAAGTTTTCCGTGGTTTTTCCAATGAACACCAGTCGAATGCCAGAGCAGTACCCTGACAAACGGGCCACGGAATGCGCGTGATCTCTTTTTCCTCTTCCTTGGCCTATCCTCACCCCCTTACGTACACAACTTTACACTTACATTCATTGCACTACCACACATGTTGGGAGACCCGTCGTGCTCAGAGTTTGTCCTGTCCACTTCTGAAGTAGCGAGTATTGATAATGAGGTGTCAAACTCGGTTCCTGGTCATAGGCGAGAGGAGAGACACGTTTGAACGCATGCCGTCCCCTTTCTTGGTCGGGTGAATCTTCCGCTAGATGATTGATGGTAGAGTGATGAGATGTGAATGATTAAAACCGAATCATTATAGATGTATTGATGGTGGATTTGTTATGCATGAAGGTTCGAGACGTGAATCACATGCGAAGACAAGCCTTACGCAGGACTTATCTGCAGCATTTAACTCCACATAGGTGGACGCTGCTCTAAACCCTTGCGTTACCGACGCACACACTGAGAGTATGTATTAAAAATAGAGATAAATATAGAGAATATAAAATTAGAGTAATATTAAAAATATGTAGTTAATTTCTGGATGATCACTTCAAGTTATTTCATTATGAAATTACTTGAAAGTGATTTTTATGCACGCGGTAACTTAGAGTTCAATTCATGGACGTGGCATGGCTTCATTTAAAAATTGTAATAATTTGCTGACAAAAAACAGCTTCATCTTCTAAAGTAATTATCGCCCCTCTCTCTACTTTCAGAAGATTGAACATTTCTAGGTAACTGGCCTTTCGTATCGATCCCTTTATTTCATTTCATTTCGTTTCTCGCCACGTGCTCCTCTCGGCCCACTTCATGGCCCCCAGTGCCCTTGTGCCGCCCGGGCTTGGGTTTGAGAGTCGGCCGCTCGGGGCCCGGGATTGAGAGTCGGGATTGAAGCTGCCAGCTAATTGCCGCCGCTAATAAAACATTCAACGCCCAAGTCACAGCTTGCGCGCGCTCGCCCGCTTTCCCCCTGAATGCCTCGCGCCGCCCCGCCCCCCTCTCTCACCTTCGGCCCGACGCGCCACACCCCCTCCCCCGCCCCGCCCCGCCCCGCCCCTCCACGCCCCGCGTCCGCCGCGGATTACCGTCGTGAATGTAACTTGGTATTGAAGGCTGGCTAATCCCGTTTGAGCCACTCAAATTCCACGTTATCAATGCCGGGATTACCCCGAACGTCCGTCGGACCCAAAACGTAATTTGCGTCGCATTCAATTACTGAATACACACGCGCGTGTGTGCGCGCCCGCGCGCGCGCGCGAACCCGCGCCCCGTCGCCTCGTGCTGGCACCCTGCGCGCTTCGCGACGCAGCCCGGGGATTCCCCGAACGCACGCCAGGTAAAAATCACGTGATTAATGAGCGGGAAAAGTACGCGGTCTAAGCGGCTGCTAAGCAGCCCGCCGCGTCTCAGGTTATCCCGCTGTCGGCGCTTCGGTTGCATGGGGCGGTTCCGACGCGACGCATCCGTCTAGTGAATGCACGCGCGACTTTGTGTGTGTGTGTATACGTGTGTTCGTGTGTGTGTGTGTGTGTGTGTGTGTGTGGGAGAAATGGAGCGTTCGTGCTCTACGGCTGCCGACACATGTAAAGGCTTTTTGAACGCGTAATCATCAATTAATGATCAGGCTAATTAGCGGTGTGGAGTTTCTCCCGGCGGGCGCGTGTACGGGAGCGTTTAAGGTTATTCCACTGTCGCGCGCAGCGGTGCCGCCAGGATCGCGGGGGCGGGTCTGCTGGCGTGGGGACCGCGGGGCGCCCGGCGGTCGCTGCTGGGCGGGGCCGGGGTGGGGAACGGGGGATTACTCCTAATTTTGACGCGGGACACTGCGGCCGCGGGTCCTAAGCCCACTAATTACTGGGCAAGTGTCTTTCTGTCCGCGTCACTCTATACAGTGGGGCAGGAGCAGGGAGCTTGTTTGGTAGTGGCAGTTCACGCCAGAGAGAAAAAAGGGAGTCGGCACCTTCAGAAAAAGGAGTAAAAGGTAATTATTAAAATAAGGATTTATTGGCAAGAAAAACTGTAAAAATAGGCCCGCAAAAGAGGCATTAAAAATGTAAAATAGGTATTTAAAAATGTGAAATAAGTATTTTAAATAGGCACTATGTATTTTTATTATCCTAATTTATGTACTTTCGTTTTTGAAGTAAAAATAATACAAATTCGGTAGTGGTTGCAGATATATTGTGGTAATCCATAATATGGTAAAGGAAATAATCGTCTACAAAAGATTTAATAATTTTCATTAATTATTACCCAGAGTTAACTTTCGGGTACCTATTCCTCCCATTGAAAGAAGTGGCATTTATCACCTAACTTGTAATAACTGTAATTCAGCATATGTAGGCAAAACAGGCAAACAAATTTCAGTTATAATTAATTAGCATATTAGATGTTGGAAACAAAATTTAGACCTTTCCACCTTTCCCAATCATTTTATTCAATTTAACCATTCCTTTGAACATAATTATAATTTTAAAATCCTTCACTTAGTCAAAAATGACACAAAAATGAACGTTTTGGAGAACTTAGAAATTCTAAAACTTTTCAAAAATACTAATTTTTCTATCTTGAATGAATATTCCTTAATTAAAAGCAGTCTTTTTAAAATATTTTATTAACTAGCCCTTAATCATTCTTCTGACCTGATTTCCCCCCTTTTTGCAATCTATTTATCTAGTGAACTTGTTTAAAATATGTTCTTTATATAATTTAAAATTTTAGAATCTTCAAAATTCCTAATTTTCAGTCCTGTTTTTACATTCCTTTACGAAAAGCAGTCAATTTTAAATCTGTTTATGACTACCCTTTCTACTCTTTTGTCCCCCTCCCTCAATTGGTAGGCTTCCACTTTGCTGTACCCAGCATGTTTTGCAGTTTTCATTTTTTTACCATGTTGTGAACATTTTTGTGTTATCCAAGTTGCTTAGGCAGTAAGTATTTTCAATTTTATTTATTTGATATTATTTGTTTGTATTTTTTCCACTAAATTCACTGTAATTCTTTTGTTCAACTTGTGTTAATGTTTCAATTTTCTCTTCCTTGCTAGAGACCCTCTGAGGATGGGAAAAGTGTTTCCCGAAAGTTTACTATGGGTAATAATTAATAAAAAATATTAAACCTTTTGTGGACGATTGTTTCCTTTATCATATTAAAAATAATATAGTTACCTTTGTGGAATGTTTGCTTTCATCATTGTTCTGACAAATTATTTCGTTCATTGTTGGGCAATTCGGACAAAATGGTCTGAATCGCAGTACCTACTTTTACTTTTCATTACATTGAAGCTAATTATCTAATGCTACACAGTATGATCTTTTTTCTCACATTTAATTTAAATATAATTGAAATTATTGTATATTTAATCGCTCTGCATAACACAAATATTGTAACTAGTGGTGTTACAACAGTACATACCTCTCGCATTACATCTAAAAAAATATTTCAAAATTTGCGAACTTGAAAAATTCACAAAGTTTAACGAAAATGAGACCTGCGCCTTTGTTTTATGCGTTCCTTATTTTATCCGTGGGGAAAAACCTGAAGAAAATTTTTTAAGTACATTTTGAAATTTTTTTAATGCTTAGCATTAATTTCAAGCAGAAATTGTACCAAAACCACTCGTTTCAAAAAAATATATCTACATGACCTTTTTTAGAGATCTGATTTTTAGAACAAATTTCTTTTAAGACAAAATTATTTGAATTAAATATTGTACTTTTGCGATGTTAACTTTTTTAAATTTTCGATAATACAATCTTCGCGAAAAATGGAACCAGCACAAACTTTAATACCGTCCTTTGATACGTACGAGGAGAATATTTTTAGAAAAAACTTTCCCTCATTTTGAGTAAATTATTGTTTACAAATTCAAAGTAAAAATAATTTGACTACCCCAGCGGTTTTGTAAGCGTTTCAAAATACAAAATCCCCAAAGTGTGGTGGTAATAAAATGGAATAGATTTATCGATCATTGTTCGATTTCTCTGCAGGATAAAAACGAAAAAGAAAGGTACAATTTTAAAAACTTTTTATTAAGGATAATTGCTTTTTGATCAATTAAAATGAAAATAGGCAACATTTAGGCATGTAAACATAAAATAGACATTTATTCGTGAAACAGACATTTATATGCTCTTTAAAATTCACTTATAAAACTCCTAATGCCTCAAAATGAATAAGCAACCTTATTGAGATTTCCACTGAACGAAAAATTGGCAATTAGGCAAAAATACGCAGCTTAGCGATTGCCAAATATTGCTTTTCTTTTCCTGAAAATCAATTGCAAGTTCTTATTTTGGCAATAGACAATTCTTCAGGCACTAAATATATACCGTTCTCATGATTATTATATACACGATTTGCTCCGATTGATCTAATAATATTTAATATTATTTTAAGTGTTTGACTTTAAGGCTCGATTGAGTGAAAAACTAACTCAGGGTATTCAATATCTAATTTAATCACAATGTGCAAACCTTTCGTTAATTTAGTGATTGGCATCTTCGTAACTAGGCATTGCAGAAAGGACGAGCTAATTTGTAGAACATAACACCCTCTGTTCTCGCGATGCGAGCCTATCATACAGGATGCGTTGCGTTAAAAGAGATTAAAAGATTAATTTCTGTTATGAAATATCCACTTTTTTCTCTTTCCATAAACTGTCTAAGGAACTAGTTCAACCAAAATTCATTGGTGTTTTTTTTACACTACCCGTGTTCCATTTCTGCCTTTCTGCAACTGCCTAATTTTAAATTGATCGACTCTGCCGCCCCAGATGCTGCTGTGAGCTCGCGCGCGTTAATTAGAACTCCTGAAATACTTCTTGAAAAGGAAGCTTGTAAATTGGGCGTGTGTAATATAGGGAGAAATACACTGAAGAGTCGAAGAAAACTGGTACAGATATTCATACTGAAATAGAGAGATCTGGAACCAATCAGAATACGGCGCTCCACTCGGCAACGACTATATAAGATATCCAGAGCCTGGTACAGTTGTTAGATCGGTTACTGTTGTTATAATGGCAGGTTATCGCGATCTAAGTGAGTTTGAAAGTGATGTTATAGTCGGCGCAAGAGAGACGGGACATAGCATCTCCGAGGTCGCGATGAAATGTGGATTTTCCCGTACGACCATTTCACGACTGTACCCCGTGAATATCGGGAATCCGGTAAAACATCAAACCTCCGGTATCTCTTCGGCCGCAAAAAGATCGTTCAAGAGTAAGACCGGCGTTGACTGATGAGAATCTTATATGTGACAGAAGTGCAACCCTTCCAAAAAATTGCTGCAGATTTCAATGCTGGGCCGTCAACAAGTGTCAGCGTGCAAACCAACCGAGATATCGATATGGGGTTTCGAAGCCGAATGCCTACTCGTGTACTCTGAACTCGAGACTAAACGACACAAAGCTTTACGTCTCGCTTGGGCTCGTCATGACCGGCATTGAACTGTTGATGACTGGAATTACGTTGCCTGGTCTGACGAGTCTCGTTTCACATTTTTCGAGCGAATGGACGTGTATGAGTATGGCGACAACTTCGTGAATCCGTAAACCCTGCATATTAACAGTTCAAGCTGGTGGAGGCACTGTGATGGTATGGGGCCTGTGCAGTGTGAGTGTTATGGGACCCCTGATACGTCTAGATACGTCTCCGACAAGTGACACGTACGTAAGCATCTTGTCTGATCACCTGCACCCATTCATGTCCATTGTGCATTCCGCCGGGCATGAGCAATTCCTGCAGGACAATGCGACAGTCCACACGCCGAGAATTGCTTCAGAGTGGCTCCAGGAACACTCTTCTGAATTTAAACACTTACACTGGCCACCAAAATCCCCAGACATGAACATTATTGAGCACATCTATAATGCCTTGCACCGTGCCTTTCAGAAGAGATCTCCACCACCTCGTACTCTTACAAGTTTATGGACGTGTTTATGGGTTCACGCCGTCAATTACCTCTAGCACTACTTCAGACATTAGTTGAGTTCGTGCCACGTCGTATTGCTGCTCGTGAGGGCCCTTCAGGCAGGTGTACCAGGTTTTTGGCTCTTAAATGTAATAACAACTAACATACGGTATCATAGCAGATTGCACCAAACTGAAATGACGGTTAAACTATTGTTCACACATTTTCTCTCAGAGATGGCGACATACAGATTACACGCCGCATTTTGACATTACTCACTTGTTGATCGTTTTAGATTGGGAAGTCTAAAATCACTGGAGGAACAAAACCAATACGTTTGTTTCATTCACAGCGTCAAAAATTAGTTATAACGAAGCATATTTTTGATCTTTTAGCACTTTCGTATTAAACTGTTCAATTTTGCACACATGCTCAATCGAAAAATTTAGAAAGCGCACAATACGCATCTAATGCACGCTTTTTTAACACAATAATGAACCTTATAAGAGGAGAAAAAAGACACAAAAAAACATCAATCACTCATTGGAAATGACATATGAGTAAGCTTACGTATGGCACATACGTATTGAATTTGCTTCTCAAAGAATTCACTATACGCTGCCGATAATGTGGAGTGAGTCAGGTACCCTAAACCTTACCAAAAGAAAATCTAGTCTCGCCTCCTTGCTGTGCCAATGCTTTGTGCTGTTGCTGTGACAATGTTTTCCATGTCCGAAAACTGTATCGCACGTATTAAGCTCATCGATACCACATTCAGTCGGTAGGATTAGAGGTGCTGTAGGTACGTCTGCATTTGTTTTGTGAGACATTTATGTGTAATTAGCCAAATATACATACTTTCCATTGAAAAATAGAAGAAAAATTGTTATTCTGTTTTCTCTATGTTCCATACAAAACTATTTTTTTTACAAAATTGATTTGGCAAAAGTTAGTATAAATCGATATTTTACTATTACATGTTTTAAAATTTCTACCTTATTCGGCAACTACGTTGAAACAAGTACTTCCTACGGCGTTAACCGTCATACTAATCGTCTATCCACCATGGACTTTCCACCGTTTAGTGCTTATCGTGTAACGACGAAGTTTTCCTGCCCTCTTGAGGTTTCGCCAACCTCGCCAATTCGCAGAGTCCCCTGCCTCGCTGCGGTCAATTCCGTAGGTCACACGTGATCCACCCGTTGCACCGGATCCCCCGTAATGGCCGTCTGATTAACCTCCTATTAAGTTGGCTCGTCCGCCCCCTCGACCCAAGTCAATGACATTCTACCCCTTCTGCTTCAGCTTCAGTGAAGCACGAAGGGGGCGCGGGGAGAGGGGTTAAACGAGCGGCGAAGACTATAGGACATTCCTCAGACTAAGATCGAGGGGGCCCGTGTGTGTGACAACGTGAATTATATTTGCTCTGGTGTTGAGTTTTTGACCATAGTACGTAGTCGGAATTTCATATACCAGTGAAATTTTACCACATTTGTATCATGTGCCGTGTCTTAGTTTTTGATAGTTAGACAGGTCACTAAATATTATCATAAGGCGTGGGCATCGACCAATAAACGTAAATCAATAAACCACTGGAAGATAATTTCTTCGGTTCATCATTAGGACAGCCATATGTCTCCAGTATTTGAAATGTTAAGTTATGACATAAATGACCGTTTCCTCTTCAATACGAAAGTGGAGGATAGATGATTTTGTCCAATTTTTTAGCCATATTTATAACTTATGACTAATGTTTTAAATTCCCCAGATAAAACCCGGTGTGTTACTTCTGGTAAGGGAATTATATCCCGAGCTGGCTCAAAAACTCCAACAAACGACATTCTGCAAAACATTACCAGCCTGCATAACTCGAGAACAATGCACTCTAGTCCCTTAAAACCATATTTTATCTCCCTCATGATACATGGGATATTATCCTTATACCTTAATATACATCGACTGAGGTGTCTCAGGGCATCAACTGATGACACTGCAGTGTCTCCGACCGAGAGGTCTTAGTATTCGAGTCTCAGCAATGACAAGATTTTCAACAGCAATGACAGTCTCAGCAATGACAAGATTTTTAGATAGCTAAGTCGAACTCAACCGTTGTTTGGTCCAATTTCTCTATATATTAAAAAAAGAACTAGTTAAAGTAGAATATTTATGATCTTTTCTAAATGACATCATTTCAAAAAATTAGATCTTTTAATTCTGTAAAGCAGAATTTTTTGAGTAGTTTTTGTGATTTTTGCTTGTAGTTAATGCTATTTATAAAAAATATCAAAATCGGCGCCAAATTTGTCCTTTGATTTTTTCCCTCGAATTTTCAATGGACACTTTGGCATAGAACTAAGGCATAGGAATCAGTTTCTGGAAAGTCTCTACACTTTGAATAATTGCAAACAAAAATTAAACATTGCAAAACTACAATATTGATGATAGAGATTTTTCATTAATAAAATCTGTTCTTTAAAAACAGATATTGAAAAATGGAAAATGAAAATTGCAAATGAAAATATTTTTAAATCGTAGAAAGATTGAAAAAGTGGCTGGTTGGAAACACTTTCGTAAGTTCATGTGGTTTATAATATTACTTAGCAATTACAAATAATATGATAAAATGTATGATTCGTTGTAGCACTCCTTGTTACTTTTAAATAATGCTTGAACAAGTACGGAATTGCGCAGGTCACTAGTTAGGTATCATATTTTTTTAAAATTTATTTTTCATTTTCTGGAACATTTTCTGCACATTTTTCGTAACAATAGTCTTTAGTTTTCTTTAATTTCCACATAATGGTATAAACAAGTTTTAATGAAAAAAGGAAGAAATTAATAACAGTTATAAAAATAAAGACTTGGAAATAATGTTAAGTAAAATATATTTAACTCGCGAGAAAACAATATTATTTGAATAAACATTTTCTTTAATTTTGTTTCGAGTAATCGTGATTGGGTATAACAAACCTCCCACTATATTACTCCATTACCACACCATCATTGCAAAACGTAGTTGGACCCAAACAGACCACTGTGTGGATGAGAATTCTCAAGCCTGCCAGCTCTGTAGTAGTACGATTTTTGTTGTAAGAGATATTATTTTTTTAATTCGTTCCAAAAAGTTTACGTTTCAAATAAATAATTTTCAAATATGCGTTTTTTATCAGAAGGTTGTGTGGACTTCTATGAATTCTTTAGAATATATTTATTCCAAGGTTGTATATCTGTTAAAACTCTTATGTAGTCAATGTTAAAGTGTCGGTACTATATGCAAGTTAGGGGAGACCAGGGCAGGTCACAATTTTAGATTTATGATTTTTGGAGATATTGTGTTTATAGTTTCTTTTTCTGTTATTAGTGCATCGCGTAATATGAACCCTTGGCTACATTTTCCATCCAAATGTAAGGGTATAGCATCATTTGGCAAGTCAGAAAAGAAGTTCTCTCGAAGTAATTTTTTGAGACAACCTTCCCCGACTCCAGATTGTCACAGTCAATGGGGTTGGTTGTTCCAGGTTAGTTTAAATGAAAAAGTAGACATTAATTGGCATCGAAAACATATTTATATTAAGAAAATAAATATTAACCAATGTTATTGACAATGCAATAAGACATATTAAATACCAATATTTAAGAATATGGCTGATATGAGCATAGTCACTTTTGACAATTTTGACATATATAAAAATTATTTGGTTCAGTGGTACATAATTCATACCACTTCTTACATTCTACCCATTTTGTCTTAGTTTTACTGTTAGAAAACTATTCAAGACAAACTAAACAAAAATATCATTATCCTCCTCTTCGTAACTTATTGATATTTTTAATCCCTTCTTTTTACTTTCATATTTTTTGCATTCTCATTAGATTTAGTTGTTTTTTCAAGTGACGTTTCTTTGATTTTGTTTTTGACTTTTTCAGCTAGTTCTTGATGATTTTCTTTAACTGGTGAATCTGCTAAAATTGCTGTAACTCTTGTGCGGGAATTATTTCTACTTGTATTTGTCTTTTGTCAGCTTTTGATAAAGATCTTACCACAACAGGTGACTTGCGCCCATTACTGGACGTGAGTTGAGGTTCATCTGAGCACACATTGTTGGACCCGGTTGAGGTCCAACTGTATTATCTTGAGTTGTAGCTGGGTGCTGTTTATTTGGATGCTCTGAAAACTGCTTTCCAAGCTGTTCTTGACGCTGGCTCACAGGGTGCTCTCTGACGGCTACGTAGCTTGGATAAAACTCCGCATCTGTGAATATGTCACAATTTAATGGATATATTTCTATGATAAATAAAGGATGTTGTCTGGTATCAATAACTTTTTTATTAAACTTATGATCGTTTGGATCGCATAGCGATCATCCTCAGAGCTTGCAGCTTCCTGGTCGAAAACAAAGTTCACAGAATATATTCCAGTGCACAGAAATCCTGAAGAAAATTATATTTAATATAACCATTGCCGAAGTTCGAAGTGGTGGAACGCTGAACTATCATTTGATCATCGATTTCATCTTGGGGAAATTTCTTACAATATCTTGCTTAATTTCGATAATTGATTTGATAATCAGATGAAGTAATACGTATTAATAATACATCCTTTTTAACATTCCTCAATTCTGTAAGCATTATGTATGGAGCAACTTCTTCTCTGTTGGTCTTTTTTTATAATTTCTAACATCTTTACCTGAAACAAGCGATAAGAAATAATGAAAGGACCTGCAGGGCTAGGTTGTCACATGTGATAACCATACCCGCATTTTTTGTGACATGCAACCCCGCACAGACCTTTTGAACAAAAGCTGAGCAGGAAACACAAACATTGCTTCTAATTCCAATGTTACTACATAATAACTTTGTGAAACTGCTGTCAAATAACAGTAAATAGTTGGAATCCAAATTTCATTGAATAGAGAGTGAATAATGAGCATTAATTATATCAATAAATGAATACTCCCAACTACAAAAATATAAATCTCAAATAACATCCAGAAAACTATCAACAGGACCTCGATATGGCGTAACGCACCTCGGAATGTTGTGATTGTAGTGTGGTTTGAATTTATACCGCCAGGGATCAGTAGCGACTGACATGGAAACTTGTGACAACCAACTCGTGTGCCTGATTAACTTTTAACATTTATCAAAACTAAATGATAAATTCTTACAATTTTGAAGGAATACTTTAAAGAAGCAATATAGATGTGTTATATACGGTGACATTAGTTATTTATAAACAATCTAAATTAACGATATATTTAAAGTGAATCTAATTTTTATGCAATAAAAGTAATAATACTAAAATAATATCATTTTATTCAGTAAACTTTTGTGTTTCTTAATTTATAGTGAGAATTTCTGGCTTTGATTAGTTATTACCACTATTCAAGAACGGTCAGTAAATAAACGAGTTAATAATTGCCAACTACCATGAACCAAATTACATATTTTCAACAGATCGTGAAATGTAAGATTGGATACATTCCCAAAAGTATTTCCAAAAACGCATTACATGTTTATTTTTCCTATAGTGGCAATAAAAGAGCACGGCCACCACTTAATCTTCCAAAACTCTACTCGCGAGACGTGATCCCGCCGTCAACGAAGCAGTAATCTGCGCGCTAGCCTAGTCATGTGGCAACCCGCCTGCCGCTAGGGGCGCTGCTGGGGTTCCCCAAGGGCGCAAATGGAGGCGGATTGCAGAGGGGGCGTCAGGGGCCCTTTCCGACCGCAGTACGCCCTTCCCCCACCGCCCTCGCTGCTTTATGCCACCGGCCGGGCCGGGAAACGTCGTCATTAAAATTGAAATGTGCACGCTTTGGAAATTGGGACGAGCTAATTAAATTTATTATTCACGCCCGCGGCCGCGGCTGTGGCTTTGGTTTCGGCGGTCGAGCGCGGCGTCGGCGGCGGAGGAGGAGGGGAGGAGGAGGAGGAGGAGGAGGAGGAGGAGGAGGAAGTGGAGGAGAGGAGGAGGAGGGGAGCAGGTGGAAGAGGAAGAGGAGGAGGAGAGGAGGAGGAGGGGAGGAGGAGGAGGGGAGGAGGAGGAAGAGGATGAGGTGGAGAGGAGAGGAGGGGGAGGAGGAGGGGAGGAGGAGGAGACGACGTTACGGTGAATGACGTAGGCGGCTGTGCAGTCGTTGGGGAGGTGGCATGATATAGATGGGTTGGCGGATTGTCGAAGTAGATGGAGGCAATGGTGGAGAAGCAGATGGTAGCGCAGGCAAAGGTAGAGGTGACCAATAGCTCAGCGTCAAATCGTGTGTGCACAGGCGAGCGGAAAGCGGAAGCGATGATGGAACCTTGTGTGAACATGGAGGCTTCACAGGAGTCCAGGCGAAGGCGGAGGTGGAAATGAAGACGGCAGAGGCAACTGGGTGGAGGAGACTGGGTGGTTTCCTGGATGTAGGGGATTGTGGAGAAGGAAGGGGAGGAGAAGGCAGAAGTTGGAAGAATTTTAGACGGAGGTGGAGGTGTTTTGGCGGAGGTAGAAGAAGCGAAGACCAGGATCTAGAACCGGAACTAACTGAACTAAATGCGCGCGCGCTTTTAAGCTTTCGTTTACGAAGATATGAATTTGTACGCTGGCAAATGATATGCAAGTTTCCATTTAAAATGTTTTTGACCGTTGCTGCCTGCATTTTGCTGTTTGGGATGAATTTTAACAACATTTCTTCCGCTTCTATTGTCAAAACAATTAGCTTTTGTATATCTAGTTATTCTATTAATTTCTGCCACTTATTCGCCCCTTTCGTATTGATAATGACCATGATTGATGGAAGGTATTTATCCATGAACTCTATTAATATTTATTACCCGAAAGAGAAAATTTTTTAAACTGTATTTAAGTAATGTCACATTTCAAGAAAATATACTAATTTCATATCTTTGTAGGTAACATATTTACTATTTGTATACGTAAGCTTCCCCAGCTCGAGTTCCTGACTTTTTGGCTCTCAGGGTGACGCCGCGTCGTTGGCAGAGAGGCCGACATTTCACCTGTCATATCGCAGGCTTTTTCAGGGTAGTGACGATGAAAGTGTGCAAATATTTAATTACGTTTTGCATCATTTGTATTTCGTATTTTAAAATTTATTCCTAATACAGAAATAGAACAATATTATGGCAGTCCTTTTGTCCACCTGCCAGTCACTCACAGATTTGGACATCTGGAGGAGAATTCATTACTTCTTGCGGATCTATCCCAAAGATATTACGAAATGGCACTAAAAATAGTGATTTTGCGTTTTTAGGCAACTAAAAAACACAATGAGATACATTTTATGATTTCAGTAAATATAATAAACACAATTTTATTATGTTAATGCATGTTAATTCATCGTCACTCAAGGGAAGTAACAAGCAGCAATGTCAGCGACATAATTTTAGTATCAACTATTGCTCGAATAATATTTCTTAGTACTTGACAGCTAGAGCTGAGTTTATCCAATCATAGGTTTCAAATTGTGATGTCACTGCAGATTTGCCGATGCTTATTAAAGAAATAAAATCTTACTCCGCGAAGCAACTGCAAATTGTAGAAGCCCAAGCGTGATTATGGATTGATTATGCGCCGTGTTTGAGGTTCTGTGACGTCTACTGCTGTGCGCTGTCATAGCGATTTGTTTCTTCCTACTCTTACTGTTGTTGTGGTGTGATTCAGGAATGATGTCATTCCCAATTGTCTGCCAGCCGGATAAGATGCAGCATAACTCTACCCCACCCACAGCTGTGAAGCAGACAGAAATATAATATTTCAATGCAACTACGAGATTATTGTTGAAACGCTGTGAATTGTATCTGCGATCTTGAACTTTCAACGGCCCTCAACATTAGGCGTGCGAAGAGGCAACGTGACTTGGGATCCATTGCGCACGGTTAGTTTCATTGATGCGCAAAATAATATTTACTGAAGATGGGCAAAAAATATTGCGATTGGGCTTATAATAGTGATTTAGACCTGAACAAATATATTTGGAGTCTTAGCACTCACAATTGTTTCAAAGGAAAGGGAAGAACGGTGGCTGTGGCTCCGAGAACATTAGCAGACAAATTTTTTTCGTTTTACTCCATCCACAGTCAAGTTGCGTCGTTACAGATGTATGTTACAGACAATGGTTACGTGTGTGTACCATCTTGGTATTTGGCCCAAGGAAATTGAGGCGAATGTGCCTATGACGAGTTCTTCCATTTTCGCCATCCTACAGACGTCGTCGTTTGGTGGGGTGTCGTGAACGAGAATCTGTAAATTGGAACCAATCAAGTCGCGTATAAATTCCACAACTCCTTTTTGTTTCATACTTAAAAAAATAAATGTATCATACACATGAAAATCGAACAGACATTTCTAAAAACTGAAGAAATAAAGAGATAAACAATCTGAAAAAATCTTGAATTAAACTGCAATTTTTGACTGACATTTTTTTCAACAAAATTACTGTGCTTAACAGGAAGAGAACATTATGGAAGGAATCATTGTCTTATTAAACGCACAACATTCTGAATTTATCACACTAGCTGCTACTAGTGAATTTAAAATGTTTGCATCATCGGCAATATTTACGCACTTGAAGGAAAATAACGAGCCTTCAATTGGATTTCGTGCAAATTCGGCCATTGGAATGAAACAGTTTTTATCGCAAAGTCGCACGGGCGTGTGGCGCCCGCCTGCAACGACCTGCACAGATCGCGGTGCGGGGTCATAGTCGCATGCGATTGACAATCTGATCTACAACAGACCACGAGCAGCGACGCAGATATTGCTTGCGAAACAATCTACCAGGGTTTTTTTTTGAGTGTGAGCGCCCGGTAAAACTGGAACGCGACGGGGAATCAGATCGGTAACTGAGGCCGAATGTCGGTGGATAATAGCATACTGGCAGAACAATTCGCCCATGCTCTTTATATTATGAGTAGGGGGCGGAAAATTATTTTTTCTTTTCACTTTAGAACAATGCCGTTTAGTATAGAAATTAATTTTATGTTATAACGAAACGAAACAACACATTTTTATCCGTAATTTTTTTTTCATTTTTCGTCGATTTCGACTAAAAGTCATATTTTACCTTTTTATTGCATTTTTGCTTATTTAATCGATTTTAATATAATTTTAATGGCACTTGCTTCAAACAATATTTACGAGGTGCAACAAATGAGTAGCCTTTTTGATTTCTTCGCTCAAATAGTGTAATATCAGCCGTTATGAGAACTATGTAATCTAAGGTTCCTGTGACGTTTCTCCGCGCCATTGTCAGTTCGGATGATTACGTAATAAATAAAGGTAGAGATTTTCATTTAAAGAACAGTCCAAACCCAACGTTTGCAAGCTGAGTTCTCTTGAACAAAAGGAAGAAGCCTCGATTACAGCAGTAACATATCCAACAGCTTGAGTTGTTCATCTGAAGTGGTTTTGATAAATATTTTACGTTATTTTTTCTTTGTTTTAGGTCAATTTTAAGATCATTTTATTGATAATTTTTGGCAACGTTTTGGGTCATCAAATTCCGCCCCCTAATTATGAGAGACTTGGCGGCCGGGTGAATATTTGCAAGCGACAAACATCAGACCGGCAACTGACTCCTGTCGGTGGCTCTGGCGGGTTCTGCTTGCAGATCAATTATCCCAAGTTTTTTTTAAATTTTGAACATCTAGCAGCCGAGGCAACAGTCGCATGTGCAAGGCAACCAGATTGGTAACTGACCATAGGCAACGGCGACGGACAGCACCAATTACGGAGGATTTCTCCTAGATCATTTTTATTGTGATCCCCCGGTGATCGACAGTCGCATGCGACAGGCAATCGGACTGGCAAGTGTCTCCAGAGGCCACGATCGAGTGCATCACTTGCGAAACAGTTATCCTATGTTTTTTTTATTGTGAGCACTCGGTGGCCGTGCCAACTGTCGCATGCGATAGAGAACTGTTCCCAGGTGGCGGCGATGGAAGGCACTGCTTGCTGAACATTTCTCCTATTTTTGTTATAAGCACTCGACGACCGGAATAAGTCGTATGCACGAGGCAACCAGACTGGCAACTGACCCCAGGTGGCGGTGATGGAGCGCAACACTAGCGGGAACAGTTCTCCTAAGTTCGTTTTGTGATCACCCGGCAGCTGGGACAACAGTCGCAAGCGCCGGGCAACCAAACTGGCAACTGATCCCAGGCGGCAATGGGGGGCACCACTTGCAGGGCAATCCGGCCGTGTTCTTTTTATTGTGCGCGCCGGGCAGCCGGCGGCGGGGAGGTCGTGGTTCGGGGGCGGTGCTTTTTAATATTCCCGTCTGTATAAGTTTACGGTCAATATTCCCGTGACCTAGTTGTTCGCGCTGGAACAATTTTCCGGAAACGGCGTCGGATTACGGCGCGCGGTCGCACGGGTCCGCCCGGCCGCGGGAGGAAGGCGCGTTGGCCCGCGGAGGGCCGTCAGCCAGGGCCCCGCCAGCGGAGGGGCGCGGCGAAGCGGAGAAGCTGAGAAGAGGTGGGTGGCGGACACACAGAGGAACGGTCTGACAGAGAACTAGTGTCGGAAAGAAAACGGTAATACGTTGTTTGAGGGGTAGGAAGGAGGAAAAAGGAGAGCGGGGTGTAGCGTGTAGGGAATAGAAGTGAACAGGGGGGGGTAGAAAAGGGAGAGAATGAGGATAACGAGAAATAGAGGCTGCCAAAATGTGAAGAGCTACAGAGTGGAGAGCAGAGGTGAAATAAATGTATAAGAAATAAGTGAAGGGGAGATGAGGGAATGGACGCGGGCATTAAGAAGAGATAATTTCTGACATACAGATAGAAAGTGGAGATGAGGGAAGACAGTAAGTGGGGACTACCGTATTGAAAATAATATTAAAACGTAGCTTAAAAGGGTATTGATATACTTGTGAGACGTCGTTAGCGTCACATTATAGTGAGACGTCATTGTTTGTACAATTATAAATCATATTAATCAACATTATTATCGGTAGGTTAGCAGATTTCGATGACATCCATCATCATGAGATTCATCGGCCAGAAATCAGGTTTTAAATCTTGACTTAAAAGAATATAAACGTTGGTCAACACAATATCAACCTTTTTCAGAACAAGAGGAGGAGTCGAGTGCGAGTAACTTTAACGGCTTGCAGAATTTTGCCATGTGCTTAATATCAACAACAGGAAGGGATTTTGTTAGAGTTTGCTTGACAAACACAATGAGAATTTAAAAATTAATGAAGAAAAATTGTGCATGTCTTATAAAAAAGTAATCTCACAGATATAATCCAATTAGAAATGTATAGGAATAAGAAAAATATAAGGGAATATTAAAGTAAATAAAGAAATAAATAGATACTTCAAGAGCATTTTGTTAACTGCAACACACTGTGTTACATGTCGTGATACAATGTTGTTATGTATATCAATTAGACGTATGATATTAAACTTACAGTTTAATGCTTGGTCATCATAATCTGAAAAATGTGAGAGTTGTTTGTTTTTAATGAGCTATTCATTTATCATTTTAAGTTTTCAACTAAATTTACTAACTTAATGGTTCGGGTCTGCATTGTAGTAATTCTAATATTTGTAATTTTTGTATTGTTACAGATCTCTATTTTGTTGAAAATATACACGCTGAAGTATCAAGATTTTTCAATTATAAATTTGGAAACTTCTCATCTCAACCACATTATCTTCACAAAAAAGTAGTTGCCTTAACTTTCGAAGTAATCCTCTAATTATAAACACATTAATAATGTACTCGTATCTTGTTTATAAAATAGTAACTGTTCACATCTAGCTCCATTTTTGTTGTTTACATTAAAAACACAAATCTATCATACTTTTTAAGTTGTCAACGGAAGGTTGAGAAATAAAATGGAGAGTAATACTGGGAATCTTGACCCTTGAATATTAAGTTTTATTCTTTCCGAATGCAGGCGATTCCAAAACCAGCAAGATCGGTAATTTAAATGATTATATTTCAAAATAATGTTTGAAATTGTTAAGGGTAATTTGAATACTTTTAGTTTGTGGATTTCACATTTTGAAAAATTGCATTTGTTTTTAATTACCTTGTTTCACCAAAATTTTAAGTTTTTTAATCAGATTATATTTTAATATATTCTAATTTTTAACGTTCAAATAAGCTCAAATACTTAGTGTATGGTCTTTAATTCTTAGACCAGATTATATATAGTATGTTTTCTTCTTTGTACACATTTTATTATACAAAATATATTGTAATACAATATTTTTAATATACTTAAAATATCTGTAATAAAACTGTTAATAGTTTTTTTTAAATTGACTATTAAATTCACTTTCTGAGACGGGCTAAATTCTCTTTTCCAATTGGAGATTCAAGTACTAAACTCTAATCTTGTTCTATATTGTATTTTCTAATAAATGTGTTGCCCTAATATTGTGTATTACTTCAATTGATACAACTACCATAAATATTTTTAACAAACCCTTCTACGCCTCAATTAGAACTAATTTTTCATGCGTAGAGTATTTTTTGAGGTATCAGATAAATAATTATGCATCAATCTCACACTCTTATACTAAAAGCCCTGTTTTTAAAACCTTCGTTAGTTTATCCAAATTCTCAGATTTTTTCTTTTTTAGACAAATTTATTTCATATCAATTATTTGACTTGTAATTTGGCAAAAATATTATTTGAGAATTCGCGAGATCAATACTTCCAGTGTTCTATTGAATGCTTAGTAAATGCTTGTAACGTGATATATTGTAATAAAAATACTATTCTAATCGGAGTCGATAAGAAATGCTGTGTGAAAATTTAATTTCATAACTAGGTTCAGCCTAATTGTCAACTGCAAGTTTTCTGTAGTGCGCCTAATACCATTATACAATAAATTGATTGCTACGAACAGTTGATCTATTACATAACTAATATAAACCTAATGTAATTAATATTGTTTGTTGAATAACTTACAAATTAACTGAACACTAGTTTAAATTATTCGTTAGCTTTCATTTGTGGCGTATCGATATTTGAGCAATTTTCCAGCACGAAATTAATATCATATACAATATTCATTCTTCATCGAAAGAGTTTTTTACTAGTTTCAAAAGATACTCTGATATGATGATCTGTTATCCTCTTAAATACATTTTCCAGAGAAGATTTCATCAAGTAAAACAATGCATAATTATTTGTATACATCCTTAATATAAAATGCTGATTTTTGTTAGTTTATTTTTTACACTTTTTACATTTTTTACACTTACTTTTTTAAGTACGAAAGAAAACCCCGAACATTCTAATAGTTATTTATGATACGACTGGTAAAATCACTTATACCATGTGTGTTATACGCTTTATTTTAGACAGCCATACTGACATTCATTTTATATTAACTCAAGTAAACAAATCATTTAGTTGTATACTATGTTAAGGTAGTTTCGAAACAACGTTTTTCTCTGTCTCATCGCGTCAATCATTTAGACGTGCCATTAAAGTACTGACGCTGTTACTCAAACCCACCATAATTATCGCAATTTATGTGTTACTCTCATTCCAACCATCGTCAGAGCTGTTGTTCCACTTACTAGGTCGACGTCGCACTCTGAAGGGCGAAGAGACCAAATTGCACAATCAGCGAAGAAGGAAACGCCTCCAACGTTCATCGTATCTACTTTCTTATAAGCTAGTGTATACGGAAAATGCACGTAGAATAAAGATAGTTATGCAACGCATGTTTGAAGATCCTCAGATTTCGGAAAAGTGGTTTTATTAATCTGTCCATCTCTCCCCCCGTCATTCGTCCATCTTTCCGTCCATCCTTTCGTCTGAGCATTTACTGTCGGCCGGTTGTCCTTTTATTTTTATTTATTTATTTATTTATTTATTTATTTATTTATTTATTTATTTATTTATTTATTTATTTATTTATTTATTTATTTATTTATTTATTTATTTATTTATTTATTTATTTATTTATTTATTTATTTATTTATTTATTTATTTATTTATTTATTTATTTATTTATTTATTTATTTATTTATTTATTTATTTATTTATTTATTTATTTATTTATTTATTTATTTATTTATTTATTTATTTATTTATTTATTTATTTATTTATTTATTTATTTATTTATTTATTTATTTATTTATTTATTTATTTATTTATTTATTTATGTATTTGAGATAATCAAGGGATATTTGACGTGTCGCATTCGGGACGCCGCAAGACCCGGATTTTCGCATCTCAATATCACGCCAATCTCGCGGGGATGTTCATCATACATTTGTAAAATAAATTTCGATTACTACATTTGTGAAACATTTTTCGTGCATTTTTGAAACTGAGTTTGGAAGTTACAGAAAAAGTGCGCAACGCATTTTACTGCCATCTCGGCCCACTGCGCGCGCCACCATCGTCGCCGCGAGGGCCCTCCCCCTCACGCGCAGTGCCCCGCGATCGGCGCATTCATTATTCATGGCATACATTAAAATACATTAGGCGAAAGAAAACATAAGTAACGATATTCCATTGTTAAAAAAATAATACGCGAGCGAAGCGGCTGCGTGGCGGAGCCGAGCGCCTCACGCGACCTCGTCACCGCCTCCCCGCCCACGCCCAGGCGCCCACCTCGCCACACGCCCACTTTTGCCTCGCCCGCCCGCGGCGCTCCTCCCGCCCACGCCAGCCTTCGCCTGCGCCGTTCGCTCCGAGCTCCACCTCCGCGCGCCCCATCGCCTTGCCCCGCCCCGCCCCGCCCCGCCGTCCCACCTCGACCTCTCTCTCCTCCGCACTACCCGCACCACTCCACTCACTCTAAGCCACCCCTCTCCAACTGCCACCTGCCCCTCCCGCTTTCCTCCCCTGCCTTCTCGCCAGCCCCTGCCTGTCGCACCAGCTCCCACCCGCCCTCATCTGCACTACTCGCACGGCCTGCCCCGCCCACTCTAACCCGCCTCTCTTCAGCCCCAGCTTGCCCTCTCCGATTCCATCCGCTTTCGTCGGCACCACTTGCTTCGCCCACCCGTCTTACTTTAACCCGTTCTCTCCCATTCTTGCCATCCCCACCTGCTCTCACACTCCCTCCACTCACTTTCTCCCTTCGTATACCTGCCCCTTCCCGCTCCTTCTCGCCCACCCCCGCCCGCTTCAGCTCTCTCTCGCTCAGTCTTGCGCCCTGTCCCGCGTGCTCCCCATCTCTTCCCATCCTATTTAGACTAATAAAACTCCGCATTTCCTACGCGCCACTTCTTGTTCTCACTCCCCACGACCTGCACGGACATCCACCGGTCTCGCTTTCTCGTCCTCCGCGCTCAACACTGTCCACCAATGTCCCGTCCCCAGTTCATCTACCTACTCCTGGGAAGCGCGGCCTGCCTCTAGCGCCCTCACCATCTCGCTGTCCAGAAGCCTCACCACCATCCCTGTCGCCCTCCAGCTGTCACCCATCCACCCTCCCACTTTCATATCCTCTCTCTCTTCTCGAGTCCTTTCGTCGTGTCATTTTCTCCTTTTCTTGCCCTCTTAGCTGCCCAAATCGCTGTCCTCCCACCGGGAGAGATGGCTCAGGGCATCAACTGATGTCACTGCAGTACCTCTAATCGGGAGGTCCTGGGATTGAGTCCTGACGCTAGCAGGATTTTCGACACTAGCTTGTCAGCTACGTCGAATTCAGTCGCTGTCTGGAGGAGAATTCCAGCGGCCGACTGCTCTGATCGGTGGTTTTCCGTGGTTTCTCCGATCAACACCAGTCAGTACCCTATCAATCAGGCCACTGACCGCGCGCAGTCTATCCTACCTCTTCCTTGTTCTATCCTCGCCCTCTATACATACTTACACTAACACGCACTACACAAGCACACATGCCGGGAGACCGATCGGGAGCTTAGAGCATTGTGCCCCGCTGGTAGGAGATACCTGGTTGAGGGAAAACCCCGCTAGCCAGCGGAAGGTCGGCGCCGGATCTCGCCATATAGTGAGGGAAAAATCACCACCATGTTCCGAGCAAAAATATGCACCACACTTACGGGACTAATGCCCCTGTTGGTAGACGGGCCCGGAATCACTAAAACAATGAATGAATCAAAGCTGTCCTCCCGCCCATTCTCGTTCCTTCGCGTTCTCCCAGCATGCAGTGCTTCCGCCCGCCCTTGCTCCGTGTTGTGTCAGCCGCTCGAGCTCCCTCGCTCTTCGGAGCGGACACCCTAGGAGGAAGTTAGTGTTTTATTGCACGTGGATGGGCCTCACCAATAGGCGGGCAACGGTGTTACAGCGTGTGTTTTTATTGCACGTGGATAGGCCTCTACAATAGGAGAGCAGGGGTGTTACAGCGTGTGTTTTTATTGCACGTGGATAGGCCTCAACAATAGAAGAGCAGGGGTGTTACAGCGTGTGTTTTTATTGCGCGTGGATAGGCCTCAACAATAGGAGAGCAGGGGTGTTACAGCGTGTGTTTTTATTGCACGTGGATAGGCCTCAACAATAGGAGAGCAGGGGTGTTACAGCGTGTGTTTTTATTGCACGTGGATAGGCCTCAACAATAGGAGAGCAGGGGTGTTACAGCGTGTGTTTTTATTGCGCGTGGATAGGCCTCAACAATAGGAGAGCAGGGGTGTTACAGCGTGTGTTTTTATTGCACGTGGATAGGCCTCAACAATAGGAGAGCAGGGGTGTTACAGCGTGTGTTTTTATTGCACGTGGATAGGCCTCAACAATAGGAGAGCAGGGGTGTTACAGCGTGTGTTTTTATTGCACGTGGATAGGCCTCAACAATAGGAGAGCAGGGGTGTTACAGCGTGTGTTTTTATTGCACGTGAATAGGCCTCAACAATAGGAGAGCACGGGTGTTACAGGGTGTGTTTTTATTGCACGTGGATAGGTCTCTACAATAGGAGAGCAGGGGTGTTACAGCGTGTGTGTACGAAGTACGAAGCTTCTCGCATCATCACGTATCCCTTCTGAAACGTCATATCGGTAGAAATCAATCACCTCATCCACTATTGGCATTTCCATCCCACGTGCAGTAGACGCGTAGCAGAAAAGTTAACTGTCGTCATCTGTCAAAAAAGGGAGGTCATAATGACGAAAGCTTCCTCCCTCGGCGACGCTATGATGATTATGGCAATCAATTTTGTGTGCCGAGAACAGGTAGCAAAAGTATTCATCTAAGATTTTTGAAACAGTATAAGAGTGAATTGTACTTTGAATATTAAAAATTATTAATATACGAAAATAAATTTATCAAATCTGTGTGTATATGCTTTGAATCTTTTGGCACTCTACACTTTTACATTTATTTTCATTTTAACTTTATTTGATATTACATTGTTATTTATTTTTCAGCTCTCATCCATGGAAACTAGTACTTACCTTCCTTGTTTATTAATTGGAAAGAGTTACTTTGCGTTATGCGTATGGTAAAGTCGACTTTGTCGTACGTGTACCGTAAAGAAGACATGATCATAAAACAGCAGGGTTCTACGCGGGAAATGAAGCACTGCGGAGATGAATTAATGTGGCTACCTCCTCGCATACTGAGAATAATCTCAAGTGTATGTTCTTGTTAATTACTATGAATTCGTTCTAAAAAATAACTCGTACAGTACACAACTCGTACGGCAGTGTCATTTGTGTATTCGTTTCAAAATGTCGGATGTGGTCATAAAGTCACATCTCCTGTCAACATTTAATTATAAAATACTCATTTTCTGTACTATTTAAATAACTACTACATTCTCCCATTATTAAAATCTCCAGACATTTTGTGTACAAGAAAAGTCTGAGTGAACTGACACTAATGAATTCATTACAATTTTAGTGGTTAGCCTTTGCCTTCACGAGATAAAATTAATAGATTTTTGTCCCAGAACACTGCGCTACACATCATTCACCGTTGTATCCGAGTTCACATAAACACAATATGGGGTTAGAACCAGCTATTCTTAATAAATATGAAAATTAATATCCATTTTCTTTCTTTCTTCAATAAATGTAACTTTATTGAGTTACTCTATCAATCCGCCAACAAATAATACCTCGGGGATCTCGGAGGTTTTTGATGCATTCTACAATAATTGCCTGAATTTTTTCAACAGGTGTGCGGTATTGTGCCTTCTCATGATGGGGAAAAGTCTATTTCTCGGCCCTTGGCGGGGCGTGGTTGCAGGGGCGGTCGCGCGCTGTCCGTGGCTCGTTGAAGGCATTACTCCAGATATCCGTTGGAAATGATCACAGGAAGCGCACGAAAGCGATTCGCGTCTTTTGACGTTCGCGTCTGCCTGACGTCATGACTGACAATGACTTTACCGTCTTTCGACGTCTCAGAGATGCGAATGTGTCGGGTTCGCTCACAATACTCAATTAGGAGTTATACGCGGAATGTATTGAATTGGATTGAATTGATGCCTTATTTTACGTGGCGAGACTCGGGCCATCAGGCCCCCTCTTCCGTCTGACCACGCAAATTTCGCTACGCTCCTTTCACCGACTAGCAGAGGAAGGAGGTATTTCTTGGGCGAGGAACAGGCGATTTGAATTTCGCTCAGAGGCGTGATGCTTTTTTACATGCAAGTAAATCTGCTAACATGGGACAGCCAGCTTTACTTCCCCTCCGAAGGCGTTTGAAGGATTTTTTCGCCCTTAAAAATCCACGGCTACGATCGGGTTACACCATCGCCGCGCGCAATGTATGTAACATACTTCTGTTTGCGGTTTATTCTGATGTGTATCCTGACATTGTGTGACATCCTGAAATTTAGTGATCTCATTCCTAGTCCTTCCATAATTTTTAAATGGTATCTCAGAACGAAGGTAGGCATTGACATTTAAATCTGAGGAGACTGCACGAGCAATGGCGTAAAAAGCCCAGGCAATTGGGTTAATGCAGTCAAACTCCCTGTTCGGTTCGTCAAATAAAAGTATTTAATTTTATTGAAAATCGTTTCAGCTTCTCTCTGCTCGTTTGACATTTCTATCTCTTGAAGTCATTAATCAACATGAAGTCAACGTGAAAATACAAGTAGGGGTGGTTAATGTTTTTTATCTTCGAGGAACCTTGATTTAATACTGGTATTACAAAACAACCCAGATTCAAGAGTTTGGAACAGGTGGAAGGGTGTTAACACTTCATCAATTTTGTCATTTTGATTCGAACTAACATGTTTCGGACCTTTGTGAACTAATGTTCATTGTGAAATCATTCACTGTGATGACCTGACAAATGTTGTTATTAGAGGATTTACGTGGGCAGAATTTGTAATTAACATTTCAAATGTTTCGGGATGAGGGTGAATTTTATGACAAACAGAACCATTTAGTTATTGGTATCATTGATAATTAAATAATAATGGAGGCATTGTCTGGACGTCATAGTGGCGATAATCATGACAGCGATCATGTTTATAATTCATATGACTTCTGCGTACAAAGGGATTGGGAAGAGAACAAATAATAGAGAATCGCGTTAATTTGAAGTCAGCAATCATCTTACCGCATCACACAGTAGGACTTCTTTAAGAGTACGGCCAGAAGTGAATCGAACAATTAGAGAGTAAAATTTACGATGAGATTGTTTCAGGGAAGAAATTGATTTGATGATAATACACAATAGAATTGTATGGATCAAATTACGCTTTTGCGGAGCTCTACTGACTGCACATACATTATTAAGTAAAAAGAGAACACAAAATAATTAAACTTTATTTGCCCATATGAAAGAAGTTTTAACAATTAAGCCATTTCATAATTACTAATATATTTGCTTAATTATCTAATAACGATTGATGATTTAATAATGAATAATGAAATATGTCTAATAATGTCTGAAACTGATAGTGATATGAGGTAGTGACGAGGCAAGAAATGATAAAGCGACGAGATAACGATTTCGAAGAATGTTATTTCAAAGTATGGTAAATAGAGGAGCCATATATATTTAGTGTACAATATGAATTTAGAACAACGTTTAAACAAAATAACTGGTTTTTAAAGTGTTTTTCTTAAGTACAAAATACGCTTTGTTCTGTAGCTTTAACATGTATGTGTCCTATGTTTCAAGAATTTATGTTAGCTCTTACGAAGTAGGATATTTTTTTCGCGATCTGAATGTGAGCGTGCCAGGAAAAGGTAATTGCACGGACATTTACATAAAAGGTACATGTAATTTCATTCTTCTTCTCGCGAAACGTCTTTCTTAGTAATCTCAAAATCTCTCAGTATTTCCGCGTGTAAAATCTCTTTAGATCTCCGTTTCACTATTTTATCTCGGAAGCATTTTTCTTTTCATGGCCCTCATAACTCAACGGATACGGATACACACTCTACTTCCCGTTCCCAAAATGAAATGTTTATTATCAGGAAACGGATGAGCTTTCATCTACATTTGATTGTTGAGCTTTTTTCATTCAAAGTCTATTCGTGAAAAGAATCTAAGGATATTTCTGAGATTGCAAATCAAAGAAAATAAACAATCTTATTGCCAACATGTGTTGATGAAAGGAACATCCGCATAGATATACACTTAGTGAAACAATTTTTTATAGCAGTTATTTTAATAAATACCGTTTCTTCTAACATTATTTTATAATTTTAAATGCTTTAATTCAGAATTATGAAAAACTTGTTGAACAATGATGAAACGTGATATTAATACAAATCGATTTTTGGTTTTCTGACATGACAACAATAATATTCTTCGAAAATATATGGTTTGAAAAAACAGTTTCTTGTGCATTATATTCAACCCTTTCAATCAGCATTTTCTCTCTTAGCACTTTTTAGTTTCATTCACACACTGGTTCCACTCGTATCATATGGCCTAACAGTGCTTATTGCCTGCATATCGGCCGCTACCTCCCTCACTACCTCCTCCAACCCCGCCACACCCGTCGCCACCGCCGACTTCGGCATCTCCATCACCACCACAACATCCCTGCTGCCCTGGCCGCTCACACCGCCCTTGCCGTCCCCGCCGTTACACCACGCCTCCATCGCTCGGCCTTCTCCTTGGTTCCCTCAATTGCCATCCGAATAGTCTCTCCGGCGCTTTCGCCACCCAGACCGTTCCTACCTTCATACCACCCCTGTCACCCCTAACCCTAGGCCGTCCATCGTCCCCGCAACCACATCAGGCATACCCATCACACCAGTCGAAATGTCATACCACCCCTGCCACCTCTAAACTTCAGCCGACCGCCGCACGCGCTGCCATTTCAACCATTCCCCAGTACTCCTGCCGGCCACATCCTCATCTCACTCCTGCCACCCCTAAACCTCGTCCATCCAACGCATCCTCCGTCATCTCAGTCATTCTCGCCCCTTCTGGCATACCCACAGTCATATGAGTATCACCCCTGTCACTGCCGTCCAACGCCTTGGCCGTCCAACGCTCTCGTTGGCATCTCAGTCATCCACGCCACCCCTGTCGCTCTCATCGTCAAACCACTACTGTTACCCCTAAACCTCAGCCGACCGACGCACCCACCGCCATCTTGGAGTTTCCCGGCACTCCTGCCGTTCCCACACTCATACCACCCCTGCCACCTTTGAGCTGTGGCTGTCCAACGTCACCGCCACCAACCCAGTCATCCCGCCATCTCAGTTATTCCCACCATCCTTGCCGTTCCCACAGACGCTCCATCCCTAAGCCTTGCCTGTCTATCCCCCCGCCATCTCAGTCATGCCCTCCATCCCTGCCGTACCCACAGACACGCAACCCCTGAGCCTTGCCTGTCTATCCCCCCGCCATTACAGCCATCCCTTCCATTCCTGCCGTTCCCTCAGACACGCCATCCCTGAGCCTTTTTTGCCTATCTTCCCGCCATCTCACCCATCCCCTCGATCCCTGACGTTTCCACAGACACACCACCCCTGAGTCTTGCTTGTCTATCTCCCCGCCATCTCAGTCATTCCCTCCATCCCTGCCGTTCCCACAGACACGCCACCCCTAGGCCTTGCCTGTCTATCCCCCCGCCATCTCACCCATCCCCTCGATCCCTGACGTTTCCACAGACACACCACCCCTGAGTCTTGCTTGTCTATCCCCCCGCCATCACAGCCATCCCCTCCATCCCTGCCGTTCCCACAGACACGCCATCCCTGAGCCTTTTTTGCCTATCTTCCCGCCATCTCACCCATCCCCTCGATCCCTGACGTTTCCACAGACACACCACCCCTGAGTCTTGCTTGTCTATCTCCCCGCCATCTCAGTCATTCCCTCCATCCCTGCCGTTCCCACAGACACGCCACCCCTAGGCCTTGCCTGTCTATCCCCCCGCCATCTCACCCATCCCCTCGATCCCTGACGTTTCCACAGACACACCACCCCTGAGTCTTGCTTGTCTATCCCCCCGCCATCACAGCCATCCCCTCCATCCCTGCCGTTCCCACAGACACGCCATCCCTGAGCCTTTTTTGCCTATCTTCCCGCCATCTCACCCATCCCCTCGATCCCTGACGTTTCCACAGACACACCACCCCTGAGTCTTGCTTGTCTATCTCCCCGCCATCTCAGTCATTCCCTCCATCCCTGCCGTTCCCACAGACACGCCACCCCTAGGCCTTGCCTGTCTATCCCCCCGCCATCTCACCCATCCCCTCGATCCCTGACGTTTCCACAGACACACCACCCCTGAGTCTTGCTTGTCTATCCCCCCGCCATCACAGCCATCCCCTCCATCCCTGCCGTTCCCACAGACACGCCATCCCTGAGCCTTTTTTGCCTATCTTCCCGCCATTTCACCCATCCCTTCGATCCCTGACGTTTCCAAAGACACACCACCCCTGAGCCTTGCTTGTCTATCTCCCCGCCATCTCAGCCATCCCCTCCATCCGTGCCGTTCCCACACACACGCCACCTCTGAGCCTTGCTTGTCTATCTCCCCGCCATCACAGCCATCCCCTCCATCCCTGCCGTTCCCACAGACGCTCCATCCCTGAGCCTTGCCTGTCTATCCCCCCGCCATCACAGTCTCCATCCCTGCCTCCATCCCTGCCGCTCTTACACCGCGTCCACTTGGCGTCATGTTGACTGTCGATAAACAGAAGGCGGCTCATCGCGCGCATTACCGTCACGCGGGCGGCGGCGGCGGTGGCGGCAGGGTTCTCGAGGGGCCTTCGAAGAAAGCCCTGTTTAATTAGTTTAATCAAAGGCGCCGCTGAGTTAAAGGTGGGCCTTATTCCCGCGACCCAATTTACTGCCGCGGCACAATTAACTCGTCCGTAATTACGGTCGCTAATTACGTGGGCGCAGTGGCGGGGGGGGGGGGCGGCAGAAGGTTCGTGAGGGAGATTCAGGGAAGATGGCGAGGGGGGGGGGATGGCGTCGTGGGACATCACCCGCTCACGAATGGCAGTGGATGCCCATGGCTGTCTTCATGGCCTCCATGGAATTCCGCAGCCTTCTAAGTGGGATGGGATTGCGTGAACGAGTTGCTAAAAGCAGGAGGAGATGTGGTAAAGTACTCTATGTTATTACGTCTGATTTAACTTTGATGCAGGCATATTTAATTACGTCTAGGATCGCGGGTTCTTTTTTCATGGCCAACAAAATACTCAGAATACCATAATCAAATATAACTGTAATCCATCTTACAAAATGTGGATTAAATATGTTAACAGTGTAATAAACCTTTGCTATTCTTTATGAAACAAAAAATCATACATCTATACATCTACCTGACTCAAAAAATAACAACATACATTTTCTTCACTAATTGCAGGATCTATTTTACACTTGGTACAAATAATCCCTATCTCTCTTCTAAATGTACACTGTTATTTTTTATTTATTTAATAGGTAATGATTACACATATAAATTAAACAATTTGACTCTATGTGCCTAGGCCAAAGACCTTTAAACCATTCAGTACCAACATTCTACCACGTTCTGACCATTCGAACTTGCCGTCAGAAACCGAGTATAGTATGTTAATGTAATAGACTTTTTGTAAACTATTTATTTATTTACTGGCGTGGATGACATGCGTTCTCCTTCCAGCCGTTGGCCTCCGCACTACCTGAAATCAAACAGCGCCACAGTAGATCGCCCGCACCATCGCCTCGGCGCTTTTTGGACATCCCTTCCCCTTTGCCCCCTAATATGCTTATTTAATTATTTGATAGTTTACTTATTTTTTATTGATTTAATTATTTATTTCCTTGGTTTTTATTGACTATTTACTTATCATTTACTTACTTAAATTACTGATTTAATTATTCATTGTTTAATTATTAACTTATTCATTTCATCTGCAGCCAAGGATATGCTCGTACTAACCAATACTGTTTTCTGACTTCCTAATTTCCTTTCCCCTAATGATCCGTTCCCTAGAAATGCTCCTAATTCTTTCATGGAGTATATCTATTATCACCTAATATGTTCTGAGCGAGCGTTATGTTTCTGTTCAAAGTACTAGTTTCCCATTCTCATTCATTTTCCTCTCCATGTTTCGGTCGCTCAGCAGTTTAAAAGGATGTGGTCTCCCTTTCACCGCAAAGCAGACAAATGCCATTACCATTCGAGTCTTTCAATCTACGTTGCATCCACCCCCGACCCTGAACCACGCGTTACCCTTTCTTGAATCCTTTCCAAGTGTGTGAACGTTACTTTCGCAACCCCGTACCGGACTAGAGTGAATTTGTGCCAGTAGCAAACGCTTTTGGCCGTTGCTTCCAGGATAATTCGCCTTTTAATATCCGAAAGTGTATCAGAAATTAGCCGTTCCATCTCACTTGTTCCCCTATCCCCAACCATCTCCGGAGGAACGTGTCCCAGACTTGCGCGTTGTAGTAAAAGTTCAATTTTATACAACCAGGAGTGTTGTCCGCTTCTCTGGAACTGCTCTCTAAAGCACCTATAGTATATACGCGTGCCAGTCCGTTCACGTACTAATCTAATCCAAAGCTTACTGAATTTTATATTATTTTTTTTTTCCAAATTCCCTCACTGTCGACCTCTCTTAAGACGCAGACATTTGCTGCGAATCTAGAGACTTCGAGAATTAATTTGTAATAATAGTTCCATGCTGTCAAGTCGATCTATTCAATCTACTCCATTCTCATAAGAATGTTCAATTACAGGTAGTAAAAGCTTGAAGATAATTTCTCTAGAACAGATATACGTAAATGACGACCTCCTAGGAGTGCAGGAGAAAGGGAGAAAATGTGCTTCAAGAATAAGCTAGAATTGACTGCAATTAATCTTTATCCTGTGAATGTTCTCATTCCGCCTCATAATTCATAGCTGGGAGAACTAGCGATTTAAACATTGTACCCTCCAAAGGCAAAGCAGGTACTCTGAGCACTGTGCAAACAATTTCTTTGAGTGCAATTCTTACTTTACTTTGTACCATCTCTATGTGACTATTCTATCCCCCAGTCATGGAACATTTTGCACCAAGTTACGTTTTGATATGATGAAGCTCATTCTGCGTATAATGCCATTTCTCTTTGTTACCCCAAATAAACCCATTCTTGAATGCAAAAAATTTCGTTTTTTTAATATTTACTTTTAGTCGCCGTGTCTCACTATACCTTTCTAGGATGTTTAAAGTTCTCTGTAAGCCCTCAATAGTTGCCGCACATAAAACTAAATCATCAGAATATAGTGTTCCGGGAATTCTCGGGCCATCAATTTCCATCGTAGCTTTATCCGCTTACTGTACCCAAGTCATTAAATTGTTTGTAAACAAGATACACAATAGCGGGGAGAGAGGAAAACCCTGACATACTCCTACTGCCCATTTTATTTTTTTTTGTACTTCCGTCGTCGCCCCTAACGCAGAAATTTACTTCTCTGTTCATGCTCTGCAACACATTTAAAACTTTACGTGCCTAGTTCATAATTAATATTTCCTCAAGTGTCTTAAAAATTTAACACTTCAACGATAATATAAATGTAATAAAATTCCAAGACTTATTAATTATATTTGTTTAAAAAATTCGGCTTAATTCAATTTCTGGATGAATTCGAGGTTCAAAAACTGTCACACACGAAATGTGGTTATTATAAAAATGTTAATTTCTCTGTTTTGTTTCCTAAATTTCTCTTTAACTTTCATGCAACGGTTAACATTTAAACATATGACTTCCCCTGTGTTAACGATAACTTCGCCTCGAAACTGGAGTGGTCTTTCTTCCTCCAGTGTCTCCCTTCTCTTCGTTAAGTTCCCTCACTGTAACATTTTATATTACCGATCAAATTGCATCGATCTTTCTTGGGTACTGAATCGCTCTCATGTTCGGGCGACATGTTCGGGTTTTATGTTGAGTGGTTTTCATGTTCGGGCGACGTGATGTTCAATGCTCGTCCTCCTACTCGTAAGCCTCACTAATCGCCCAGCTGCCATGATCCATAGATTTTTGTTGGCTGCGAAAAATCTTGTATTTCTTTCTCTGAATTTTGACACACATTCAGAGGCCTGCACTTGACCAGACACCTGATCTTAGCATGTAGACACATCATGCGACACAACCGACATTTTTAAAATTATGAGTGGCTTTCGTTCTTACTCGTAATTATTTCCATAAAAAGTATTAAAATGTTGAATTGAAATTTTGTAATTATAAAGATAGAATTAACTTGCATAGCAACGTTTCAAACCTTTTTGACATTGAACATAGAGGCACATTTGTTCTAGGAATTCCCCACCCATATGAATGTGTGGTGACTGCTCTTAAGATCGCAGATGAGTTCAACTCCACTCTAAAAGGGGACATCACAAGTAGCAGAGTGAACCGAGGATATTGTTCCGAGGACAGAAACAATCTTGCATATGGAACCAAAGTGAAATGTCAAGAACCGAAGTAAAATAGTGTAAATCATCAGTGTCAGATGCTTCTTACCAGATCGAAACTCCTTCGAGTAAACGGTGCGGGGTAGCAGCTTGGACCGTTTTGGACGGTAGAATTTCGATCCGCGGATCGGAGCCCAAGCTCAAATCGGTCCATACTCTGCTTTAATTTTGTTTATTCGTTCTTTGTTTAAGACGAACTGAAATGTTTATGTTGCTGCAGGAGATATTAATTAATTGATTGCTTGATAGTGATTCCGAGCGCGTCAACTACTATTGTCATTTGTCCCGTAAGAGTAGTGCATGCTCTTCCTCGCGTGGTGGCTCTGGTCTTCCACCTCTGGATGACGAGATTCTACGCCGTCGACTAGTAGAGTTTTCCTCCACCAGGTATCTCCCGTCAGTGGGGCACCGCCACAGTTGGGACAAGCTCTTAGCTCCCGACCGGTCTCCCGCCATGTGTGAGTATTGTAGTACATGTTAGTGTAAGTGTGTATGTTAGAAGTGAGGATGGATAAGGAAGGGGTAGGAAAGATCGCGCGTGGCCCGAGGCCCGTTTGTTAGGGTACTTCTCCGGCATTCGCCTGGTGTTGATTGGAGAAACCACGGAAAACCACCGATCAGAGCAGTCGGCCGCTGGAATTCCCCTCCAGACAGCGACTAGCTGACAAACCAGTGTCGAAATTCCTGCCACCGTTGGGACTCGCCACTAGTACCTCCCGGTCAGAGGGACTGCAGTGACATCAATTGATGCCCCGAGCCATGTCTCCCGGTTTAGAAGATGTTTTTCTCCACTGCAGATTAGTGTAAGTGAATGTTAGTTGGATAATACATTTTTATAATATGACTTTTTATTTCTCTTTTAGTGTTAAGATTGATTAATGAGTAGACATAGCTTGAAAAGTTTTGTGAAGAATTTATTGACTGCTGAGTAAACAAAAAGCGTCCTGAAAAAAACTTTTATCTATAAATAATTTCAGATACTTCAGTTCATTTTTGCACAGTGTTTCGATGTTTTATTCTTTTAGATAAAGAAGTCTTTGCGGTTTTCTAAGGGTGACTATTTTGGTGTGACACTTTATGGATTTATTGTTATTCATCATGTTTGGTTTATTGCGTTAGACTGTTACGTCTAATATGGACTCTTTTGTATGCTGGATAAATATTGCAGTTGTAATCCGAACAGAACCCTGTGGAACTTCGTCAATAAAATTGCGAATAGTAGATATTGAATGATTTACCTTCACCTTAAATTTTCTATCAAAGACAATCTTTTAATAAGAGTTTGAATATATTTAGGAACTTCGAGGTACCTTACTATAAATAACCGATCAATGTACTCAGGAGAGAAATGAAGAGGAAAATTGATTACGCGCTGATTAAGCTAACGCCGCGCCTCACGTGCGCCTTGCACACGCCCACCGGCGCTGTCCTCTCAGCCTTGGCGCGCCGCACACCCGGCCACACACAGCCATGGCTACTTCCATCACGTAGTGTAGCGAGCATGTGGAAGGGCGACCACGAGATCAAAGCCTCTCGTATTCAAATGCACCGCACACACCGCCGCGTCGACCGTTTGGAAACCCTGCGAAAAATTGCGGCGCGGTGCGCGAAAAAAAAGACAGCTGCCACCGATATTGGCGTGGCGAGTAGGGCGCGCCGGCGATTTTGTTTCGGCTTGTTAGATCGCATTTATCGCCGGTGGCGCCACCTGCCGCGCGGGGAGGGCGTTGGCGCTAGCGTTCCGCGGACTAGATCCTCTCTCGGGGTTGCCGCCCGCCGGGGATTGCTCTGAGATTGGTTTTTGGAGACTCTTTGGTCGCGACACGTTTGACTAAATTAATTACTCATTAATAATATTGTATCATAAAATTAATAATAGTAATTAATTTATTCGAAGTTCAGATGGAGGCATAATTAATGTATTTTTCGCATGCCTGAAAATGTAGATGCAAATATATATATATATATATATATATATATATATATATATATATATATATATACATATATATACATGTATGTTATAATGAACTATTATCGTACATCTTGACATCAATCTTAATTTAAAAAAAAGTAGTACGTAATGATTCACATACTTATGATAACCAAATTTTTGTAAACGGACATATATTGTGTTATACAATTGCTGTACATTTCTTTTATATACCCAACGACCAAGACATAACAAAACGATCAAGATCAAATAAATTGTAATGTGATTGGTTTTGAAAACGAAGGAATAAACAAATTATAGCAGATTAATATATATTCTATTAATTATAATATATTATTAAATTTATTTATTTTTACTAAAAACCGGTTAATAAGGGCAAAAGACAACATATCTGAGGCACTCTACTTTTCACATTGACAAGAGCATTTTAGCTGTTGTCAAAAATGTGCATACCGTCGGGATTTGAACCTAGAACCTCTTTAAGGTAAAAATATCTGGATTTCCGTGACATGATTATTATTTCTCTACAGAGCCGTCTTCTTGTAAAATGAATTGACTTAAAGCCTAACATGGAGAACCATTCAAATTATTAGCTCATATACGAAGCCTGTTTATGTGATTGACACAATGATAATGATAAACAACCTGTTTATATGAGTGCATATTTTTTTTAAGGTTGAAGATGAAAAAATCAGTTAATTAAATTCGACTATCTCAGGCTTTAGGATTTAATTCGATTTTTTGTCCAGTTTTATTTCTGTCAGTCATTTGTTGAAAATACTGAAAAGCAATTAATTACATATTAGTTCAAATATATTCATTTTATAGTTGCAAACAGATATTTCGTAATTTCTATCTTTCAAATATGATATACGTTATACTTAGTCTCTCAGTGCAACTCTGAAAATTCTACGTCAGAGAATTAAAATGTATTTGAACATTGACCAAAATTTTGCGTAGAATTCAATATATCAGTCTTGGAAGGCAACGCAAGTACTTGAGCGTATGAAATTAAAATTGTCTGCTTCCGTGGCAATAGGAATTCTATCTACTACTAAAAATCTCGAAAATAAACGAAACTTTGTCGAAATGCTGAAAGTTGGTCCAGAAGTAGAAATAAAAGATCCACGCACTTGCGTCTCTCATCAGCGATTAAGGGGCGCGCGGAAAGGTATGAGTGGGAGGGGAGGGGGAGGGGAGGGGGAGGGGAGGGAGGGAGGGTCACTTTGGAGACCCTTAAAACTTGGGCCTCACTGCCCAGACGCGACGCTCACGTCGCCGGAAATCCAGAAACAAGGCGAGTGCTGCGAAAACATCGAAACAAAATCTTTTGGCCTTCTCTTCGCTCCTCCCGGCTGATATACTTTTCTTCCCCACTCCATTTTTCTTTCGACCTTCCTGCTTCATTTCTTTTTCATTTCTCTATTATTTCTTTCTCAGCTTTTCTGCAATTTTTTTCATTTCATTCTACCTCCCCCTCCCTTCACTCATTCTCTTCTGTTCTGTTTCGTAGTACTTCATCCTCAACGTGCTTCTTTCCATTATAATCCCATTCTAGTCATCCTTCCTTCATTGTGTGACTTCACATTTCATTCCACTCACTTCTCGTACGTTTACTCTGGTGAATTTTCCACTTTAGATCATACATTCTTATTTACTTTGGTTTTTACTCCTTCACCCTTTATGGCATTCTCAAATTTTCTTTTTTCTCGTCCTTGACCTGATGCATATTGATTTTTTTACTTAATACACTTTCTGTTGCTACTCTTCCATTCTATCATGTTGAATTATGAAGGAATATAAAGATAGAACTATGGACTTAGCCTAATGCTGTGTTCTCCGTATTCACATAAATCATTAAATATGTGCATCATGTCACGCTTAAGATGCCCTGGTACTACACAGTGCAGCCTCGTCAGCTACTACAGGCATTAGTTACGAGATGGAATGCGTATATTTTTTTCTGGAATTGGTGGTGTGATATCTCTTTTCTTAAGGTTCTATAAACATAGGGTGAACTCTTATCAGTTACACAGTATTTGAACAAATAGTCTTTGACATAGAAATATTCCATGTTCTGGAGCATTTTGTACCACAACTTTCTCTTCAGTAAAACTCTGCAGATTTTGAGAGGAAGAACATATGATTCAGCAGGGAATAAAAGTACAAGGTTACTGATTTTAGCCATCTTTAAAGCAGTTTATCCTCGAATCTTAAAAGTCGTATGAGCAGTCAGCGCTCTCAATTATTACTTTCCTCTCTCTGTCTCAAGCACTGGTGAATAGAATCTCCGCATGAGTGCGCTCCCGTCACTGGAGCTGGAAACGTAGTAGCTTAGTTGAAGTGTAGGCGCATTAGAAGCCGGTTGTGCGATGAATTCCCATCTTGTTGCGAGTAGTAAGTCACAGAATCAGTGAATTGTGTAATTTGAAGTGCGTGAATGGAACTCGAACTTCATAGATAGATGCAAAGATTGATGAAAGAAGTTACATGATATTGTGACGACTGCACGGGAGACAAGGTAAGATTCGAATAAGAGTGGATGAAACAACAGACCTTAGGAATGTGTATTCAATAAAAATTAATTTTTTTAATTGGAAGTGTAGGAACTGTACCATATTTAACAATTTTGTGTGAATTTAAGAAGGAAATTATATGATTCTTTTAGAACGAGAATTCTGAAATTAATTTCTTATACAACGAGAAAGTTATATAATTTAGTCGTTGTTTATATTAACACAATATATTTAAAAATAAATTTGATTTTGTTTATTCAAAATGATTGTCATTTTACATTCATGAGTATCGAAACAAAATTCTGCAAAAAGTGATAACATTCAATAAAAAGTATGGAAAAAATAATTTATTTAGTTTCGCTTGGCTACTACTGAAACTAATAATTACTTAGTGTTTCCATTATTTCTTTAAAATTTATCTTCAGCCATCCTCATTTTACTTTCTTTCCATACTATGTATTATATTTGTAGTAAAGAGCAAGCGTAGTTACAGTAAGAGTAATACTGCAGCGAAAGGTGGCAATGTTTTGTCAGAAAATTCGTATTGTGATATCAAAAAATGGATAAATCGTTCTGTATGTAGTAAAGTACTTTGTCTAATCTGTAGTGTAGTCAGTTTTCAGGTTTTATGCTTTATGATACCGAACACTTGGTTATGGCAAAATGTCCGTCTTCTCTGTCTGGATGTCTCACGGTGGGGCCAAATGCCAAAAAGCTGGTCAAAAGTCGAAAGCGTTGTACGATTTGACTGAAACTTTGTATTCAGAGGTTTATGATCATTCTAATTAATAATCTGTAATAAAAATTCCGAAAAACAAAATGGCGGACCAATATGGCGGATAAAATTATCAAAATTTTGTATTTTTAACACAAAATGATCATACTTATAAGTAAAAATGAGTTAATTCGGGTTTTTAAGAATGCTGATTAATAATCTCGAATGAAAATGCCAAAAAAACAAAATGGCGGACCATAATGGCGGACAAAATCATCATTTCCTTCATTTTTAACACAAAATGATCGTGTTTAAAATTAAAAATGAGTTCATTCGGGTTTATAAGCATGCTGATTAATAATATTAAATAAAAATGCATAAAAAACAAAATGGCGGACCAATATGGCGGACGAAATTACCATAAGTTTGTATTTTTAACACAACATTATTATGTTTATAAGTAAAGAAGAGTCAGTTTGAATTTTTAAGGATGCTAATTAATAACCTTGAATGAAAATGCCAAAAAACAAAATGGCGGACTAATATGGCGGACCAAATCATCAATTTTTTTCCATTTTTAACACGAAATGATCGTGTTAATAATTAAAAATGAGTTGATTTGGGTTTATAAGCATGCTGATTAATAAATATTGAATAAAAATGCTAAAAAAACAAAATGGCGGACCAATATGGCGAACAAAATCATCAAAAGTTTGTATTTCTACATGTTGCACGCGCTACGAAAATTTGTCACAGGCACTAAAACGGCAGCTACGGGCAGCTGTTTGTTTGTGATTCTCACAGAGAATAACATTTCGAATAATGTCATGTTAAGTTTTTAGCCCCGCACGACGGTGCACATAGTTATTTTTCATTTTAAACACAAATTTTTGATTATAGCATTTTCATTTTTCGCCAACAATCAACGTTAATTATTACATTAACAAATTATTTTTAAAAAAATTAAGTATACATATTATGTTTCTACTTACTCTCAGGAATAGATTCCATTTTGTTTTATTGAATTCGGCCGACTGCACGCTTCTCTATCCTTCGAAACACAAAGGTTCTGAAAACACGTTTCACAGCTGACCGATATCGATCGCTCGAGGCCCAACTTTGAACTGATCTCTTACCTCAAGTATAAGAGAGAAACCGTTACTAATTGCGGAATTCAACGGCCCAAATACCAACCTATTGAAGTAGCAACGACAAAATCCCTATCTAGTAACTTTTTTTTTGGACTTTTGGCCAGCTTTTTGGCATTTGGCCCCACCGTGTGTCTGTCTGCTTGTGGTCAACACTAGTGCATATTGTTCAGACGATTTTCTTTAAAACCGATATTACCCGATTGATCTCTATTGTGAAAATTAGTTTATTTCTTGAAAATTTGATAACTGAAATTATCAATATATTTCTAGTACATCTGAACTAAAGTATTGAATTAGCAAATAATTTCGCTATGTGAATATATCAGCGATAATCAATTTGTCTTTCGAGTGGAAAATTATTAAAACAATAAACTTTTAAATTCTTATGTTAACATTGTAGCCGTATCGGGGAAACGGGAAGGCAAATTAGTAGCTCATCACGAATAATATAATAAAGATATGGCAGTAATGGCCAAGATCAGTAGCCTGCTAGCCTCTACAATGTGTAGCTCAAAATTATTTCATCTTGATAAGGCAAACTAAAATTACATGGACAAAAGACACTGCGACATTTCAAGGCAAGTGAAATTCTTACTATTTATTAATTGATTCATTAATTACTATTTGTATTGATAGTGATAAGATATTTGCGTGATCTAAAGAATGAATTATGTCTGTCAACATCACACAACAGAGAAATAACTTTAATAACGTTGTTGTAGATACTAATGAAAGCAAACGAAAGCAACTAATCCAATGTTGCCACTGCTCAACAAGACAATCACCAAGAATGCCAATACTATCAAAGAAAGTTATGTCACTGGGTATTGGAGCGCAATGAGTCTTACGTCAAATCTGAGGGGCGGTGAAGTCAGAGTCCACTTTCTTTACTTCGATCACTGCTGGCCTCGTGATGCCCTCCAAGAGTACGCAATTTTAGCTTTGTTCGAAGAAGAATTTATTGCACTGAACTTAACGACAGCCTTACAAATCTGGCAATGTAATATGAACTTCAAAACGAGAACAGAGTCGGATATCGTTCCAATCAAACAGAATTTTATATGTCAATTTTTACTCAATATAAACGGTTTCTGCGAGAAGTTACAGGAAAGAAAGAAACTTAACTCTTGTTACAACGAAGAGAACTACACAATTCTGAATAAGAATATTTTGGATTTGACGGAAGAAGCCTTGCTGAAGGGCATTCTTAAGACGAACGAGAGCCCTTTCAAGAGCCGGACTAGTCGCAAGAAGGTGCGGTTTGCCCTGGAGCCCGTGGAGTCGTCTCTGAAGCGATGCGCCGCCGTGTCCGACTTGCGGCTGGTGGGGGTGGCACTGCCTTGGTGGAAGCGAGTCGTGTCCTTCGTCCTTCACGGCGGACAGCGCTGCCATGAGCCCGACTCGCTCTCAACGAAGCACTCCCTGTTTTCGAAACCGTCCCTTGCCAAGTGGAGAATAAGCTTATCACGAAATGGGCGTGGCGATGCCAGTAGCTGACCAAGGATCTTCGAAGATTATACACGTATTTTTTAACCTTGCTTTGGATGACTTTTTTTTTAACGCGACGGTCAAATTATATACGCAATTGTGACATTTATTTATATTTTTAAGATGTATTTTTTTTCAATTGGCTTTGTTTGGTGTTGTATTTTATCTCGCTTGCGACTGAAATGTGCAGTGTGTAATGAATAAATAGAAATACAATATTTGAGGCGTTGCTTCTTTTATGAATCAAGAACACGGACATCTGATTATTATGACATTGGGTTTTTCAAAACTTTTTTCTGTTTAATATTTATGTTTAAAATAAATACTAAAATTTGTTTCAATCGAAGAAAATATAGCGTTGTATTCTAGTGACTAAGAAATTAGAAATTTAAAACTTAAATTGTAATAAATTATGATTTCTAGAGGGGATTCAAACTTTTTGATTCAAACTTTTTGTATTAACTTTTCAGAGAGTAAAACAAAGATTCGAGATAATATTGAAAACTGTTACCGAAAATACGTCTGATTGAACTTATTGAAATAAAAATTAATTTTCTCCACGTCCAGGTATTTGTGCTGTATAAGCTATTTTCAAATATTTTGGTTTTTAATTTTAATTTGTCAATTTTTGTAATAATCACTACTTTGATCCGCAAAGCAGTAAAAAAAGTATATTATATAAAATTCTTTAATTTGGGTAATGTGGCAATTTGTGGTAATTGTGGTAATTATACGAGGGATGATGACAATAACTTTTTCAAATTTAATTTTAATTTCAACATATGACCAAAGCAAATGATGGGAAGGTACAAATGATTTTGTAGTTACCCAGGCTTTTCAATTCGTCATAAGTTCTTGATGTAACGTTCCTTATTTGTCTCACTCCTCTCATCTCATGGTTTACTTTCCACTTTTCATTTTTTACTCTTTACTCTACCCTTCACCCTTTACCATTATTAATCGCCAGTACTAACACGTCTTTACAACCCAACACTCATTTTCGCCACGCGTCAGTCGCACTAGACATCAGCACATATCTCGCACTCATCGCATTGATCTCGAGCAGGAATGAGCATTGGATTTTCCTAGGGCATTATTAAAGCTTCGCTCACACAACAGGACAATTGCCGCTGCTGTTTCCTTGAGCACCGCAGTCGCCGCAACCGCCGCCACCGCCGCCTGTGCAGCGCCATCAGCACTCGGCGAAGTGGGTCGCATCTGCATACGTCGCAGCACTAGGAGCGCGTCCCGGAGCTGCAGCTTCCGATAGCCATCGCGGTCCCACCTCCACCCCTTCCACTCTCGCCTGATTCAATCCACGGCTACTCGCCCGCCACCCTGCCGTTTTTTTTGCGTCAACTCCCGCCTCCAACATCATACGCAGTACCGTTTGTCCGACTGCCATCAAACTCGCCTTCTTTTCCCCTGAGTCCGACTTCATCCCTCATCTCAACACCTTTGCTCGACCCCGTCTACACCTCGCCCTTCTCTGATCTTCGCATCGCACCGACCAGTACAATCCCGTCCCGTCCCGATGCGTGGCGACCCGGCGCGTCTCGTCCCGTCTCGTCCCGTCTCGCCCCGTCTCGCCCCGTCTCGCCCCGTCTCGCCCCGTCTCGCCCCGTCTCGCACCGTCTCGCCCCGTCTCGCCCCGTCTCGCCCCGTCTCGCCCCGTCTCGCCCCGTCTCGCCCCGTCTCGCCCCGTCTCGCCCCGTCTCGCCCCGTCTCGCCCCGTCTCGCCCCGTCTCGCCCCGTCTCGCCCCGTTTCGTCTCGTACCAACTTATCCGGTCCTGTGCCGTTCTGTCCAGAACCGACCCGTCCCGTAATGGATCTGACGACAGCACTTCATGTACTCGCAAACATCAGTCGATCCCGTCCCGTCCCCCTCGCCCCACGACGCCCTGCTTTCTCCCATCCCCCTCCACACCATTCCGCCCCGGTCCATCTACCTTTGCCCCATCCTGCCCTGCCCTGCCCTGCTCTGCCCAGCGCCAGTGCGGCGTCTTTTGCTCTCGACGCTGCCGTCCTTCCGGGCGTTCGCGCCAGCTGCCGCCGCCAGCGAAGCGAGACGAGTGGCGGGGAGCGCAGCCACTGCGGTAGCGCGCCTGCGGTCGCTCTAATGCACGCTCGCCCTCGTCTCATCCCGTCTGGGCGACGATCGCGCACTGCGGCGCGCGCCACGCGACGGAGCGTGGGGCAGCGGGGCAGAGAAGCTCGTACGGGAAGGTTGAAGTCAGGCGGGGATAAGCTTGGACGGACGAAGGCCGTTGATGGACGGCGGGAACGGACGTGGAAGAAAGAGGGCTTGCTGGGACGGACGAGGGCCGATACGATGCACAGAGAAAGGCGGGTTAAATATGGAAGGGATGGGAAAGGACAGGAATGGGTGAGGATAAAGCGGGAATAATGGAAGCAAGGAGAAGAGACAAGGCTAGATGGAGAAGGACTAGTCTTCATTGATCAGATTAACATCACTCTGACCACGTGGGATTTCCAGATCGATACTATTTAAAATGTGGTATTGGGCATATATTATAAATGCAAACTCAATAAATCATTAAAATTTCTTAAATATTATTCCCGAAACTCTTGTTTCAAAATAAAATATTTAAAGAATATGAAATATGAGTAAACATAATTTAAATTATTAAAGAGATGAGAAGAATAAGAACACATATTTAGAATTCGATATTATAATCGTATTAATGTAAAATAATTGTAAGAAATAGAGGATTTGCTTAAAAAGACGAATGGATTAATATTGTTGAAGATATAACAACAAATCAAACTTTTTTCTCTCAGCGCTGCAGTCACAAATAATCGAGTGTGTTAACGTCAGTGATGTCATCAGGTTATTTGCACAGAATAACATATATGTTATAATAATGTAATCGTGAATTATGATTCTCAATATAAAAGTTAGGTTTGTAAATAATAAATGCTAGTTGTAAATGTAGTTTGTACATTGCCTCTATCACTAATAAACTACTTACCTATTTAACCCTCTTCGCTCACCACAACGGGTGGTGCTCCAACGTTTAGTTCGACATATCAACCATTTGGCCTCCTGCACAGCAGTACTAAGTCACTATGACGGGCTCTATTCTCGCAGTTGCGTTAGTGATACAAGCGTTTTGTATATGTCTTCAGGAGAGGGGCAGGTGAATAGACATGTGGGCGTGTGAGCGTTTCGACAAGCGGCTGGGCAATGGAACAGGAAGTTGAATGGACGGACGAGTAGGTAAACGGGCGAGTTGTTGCACGGGCGGGGTGGTGGGTGAGATGGTGAATGGAATGGAATGGGTAGGCGGGCGGTCGGTCGAGCGGTCGGTCGAGCGGTCGGTCGAGCGGGCGGTCGAGCGGGCGGTCGAGCGGGCGGTCGAGCGGGCGGTCGAGCGGGCGGTCGAGTGGGCTGTCTTGCGGCCTGTCGAGCGGGAGGTCGAGCGGGAGGTCGAGCGGGAGGTCGAGCGTCCTGTCGAGTGGATGGTCGAGCGAGTGATCAAACGGCCTGTCGAACAGGCGGACGAGCGGATAATTCTGCTGGTCGAATGGCCTGTCGAACGATCTGTCGAGCGACCTGTCGAGCGGCGTCTGTTGCAGTTTGTCGAGCGGCCTGTCGTGTGAGCGTTCGAGCGACTGGTCGAGCGGACTGTCGAGGGCGCGTTCTCGAGCTGTCTGTTGAGCGGTCTCTCGAGCGGGGGAAAGCCTGGTTAAGCGAGAGGGCGAATGAGCAGGCGAGCGGGAACGAGGGTGAACGAGTGAGTAGGTGGGTGGGAGCGACCGGAGCGGTCTCTAAGTCGCTGTAGCTGGCGAGTGCGCGCGCCGTGTCGTCCTTTGGCGGAGTACTTTCGGCAGTGTTGCCACTCGAGGCTCACACGCGGTGGGAAGCGAGCATCGGATGTCGGAGCTTGGGTTGCAAAATCGCTCATGTGCATCGAAGTCCTTGAAGTCAGAGAAGTCTGTGAAACTCCACGTGGATGCATGTCAGTGACTTTCTCGGAGTTCCTGTAACTGCCGTATAAATTAAGAACGACTAAAACGAATTCTAACATCTGGTAAATACAAATCTGCAAATGCTCTGACATATCTCTTCATTTATGCAACTAGAATGATTCTAGCTACCCCAAAATCAACTAATTTTTCACATAATTTTTTATATCTTATCGTACGGAAACTCAATCTATAACTATGCCTAAAAAGTATCGCCATACGACGTGTTTGGATACTTTTTACATTCTTATTTTTAATATAAAAATAAAAAAAATTAATATCTAAATTGTATGTAAAGCACATCGAGTGAATGAAATGAGTCTATATAAAGTGGTGTTATATAGTTGAAAAGGACTATTGACGAGACGGACAATCGACGAAACGAAATCGGACGTAAACAAACATTAATATAATTGGAACGAAACCAAGTGAATCAAAAAATTAGGAAAGCCAAAATTCCCTATTACAATATTATTTTTAAAAACGCATAAGTATTAAAAAGAGTGTGGAATTGTGTGAGAAGTTACGACGTAGAAGGAATTTGATAGGTAGAACAGATTTAAGTGTTTGAAGGTTTAAGTTGTTAGAAAAGTTAAATGAGAATTTTCTATCTAAGATTTTGTAATTGTGTTACTAGTTCTTTCGAATATCATAGGATTATTCATAATTTTGGATGAAACCATTAAATAGATCACCAAATTAGTTATTCAGAAAGCGCGAAAAGATTAAAATAGAATAATTGTAGTTTAGGAAAGTAGGTTTAGCTTGAATATAATATCTACATAAACTTTGTTTAAAATCACATATATTTGCATCAAAGACTCGTGTTTGAACAATTGGGCAATTAAACTATTTTCTCCCCGCTACACGTTTCAGGAACTAATAATTGCACGTGTAACTAGTTTTGCAAATGGTGTTTATATTAACTCTTGTTATGTGCATTTGAACTATTTACTCAACAACTAATATATATATATATACATATATATATGTATATATATTCTAACACATATACAACTACATATATATATATATATATATATATATATATATATATATATTCTAACGCATGCTAACCTGTGGTCACGTCAGACCGAATGATCAAGTCGAGCTTTGAAATCTTAGGAGACAGGATCTTTGGGGTATGTGAAAGATTTACGCCAAGACACAGAATCAGGTTAAACAGTGCGTATATTCTCTCCAGAATATGACCACTGATAACACACAAATATAATACAAAATCAAATTCCCCTTTTAACATTGTAAAAATAATACCATCACGGTTATATAGGAATAATTGTAGAAAACACTAAAGAACACTCATTTAAACCAAATGTTATTTAGTAACTAAGTAATGAGAGAAATATACCCGTGGTGTTGAATTCACCTCTACGTTCTTTCACTTTTATCAAAATCCCTCTCTTTATGAATTAATAAGTTACATATTAAGAAAAATATCATTGCAACTTCTACAAGAACGGTCTTACAAGGACTTCTGCAAGAATGGATGGATATAAAAATTATTTACATTCACTTTTCAACTGATGTATCTGGACAATCACAGATATAATTAACAATTTGGCACTCGCGGCTTTGTTTTTTGTCATGACAAATTTTCAGATTCATCCTTAAAACTTCGAAATTAATAATTTTATGCATTAAATTAACAGAATGGATATTACATTTTCATTCATGCGTGTTCAATTTAATAAGTTTAATAAGATGGAATAATGTAAAACGTTTAAGAAGTTCTTAAGGAGAATATTACGATCTAACATTTCTTAACAATGAAAAGTATAAACTCATGCATTGATTCAGACTATTTGTCGAAAAGTTAGTTCCTGTACTCTACAATTCATTTCGAGTTCTTTTCCGATTCTCCGTTAATCCAGATATTCCTAGCGAATTGTGGATCTACCCAAATTAAGTTACGTATGTTTAAATTCAGAAATAAAATAGTTTATTCGGCCGATTCTGCAACTAGCGATGTTCATTTTCGGTCTTTAGGGTTAAGTAAGACCGTGCAAATGCCATGTCTGTCAGCTCAAATGCTAATTGCTATTGCTTATTTTCCTATTTACTTATTTTCTGGTAAAATAAAAAATAGTACATTATGCAACGATGATGTAATGATGGATATTAATACAAGAGTCATATTATCATACGAGCGAGTATAGTGAACTTTACACGAGTGTATTAATATCTATTATATTGAGTTACATACGGTACTTTTTCTACGACTAATGAAAACTTGTATAAGTTAAACTTTTACATTTAATCGTTTCGTGGCAGTTGATAAGCAGGATTCAGCCAAGGCCACCGAGCAACATCTACCCTACCCTCCCGCAGGTGGCTTTGGTTTACCAGTCCGCATGCGAGAGAGTAGAAAAGTTGTGGCAGTAATTCTGAGGTCGCCATTTCCGCTTTTTCTCTTATTTGTGGAGGTTCCAAATGAATCTGCGGCTCATTAGACAATTTAAACTAAAGAATTGGGAGGTTTTACGGGCAACCACACAGAGCAACATATAACACAAAGTATCTTGGGTTCTGATCTTAACGACAGTCAAATGTTTCATCCATCACTAGCACTATGCTAGTTAAATAGGATGAATGTAAAATTAAGATCCTATTTATTTTAAAAAATATGCCACGTAAAAATTACTACTAATAAAGCAAATTAAAACCGACAAACGTAATATAGTATTAAATGCAATTGTAGTGTACACAATCGAACGTAACACTTACTAGAACGATTCTCAATGATTAATTAAATGTCTATTTTTGGTTTGTAAACTTTTATGTGATTGGCCAAGAATCTGAATCATAATGAAATCTGTATCGTAATGAGAATCTTTATGCAACGGGTTGCGACCATCAAATGAGAGAATTGTAGAATGGGAATAGAAAAATAATTTGTAGAAAAATGTCGGAGTCTGAAAAACTATCGGAATTGGATTTTTATAGTAATACAATTGCAAGTAGACAAAAAAGCCTTGAAAATAAGATTTAACCTATAAAAAAAAGTTAGCCTCTTTTCCATATTAAGTCGACTTCCTTAGTTTCTCTCGTTTTCGAATTTGCTGCTATTCCAGCCGAGTCAGTTGTACTGTCGCGGAGTTAAGCATTAGTGTCTAAACACTCAGGTCAATAAAACAACTTATTATTATTATTGTAAGGAAGACATTGAACAAGCGTTTCAAGTTTCAAATGACTTTCCGGGGTCCGCATGGAGAATTCGGGTCGTCGTAAATTTCATAATGTCGCAGCGCGACGAGGTAAACTGACGCCCTAAACGGTCCAGCTTTAAGACACCGCAGCCCGTAACAAAATTACAGGCAAAAGAGCTAAAAGGGAACAACGAGGAGGAGTCCGGAGCTCGTAGCGCACTGGGCAAAGAGAAAACAAAGCACAAAAGAGGTATGGAAATGCGACGCATGTTCACAAGCCACTCGACCCAGTTCTTTAGTGGCGCGTGACTGCGTCGCACAGAAAACGGAAGAGCAAGTTTCGCGCGGCCATTTTGTGCGGTCGACGTAATCTCTTTGGAGCACACCGCTTATTTTATCAGTTTATTCTTTTTGTGTTTAGTTTGCGCCATCTGACAAGCCACGCGAGCGCGGAGACCGTCTCTTCGGGTGGTTGGGAGCGAATTTCGCCGCAGCTGCGGAGCGCCGTATCATTCCGTAGCTTATTATGCGGATATTTACTCGCGGAAGGATAGTATCGGGCGTCCTGCGGAAATGTAAGAGGTAATTGAAATAATTATGTTTATCGAAAAACGTAAGAAAATTTCCTTTTCTTTTTGAAGATCGGTCTGAAGGAAGTTTCTGGATGTGCAAAGCAACCATCAACATTTTTCCAGGAATAATCTAAATATGTTTTCTACCTTGTAGGAATTCTTGATATACGAATTCGTAGTATGCGATTCAATTGGTAATTAGAGAAATTTTGTGAGATGTAATTCTGCATAGTGTACTTCTTCTCAGTAGTATAAATTTAAGTTCAACTTATTAGTTTTCTATGCTTATTTACTAATTCTGCTCTAATACATTTTTTGCTCACAAAGGTACACTCGCTCATTTTAATATCTACAAATTATTATTTAATAAAACTGCAAGTAGATATTAGAAACAAGTTCCATTCTACTTCTCAAAGTCTGGAATAACGGGAGTCGAGATGATATCGCACGCTTAGCTATCAGGAAGCTTTATTATTGTCGAAGGAGAATCGTTGTGGACTCGCCCTCTGCGACTTTGCAAGTGGAAACGAGTACGGATAGAGGATACAGCTGCTGTTCAGTGCTTCACCTGTGCTATAAGGCTCTAGTCAAGCCACTTCCTGTCTCAATACAAATATCTCATTTTTGGGTTTAATATACAAATTAAGTATTATATTTATAAGGAAGATATATAACCAATAAAAGAAAAGTATTTTTTCCGAACATTATACTTCTTGTTGCCACATAAGGTAATACGTTTTGTAATAATACGTTGTAAATTTGTAATGATACGTAATGACCCTTGTTACTACTTTACATTTGCAGTTAAAAAAACTGCAAACTGCTGTTTCGATTGCTCAAGTTATGCTTACCACATCGTAACTCCAATAATCGAAGTTATGCAAAAGTACTTTTATCCTGACCTGACTTACACTTACATGAACATTAATTGTTAAATTAGAAATTCCTATTTTGAATACATACATAGGCGTTACATGGGGGGGGAGGCAAAGGAAGCATTGCTGTCCTTGGAATTTCTAATGAATAATCACAAATACACAGAAATGTGTGGAAAAATCAAAAAAATTACGTATACTTATTATAATTACGAAAAAGGTTCTCTCTACATTCCACGATATAATCTTTCACCATTTCTCGGAAGCGTCACATCAGACGTATCTTGCAAGCGGTGCCGTTTTGAAAGCAGCTTCCTGGAATCCGTGTTGTGACTCATGTGCGTGGGCAGTTTGTCTAACACGATGTGTTATTCACACATTTAGTAGAGCATTCCCCAAAGCGCTTGTACGTCCCGAGTGATATCTCTTTTTTGATATGTAGAGCGTTCAAACGACTGCAATTGAAGGAGATTGCTCTTTGAAAGGGAAAATATTTTGGATAGTGTGTGTGTGTGGGGGGGGGGGATAACCCGTTTTATGGATTATGCATTATTTATATTATTATTAATAATTTATTTTGCTTACGAATAGGCTGACTTGGACGACGCATGCACGGACTCTGCATTTACCGGAGCTCAGTAACATTATCTCGGTGGCAGGTGCATGTAATTCATCATGGGATCAACATTTAGCTAGATCCGATTTTTATCCCACAAGCTTGTTATCCTTCTGCAGCACTACAGCGTGAGCGATCTCGGTTATCTGCTCGCATAATAATAATAATAATAATAATAATAATAATAATAATAATAATAATAATAATAATCTCGACACGTAAAATAAGGCATTTATTCAATTCAATAATAATCTTCAGTTACGGCACTGTAACGAGGTTACCAAATATTAGAATCCCACTTGATATCAGCTCATTGCCAAAATACCCCAAAATTTTGCTGGGAACCATTGTTGGGAACCTCCACCATCACCGGGGCTACCTCCCCAAAACGATGTGGTGGAAGGCGGGATACCTAACGGTGTGTGTTGCTGCCTAGTGGTCTCTTCCCAGCGCCTTGTCCCAGGGAGGACGGAGTGACATCAGATCAGGTACGACGTCGACGAACTCTGCACCTTCTCTCCCCTGGCAATTGCGTCGCGGTTTTATGGCATATGCGTGACGGTTTTAAGGCAGATTGCTGGTTACAACCTCCCGGCGCTCTTACAAGGGAGCTTCCGACTCTCTTGTTTTAAAAAACCCGTTTTGTTAATTTTTATTAGACAATATCAATGCACTTCCAAACTACTGATTATTAGATATGTCTGTTCAGAAATATCAATTTATTATTTTTCATTGAATAATTTAACCGTTTCGTTGCTTCTTTATTTCTTTAGCCTTCTCTTTTTTGGATTTAATTTGACGTTAAAATCTTACGTTTGACGTTTTTAATCTTATATTTTCTTAATATTTTTTAAAATGTTTAAGAGGTAACGACCAACTTTTTTCATTGTTATCAAATTGTTTTATTACTATTCTTTGTTGGCAACCATGAACATCACCTGGGCTACCTACCCATGGTGTTGTGATGGGAGAGCAGGCCCCTAACATTGACTGCCATTTTCAGAGCGTTTTCTTCCAGAGAGGAAGAAGTGGCGACAGAGCACGTGGGACGCCGACAGACTCTGCGCTCGATTGCTTTCTCGCAATAAGATGGCGGATTGGTGCAAGACAGACGGCTGATTACGAGGTCCTGTAGCTATGTTATTATTCTTATTTAAAAATTCCTTATAAATTTCCATTAGAACAGATCTCGTAATAAAAATGTATTTTGGGGAAGCGCACTTTTTATGTGGGTCTTTTTATTAGATTTATTTATCTACGCGAAACGACAGTTTGTCAGCCATTGTCACTGTGTTGATTTCAATACATTACAACTGTTGTACCAACATTTTACAAAATATTACAGTTTTGATAATTTTAAAGGAGCAATCACAGCAGTAAATCGACATGTTAATTCACAATATGAGAATGAAATATAATATAATACAATATAATATAATATAATATAATATAATATAATATAATATAATATAATATAATATAATATAATATAATATAATATAATATAATATAATATAATATAATATAATATAATATAATATAATATAATATAATATAATATAATATAATATAATATAATATAATATAATATAATATAATATAATATAATATAATATATAACACAATACAATACCGAGCGAAGTGGCTCAGTGCGTAGCGCACTGACTTCGTAATCGGGAGGTCCGGGTTCGATTCCCGGGCCGGCCATCCTGACCGGGGTTTTCGTGGTTTCCCTCGGTCATAAGGGCGAATGCTGGGATGGTTCCAAAAGTCCACGATCACCTATCGCCTCCTAATCAATTCCTATCATCTCTCATCTTCCATACCCCCGGGCTAACAACCATGGGGGATAAAAATCGGATCCAGCTAAATGCTGGTCCCCCCTAAGAATTGTTGCAAGCACCTGCCACCGCGATAATAAATAAAAACTGAGCCACGGTAAATGCAGGATGCTTGCTGGCGTGGTCCTAGTTGGCCGATTAACGAAAATAATAATAATAATAATAATAATAATAATAATAATAATAATAATATATATAATATAATATAATATAATATAATATAATATAATATAATATATAACATAACATAATATAATATACAACATAACATAATATAATATAATATGAGAAATTTATTTTCAAAAAGATTTTCAATTAAGGTTTTACGTTCGTTTTAGAGTTTATTGTATATTTTAATGAACTTCCATTTCCAGAAGGAACACATCATCAATGAACGCACGCCGAAACACGTATATATTTCTTGTCTGCTTCTTTTTACAAAACTGAATGTTCACACCTTCTGCATTATTAAAGAGTCACTTTTTATGTTGCCCTAACAATTTATTTTTATGATATACAGCGTGTCTACAGTCAACGCCAGGGTCAGTCAATCAACAATCAACGCCAGGGAAAACATAGATAAATCATCTCTTCCAATAAGTTCTTTAAATGTCTTTCCACTTGATGCATCTACGTAACCCAGAAATCCGTAACGACATACTCCTTACCCAAACTATGCAAGTATGTAAGATAATTCAAAAAAATCTTCATACGCATCTTTTGTCTAAAGCGCATGTAAAAACAAAAATAAACAAATTGCTTTTCGTAAATAAGATCTCGTGTCTTTGCTCAACAGTAGGACAAAAAAACCTCCCTATCGAAAAAATATTCTTGATTCTCCCTGCTTCTCCACACTATTGTATAACGGCCTCCGTCTAAATGATGCAAGAGTGGTCACTTATTCATTATCACTGAGCACAATTCTACACAACGCTGTGACCTGTTGAATCTTATGTCATCTTCGTAATTCAAAACTGTAATTGCCTTCCAATGAAGAAAATTAGCAACATCAAACAATTATAAACTCGACGTGATGTCTGGATCAAACAAGCTGTGCTATAACAGCATGTACCTTCTCGTCCGTATTTTTATCCAAAATTATGCGAAAGGTACCCATATTTTCAAAAATTTGTACATGACCTTATTGCAAAATATATCTGTGAGAAACAGATTTCATTAAGGGAAAAATCTCTATCTTCATAATTGTGGTAGTAGGAAGACGCCCTAAAATTTGAACTTGTGCCTTTTTTTGAAAAGTTAGAGCTTTCAACGAAAATGAGACCTGTTTCATTCTCTTAAACATCCAAAACCAAACCAACATAATTCGATGGTGTTGCACCAAATGCAATATTAAAAAGAAATGCTTTATAAATCTGCTTCATTGTCTTGTATAGAGATGGTAATTTTTGTATGTGTCTGAATTTAAAATTCCCTCTAATACTTAGACGCAAACGCGTTACTGAATCTCTTTGCCTAAAGTCGGATACGTTGCGCAAGACCCCTGTTAAATACCTAGTAAATTTCAATCACTGAAGTAATTTAGAAAAACGTGCCCATTTTCTGACCCAATCCATGCTAAAAGCTAAAATATGTGACAAAACAATATACACTAAAATCTTTGTTACTTGTGTTTTTGTAGTGTGTGTTCAAAATTAAACCAGCAAGTGTCACAGTTTGTTCTTTTAAAGATTGTTAAACCTGATGAAACATTGTTGTACGGTCGCAAAACATCTTCTCGCGTAATTCGATAATATTTGTAGGTCCCTGTTGGAGACAGATGTCCTTTCTATATTCGTCTCGTTTGTGGTTGCCACAAACTGTACATAACTCAAAACGAATTAGCTCTACTTGCTGAAGATGCCTATGTGCCTATGTGCAGTTTATGTATGGGAACACGTTCATAAAATATTCAAATTCTTTGCAATATTTAAGAATCTATTGCCTCTAGCAATAATCATAATGAAAACAGGACACATTTGTTCATTTAAATAATTTTTTCAATTTTTCACACGATACTTTTCATCTCACCAAACACAATTTTAAAATTTTCCCAGATACATTTTTAGTAATTCATTCCTTTCATTGCACTTGCATTTCGTAAAAATCTATATATCTTAAGTTGCGTTTCGAACAGGAGTATACATATTCTAATATACACTCATCTAGTAAATAAATCAGCTTTATATCATATTAGGAATATAAAATTCAACGCAATATATATTTTTAAACCAAGCATTGCATTCAAACAGCCTCAATTGAGCCATGATAGAGTGATCAGTAATCAAGAATCTTTGAGTTGCAATGAAATATCTACCAGACAAATATTAAGGTAGTGGTAAAATACAAGTTAAAATTAATATTACTTTGAGTTTTTGAGTGAATCTCTGCTTGATGCAGACATACCTGATGCGCCCGCCCCCGCCCTACCATCCAGTCATTTCCTCCTGCTGCCGCTGCGCTTTGTGACCAACGTTTATACAAGTTTTTGATACTTCAAGATTTTTTACGTTTTTCCCAATTTTAATTTTTTCTACAAGATTTACAATATATTTTCTACAAGTTACTGCAAATTTTACAACACTGATTAATTAACCTTTCTACAAGATTTTTATTCATCTTTTACTTCAAGACTTTTGGTACGCCTCTTTTCTACAATACGTTTTGCGCCATTTACCCAGAGTTTTTTTAACACATTTACCAAGATTCTTTGATACGCCATTTTTCCAAAATGATTTTGATACTAGGCCATTTTACCCAAGGATTTTGATACTACGCCATTTTACCCAGAGGATTTTGATACTACGCCATTTTACCCAGAGGATTTTGATACTACGCCATTTTACCCAGAGGATTTTGATACTACGCCATTGCACCCAGAGGATTTTGATACTACGCCATTTTACTCGGAGGATTTTGATACTACGCCATTTTACCCAAGGATTTTGATACTACCATTTTACCCAGAAGATTTTGATACTACGCCATTTTACCCAGAGGATTTTTATACTACACCGTTTTACCCAGAGAATTTTGATACTACGCCATTTTACCCAGAGGATTTTTATACTACGCTGTTTTACCCAGAAGATTTTTATACTACGCCGTTTTACCCAGAGGATTTTTATAGTACACCGTTTTACCCAGGGGATTTTGATACTACGCCATTTTACCCAGAGGATTTTTATACTACGCCGTTTTACCAGAAGTTTTTTACTACCCATTTACCCAGAGGATTTTTATACTACGTCATTTTACCCAGATGATTTTGATACTAGGCCATTTTACCCAAGGATTTTGATACTACCATTTTACCCTGAAGATTTTGATACTACGCCATTTTACCCAGAGGATTTTTATACTACACCGTTTTACCCAGAGAATTTTGATACTACGCCATTTTACCCAGAGGATTTTTATACTACGCCGTTTTACCCAGAGGGTTTTTATACTACACCGTTTTACCCAGGGGATTTTGATACTACGCCATTTTACCCAGAGGATTTTTATACTACGCCGTTTTACCAGAAGTTTTTTACTACCCATTTTACCCAGAGGATTTTGATACTACGCCATTTTACCCAGAGGATTTTTAAACTACGTCATTTTACCCAGATGATTTTGATACTACGCCATTTTACCCAGAGGATTTTTATACTACGCCGTTTTACCCAGAGGATTTTTATACTACACCGTTTTACCCAGGGGATTTTGATACTACGCCATTTTACCCAGAGGATTTTTATACTACGCCGTTTTACCAGAAGTTTTTTACTACCCATTTTACCCAGAGGATTTTTATACTACGCCATTTTACCCAGAGGATTTTTAAACTACGTCATTTTACCCAGATGATTTTGATACTACGCCATTTTACCCAGAGAATTTTGATACTACGCCATTTTACCCAGAGGATTTTTATACTACGCCGTTTTACCCACATGATTTTGATACTACGCCATTGCACCCAGAGGATTTTGATACTACGCCATTTTACCCAGAGGATTTTTATACTACGCCATTTTACCCAGATGATTTTAATACTACTATTTTACCCAGAAGATTTTGATACTACGCCATTTTACTCAGAGGATTTTGATACCACGCAATTTTACCCAAGGATTTTGATACTACGCCATTTTACTCAGAGGATTTTGATACTACACTATTTTACAGAAAGTGTTTGATACTTCATCGTGTTACCCAGAGAATTTTTATTGACTGTTTTAACAAGAGGATTTTGATACCACGTTTTACCTTCCAGTTACTCCTGCTTATATACTATACTTTTGATTCTCCTACATTTATCTACAAGACCTATATATTTTTCTACGATGTCTCCCATTTTGATGTTCTATAGGTAAGTGATCTAACATGATTCTTTAATCGTATTTTCTTGTATATCTCTTTAAAAACAATGTACTCTTTAATTGTGTTATCTTGCTGCCATGAATCTCAAATTGCATTTTGTGATTATTATTTTTCGCTTAGAAGAAAATTACTTATTTTTAATGCAAATTTTTTGTCAGAGTATCCTATTAATACTTGCATGGTAGTGAGATATTTCATTGCAAATGAATTTTATTCTATGGTGTGGAATTTTCCACTCATTGTTTTTAATGTCAATGTTTTTAATACATTAAATAGTGCAAATATTAATAATGAATTTCAATTTGTGTACATATGACTGTTGGAATGTATTATTAAATTTATATATTGCATTTAATAATAATTCAATTAATTTTCGTGGCGATGGTGGAACTTGATATTTTTAAAATTACACTAGTTAAGCAAATATTTATTTATATTTTGCACAATTTTCACAAACATCTTTCGCGCCACGTGTATCGTCTAACGTTCTTCTCACATCGACACGCCTCATAAATATGTGTTTTCAATCTTCTTTTTACTTTCACACGCATTTTCGGCAGAATATCTTTTATTGACGGGCCCTGGTAACAAAATACGTGTATCTTCGCACCACTTGCAGAAGTATTAATAATTCTTGGAACAGCTTTAATATACCTCAGCGCCAAGTTAGGTGTCAAAACCTTCAACACGGATTTTACGACCGGAAATTCAAGATACACGAGTATTGTTGAGGTGATTCTGTAATTACTCGTAAAATGGAGGAAATAAAGGAAAGTGGAGGTTTATATCGGAATAATTTAATTCATTGTCTAGGGTGTTTTTTGATTACGGGACGAATTTTTAGTGGTTTCGTATTTCTTCGTATTTCTCGTCCACACATCTCTTGGTGTATCCTGTTGTAGATGTAATCTTATGAGCATTGTTTTTTATTTTCTTTCATGTTGACGATCGAGCGGAGAAGTATTTTATTAGGTGATTTACGCAAGTATGTGAACTGTTAGAAAATGCAATTAGACGAAAAGTTTTGAAAATGCCGATGTAGTGATGATCTCATCTTTTCGAAAAGTTTTTTAGTTACAGAAAATAGAGTTAATCGACTCCGCTGTTGAATTCTCTCCGCCTCTAATCTCCATATTGCCACGATAATAACATTCGATGCAGTGTCCCGCTTCATTGATTTCGTTTTTTATTAGACAGAAGTGTTGGCTTCCCATGAGAATGATGCCATAAAAGTGTTAAATTCGATATCCATCTATCGATATTGCGATGCTCTATCCAACAGCGACGTAAAAGTTTACGCCATCGGTAAACGAGGCATCGAGCCAGACGCAGTCTCGGCGACTGACAGAACATCAAATCACTTGAAACACGGGCGGCTTCAAGAAATATTTATGTCGGGGAGGCATTAAAAAATTAGCAAATTGAAAATAGTGATTTTTTCCTTCATCTGTTCTCCATAGTGAGTTCTTTCATTAAGGTCATGTACTTTTTCTTGAACCTTTATTAGTTGGCGCAATGTTGCAAGCAATATGTGCACTTTTGAAACGGGCACAAAGCTGGCAAGAGTAGGTGGCAAGTCCGAATAGCTATCCGAGACCTAGGGAAATAGAAAACGAATACGAGGAAGTCTGTGCCATTCTGAAGCACTACTGGATATTAATTTTTCTAGTAATGAATTTTCTACAAGAAATTGTAGTTTGAATTTATAATTTTTATTTCCATTAATTATAATTTAAATTATAAATTTTAAAATTATAATTTAAATTATAAATTTTAAAATTATAATTTAAATTATAAATTTTAAAATTATAATTTAAATTATAACTTTTAAAATTATAATTAATGCTAATAGTGTTAAAATAAAACTTCACAAATTACCTCCTTGATGCTTATTTGTTCCTCTTATTTTCATTTTTATTTCTCTCGTTCTGCTTCTTGCTCTTGTTTTTCTTCTTACCATAAGATAACCTAGTGATCATCTGCCAATTCCAGTTCCTTCTCGTTAATGTTTTGAGGCCATTTTGACGTTCTTTCGAAACTCATACCATATTGAAAATGAACTAATAAATGTTTTATTTTCTTCTCTTTCCAATTCTTTTCATTTATCCTGTATTTTATTTCTCTCCTTGAATGGTTTTCTTTTCCCTTCAGTCTCAGAATCCTTCCATTTTTTATGCATTTTTAAAGCAAAATACTTCTTTCTATTGTTTCGTCTGCTTCACGTTGATGTTGTTATTGAATTTGTCTCTTTTAATTGAAAACATTTCTGCCTGCATTCTAATCTGAACCTTTTTTGTTGAAATGACCTCAGAATAGTAATCTCTCTTTTTTAATATTATAATATTTTTTTCTACTTCATTACTTCTTAATTTTTTTAGTTCTGTATCTTTCATTGAATACAAGATTTTCCTATTTATAATAATATTTTTATTATTAATACATTTTAATACACTACATTATTAAGGGGTGAGTATGCCCTTTGTGTAATTTTCATCTAAGACCTTACAAACTTACATCATTAAACACGAAAGCAAATATTTTGATTTTAGTAAGTTGTTTAGCTGCACACAAAAGAGTGGTTTGTTACCTTGAGAAAAGACATCCAGGCCCTCGCAAGCACAGAACGCAAATGCACCGTCGCCTTCACGAAGTTAATTTACACAAAATATACGAAACCAAAACGGTTTGACAACTTTAGTGAGTGGCAAGGGGTGGTGAGAGACATGTGAGAGGAAGAGAGCGAGAGCGAGAGAGAGAGAGGGCGAGAGCGAGAGAGAGAGAGCGAGAGAGAGAGAGAGAGCGCGAGAGAGAGCGCGAGAGAGAGAGCGCGCGAGAGAGAGAGAGAGAGAGCGAGAGCGAGAGAGAGCGAGAGAGAGCGAGAGAGAGCGAGAGAGAGAGCGAGAGAGAGAGCGAGAGAGAGAGCGAGAGAGCGAGCGAGAGAGAGCGAGAGAGAGAGAGAGAGAGAGGGAGACGCGCGCCGTGTCCACCCGAGCTCGGAGCAAAAAGGGGCGTCGCCTTCACGGCGCTAATCCACGTCCGCCGAGGAGGGAACGAACGCGGGCGGAGGCGGGAGCGGAGGCAGGCCCTGGGGACGCCACAAACAGTGCGCAATCAGGCAGCGGGGGCGGCAGAACGCTGGGGGCGGCGCAGGCGGCGGCGGACTTAATTACTGACCGGCACTGCACGGCTAATTGCCCGGTAACGCAATTACAAAATTGACAATCGCCGGCCCGTGGCCGCCCACCCACTCGGAGGTTGCCGCCCCGCGCCCGGAGATGTGTCCTCCCGTGGCAATCGGGGCTCCCTGTACGTCGCGCCCGCACTTCGGACAGCGCCCGCGCCGTAGCTGGATTTGTAGTGCTGCCTCTCTGCTCGGGATGTCGCCAACGCTGCCACTCCTGCTTCAGCTGCTGCTGCATTCGGTTTAGTGACGCATTGCCAGTTTAAACGGTTTATGTGGGAATACGAGAATTCGCATTTGCGAATATTTGCGAATTCGTATTTACTGTTTCTTCACTGAAAGGATAGTAAGATTTTATAATTTTTATTTGTCTTTCGACTCTTAGTAATATTACTGGTACTTCCACACTCATTAAATAAGTCATTTTAATTACATCCAAACCACTTTTTTGGACCAGTGATAGTCCAGACTGTTTTCTACTTTTATATCTTTATTATACTTGTACTTAAGTACATCTTGTCTGGAACATAAGCAAATTTGTCGCTTCATTTTCAAAGTAGCCCAAGACCTTTTGATATACACAAGATAAATATATTACTAATTTAAAAATGCCCAGAAATTGAAAGAAAAGTATGCAATGTCCTGTCATGTGAGAGGTGTCTATAATTTTGTTACATGCCTCGGAACTCTGTGGAAAAAAAGTTTCCATTTGGACGAAAAAATGCAATTATTTTATAATGTTAACCCACATTTTTTTCGTAAAGCGCGTACTGACTAATTGTCATATTCAGGGCGCCTCTGCTTACGATATAACTGACGCCAAAAGCCATCAATTATCCAAGGAAGAGATTACCAGTCATTAAATATTAGCTATTGATATGCTAATGCTATTAGTACTTGAAACGCCATCATGATTTCAAAATGTTAGTATTTATTAGTAATTATGAATCAAACGTCCGCAAATAAGATTCCTCTAATTTCCCGTCACTTTTTCATTTCTTTCTTGTTTCTTCCCGTCCTAGCTATATCAGACATCTTTATAATTAATTATTCACTAAGTTATTTGCAACAAAATCACAATGCATTCTATTATGAAAACAATTCCATTTCATCAAAGACAATTGTTTCGAAATCTTGTGTATTATATTGCGTAAGAAAGACTAATTCTGATGATGTCGTACATCTGCCATCATATAATTAAAGAAGCATGCATCATTCAAAACATAATTTAGGGGATTGATTTGCTATGAGATATGAAACAAATATTTCCAGAACAGTTTGATTCCGTGTCAAGATGGCATTTAATAACTTAGTATAATTGGCATTTTTCTTTTATTTATTACTTCGGTACTGTCCCCCACCGGGAAGTGCAAACTGTGCCTCGAGAGACTCACCGCTAGGGAAGCTGTGAGATACGTTGCTTATACGTTGCTTAAGATACGTTGCTTCGCAGTACTCAGACACTATGGTACGGGCTTTCGAGGATGGTTGATCAATTTTGCCCTCGGAATGGTAAGGATGGAGACGAAAGGATCGTGTATACATAACCCGTTGTCTAAGGTACTGCTCCAGCATCGTCCTGCAATGGATAGTAGGAAACCACGGACACGATCGTTCCGAGTAGATTCGGAGTAGATTCTGAGTAGGCCGGAATTTATCCACCAATTTGGTTGGTGTTGAGAATCTTGTCATCATGGGAACTCCACCTAAAGATCTCCTGATCTACGCATTTTTATTTTCACATTCGTCCTTACTTACCAGTTACTTACTATACAACCGCTGATAAAATGTTGATGTCACTCTTTCCGATATGCAACAGTTTAATCCTTTTCTGTCACTACTACCCCTTTTTCGTTTCTGCTGAGTCTAGTGCTTTGACTTTCTACTTGTCGGCACCGTCCCCTTCCTTCTCTTTCTCCCCGCCTTTTTTGCTCGAGCGGTCATGCCTAATCGTTCGTCCTCTGTAACGGCGTTTACAGAGGCTGTTGGCTGCCATCTTTCGCCCCGTCTCCGCTTCCTCAGCGACTCCCGCGACCTTTGTAATTTCCGGTGGCGATGCCCTGCGACTGGGCTTTTGAATCGCGGGGGGGGGGGGCGAGGGTCGGGTCGCGATCGATAATTCCCATATTACTCATGGAGCAGCGGAAGCGACTGGGGATTTCCTTCTTTACGAACGATTTCGAAAACTCCAATTCTCCAACGAAATGTAAGGGAAATTTAACGATGTTTTTTTTGGTTTTAAGACTAAGAGAGTTGGTAAACTGCATATTGAAAATTCATCAAAGTATTTCGATGATTGGCTGACATAGAGCAGCGACATCATCGTTATCTCCGCAGATTCGTTGATCCGAAGGTCATCGGGTTCGAGACCCGATTTTTTTTTTTTTTTAACATCTGCTTTATTTGCAATTTGTTCTACACGAACATTCGGCAAATACAATTGTACATATATTATCGACATGTAAAGAAACCATACAATTCTGGTTCTTTCTAAAAATGGTTTTAAACTAATTGTCCAGTTCAGAGAGAGAAAGAAAAAAAAAGACAAACAAACAAAAGCAACAATAAACAATATCACATTGAAATAACAAAAAACACAATAACAAACAAACATACAATAGTGCAAGCATTGTGACAAACAAAATATATCTACAGTAACAATTATTTTAAAAGAAAAATATTATTTATATCTGTGGTCCAGATCAAGAGGATGTACTCTTTTCAATCTTCTTGTCGTTGTGCTGTTATCTAAGATGTTTATGGCCAGATGATTAATATGATTTTCGAGTCTGTGTTGGTATTTGTGAGATTTGAGAGTGATTTCCTCTTTAACAGTGGTGATATTGAGATCTTTATGTAGAGTGGCATTTGATACAAACCAGGGAGCATTGCTTAATAGTCTGAGACATTTGGATTGAAATCTTTGAATTATTTCTATATTTGAATGTGATGCTGTTCCCCAGAGTTCAATTCCATAAGACCAGATAGGTTTGAGTATTGTTTTGTAAAGTAAAATTTTGTTTCCTAGACTTAAACTAGATTTTCTTCCTATTAACCATATCATTTGTCTACTTTTCAGTTCTGCTTCCTTTCTTTTAATCGAAATATGTTTCTTCCAGGTTAGCTTTTTGTCGAGATGTAGTCCGAGATATTTGACGGTGTCTACGTTTTCAATTAGTTTTCCGTTTATTTCTATTCTTGTATTTCTTGTTCGTCTGAGGGTAAATGTTATACATTTGGACTTTGTTTCATTCATTCTTATTCTCCAGAGTTTACACCATTTGTTTATAAGCTCGAGGTGCTCTTTCAATGTTCTTGTTGCCGTTTCTTGGTTTTCGTGCGAAGCTAGCAGGGCTGTGTCATCTGCATATGTTGCAGTGGTGACGTCTGGGGACTGAGGTAAGTCAGCGGTGTAAAGCGTGTACAGCACTGGTCCAAGGATGCTCCCCTGTGGCACTCCTGATAATACTGGATGAAACGGTGTTATTTCATCTCCGAATTTTATTTGAAAAAATCGATCTGAAATAAAGGATCGAAGTATATTATAGTACGGATGCGGCAGACATTTCTTGATTTTATATAGCAAGCCTTGATGCCACACTTTGTCGAACGCTTGCGCGATATCTAGAAACAAGGCGGAACAATACATTTTATTTTCTAGAGCTCCGTTGATGGTGTCGACTACTCTATGAATTTGTTCTATTGTAGAATGACGATTTCTAAAACCGAACTGATGGTCTGGAATTGTGTCATTTTCTCTAAGTAATGGATATATGCGAAATAATAATAGTTTTTCGAATACCTTAGACAAAGAAGGTAATAAACTTATTGGTCTGTATGAGGAAACATCTTGTAGCTGTTTTCCTGGTTTTGCGATTACAATTAATTGTGCCAGTTTCCACTGCGAAGGATAGTGTCCTATGCGTATTATTCCATTGAAAATGGATGTTACAAGGGCAATGAGTTTCTTAGGCAGTTTTTTAAGCATTTCCCCTGTAATACGATCATGTCCAGGAGCCTTATGATTTGGTAGTAGTTTCAGCCCTGCTGTGACTTCTTTTGTTGAGAAGAATTTAATTGGTGGCGACATTTGATGAGGACATTCCAAGAATTCTATGATTTCTTTTTCTTCTGAGAGTAGTGCTGAGGGGTGTGGTTGAAATGTTTTTGCAAAATATTTTGCAAATTCTTCTGCCTTATCGTTTTCCGTTCTAGCCCAGCTTCCATCGGTTTTACGAAGAGGGGGGACATGTCTTGTAGGCCTTTTTAATTTTTTGGTAATTTTCCATAAGGAGTAATCTGTAGCTTTTGAGGGTGACAACTTTTCTATTCTTTCCTTCATTTCCTCCGAATGAATTTCTTGCAATTTTCTTGATAAGAGTCGGGAAGTTCTGTTGAGTATTCGTTTGTCGTCCGGGTGATGAGTGCGTTGCCAGGTCATCTTCATCTGTCTTTTCTCTTTAATCATTTTTAGTATTTCTGATGGGTATTTATTTTTTTCAATCACTCTCAATTCTGGAGTTGCATATACGGCTGCCTGTTGAATGTGTTGTATTAAGTATTCAACAGCATCGTCGATATCTTCTGGACATTTTAGACGGACCTTGGCAGTGGTGTTATGGTAAAGCCAGTTGCTGTATTCTTCCCAGTTCGTTTTTCTGTTTGTAAGGTATATGCTTTCTTTCTTTTTGATTTCAGAAGAACTGATTGTCAGTATTTCTGGAGAATGATCAGATGAAAGATCAAAAGACGGTTCTATTGTGTGATAGGTCTGTGCCATTCCCTTTGTGACGAAGAAATCCAAGACATCAGGTACCTTGTTACCATCCGTTGGCCAGTATGTGGGATTTCCTGATGAAATTGTTTCGAGTTTTAGTGTAGAGATGGCTCCTTCTAAAGCGCGACCTCTTGTAGTTACCAGTCTTGATCCCCATAGTTGATTTTTAGCATTGTAGTCTCCTCCAGCAATGAACCTTGTGCCGAGCGTTCTAAAAAACTTGATATACTGATCGGTGGTTATCTTGTGTTTTGGAGGGGAGTATATAGCTGAAATAACGAGCGGACCGAACTTATCGTATACTTGTATAGCGGTTGCTTGCAGATAGTCTTTAGCATTATCTTTGTACATATTGTGTCTGATTCTTGTTTTAATTATTACTGCTGTGCCTCCATGAGCTGTCCCATCTGGATGATTTGTGCAATATACTTCGTAGTCAGATATACGTAGATAGCTTTTTTCGGTAAAATGTGTTTCAGACACTAGAAGTATGTCGATATTTTCTTGATGTAGAAACATTTCTAACTCTCTTCGATGTTGAAGTATTCCGTTGGCATTCCAGGAGACAATTCGCAGTGAATTACTCATAGTTTCTTCATTATTGCAGTCATGATATTAATTAGGCTGGAGATTTGTTCAGCTTGCTTTGCTAAGATGGACTCGAATTTTTTAAATGATTCTTGGATTATGGAAATCAGATTATTTTCATTCGACACTTTTTGATTATTGATTTGCGAATGTTGGGCCATTTGTGCATATGTGAACTGTCTACCTGTTCCTATGGTTTGATTACTTGTTAGTGAGCTTGAATTGTTGCCTTCAGTTATGTTTTGCGTAGCATTTCTACGGTGTTGACTTTGACTAGGATACTTGCTGTTACGAATTTTTTGATATACTTCGCAGCCTTTATAATTTGCTGGATGGTCACGGCTACATAGAGCACATGTAGCTGGCGTGTCTCTCATTTTAGTACAGGTTCGACTATCGTGATTTTTTCCACATTTGACGCAGCTATACGGAAGCGTACAATACCGAAAACTGTGCTCGTAGGACTGACATCGCTTGCATTGTACTATTTCTCGTTTTTTACGCGGTGGTTCAAAACTAATTTTTGCATGTAGTAAGTATTCGACGTCATATATTTTTTTGTTGTTACTTTGAGGTTCTAAGTCCACAAAAAACAATGGTAGAGGTGCTTTTGTTAAACGATGCTTGATATTATGAATTTGTCTTACTTTGTGGCCTTGTACTTCTATAGCTTCTTTAAGTTCCGTTACGTCTGCTGTTGGGTGCATATTTTTTAATACTACCCGAAAGGCTCTTTCTTGTTTTAACTGAAAAGTATAATGAGCAATATTTTTTTGATTCAGATGTTTAACAAGCGTTCGATAAACCTCCGGTGTTTGAGGTACGATTTTCACATTGTTCATAGTAATTTTGGCGTCATCTTGGTAGGTTTTGACAAGTTTATATGAGAAGTCTTCATCTTTAATGACTTCTTTAATAGATCTGATCATATCAGATATTACTCTGACGCCTGGAATGAAAATAGGTGGTGTACGATATTTGTCTTGTTCTTGCATGCTGCCCTTGGTTGTTGTATCATTGATTTTCTCAGAATTCGAGGTTTCTTCCAAATTTTCATCACAAGAGAGATGTTCATACCTGTTTTTTGATGATACGGGGTCGTGTTCACTGTTAGTCTTCTTAGAGGGTTGTATAGAGTTGTCATCATTGCGTCTTTTTTGTCGACGCAGCGGGATTGTTTGCCATGAGCTGCACAAGGTTGAGGCCGTTTCCTGCGTTGTAGATGCTTGGCCGTTAGTTGCTGTAGCTTCTAGGACGGTGGTTGGGGTTTCTTTTTCACGCACATATTGCTGTATTTGAAATTGTAACTGTTGGTTCTGTTGCACTAATTGTTGTAAGTGTTGTTTTAGCTGTTGATGTTCATGCAATAAAAATTGGTGCTGTTGCTGAAGGTTCAGTGTTATTTCACTGTGTTCTAAAGTCAATCCGTTCGTACTATTGTTGACGAAAGCTTCACTGTTTTCTTGGTTATTTAGTATTTCTGTTGTTTGTGTGATTAGTCCCCCGAAGGGGACGTGGTCAGTTAACATAATTCACTTCACTATATATGTGCGGTATTGATTTTCAATAGTTCTTGACGTACCACTGTTCACACGAGAATGAAGTCACCTTTGTACACAAATACGTGCGGTCACCACTGTATCACTAGTAAATTTGAACGGTAAGTTGAAAACGTTCCTAATTCACCACTGTTTTCGAGACCCGATGGTGGCAGATTTTCGACACTGGGTGGGTGGCTAAGTCGGATTCATCCATTTCCTGGGGCAGAATTGTAGCGACCGGTTGCTCTAATCGGTAGTTTTCCATTGTTTAATCGATCAATTTCTGACGAATGACGGGGCAGTAACTTCACAAGCGGTCCATAAATCACGCACGATCATTTCTTTCTGGCTTACACATTCAACACTACCACACATGTCGAAGTCTTACACTACCACATCTTACCCTGCCCTACATACTTACTCATTGTGTTGTCTTACACTACCACTCAATCGAAAGCTTAGAGCTAGTCCAGGATGGTTTGCTTCGTTGGGGTTGTTATCTAAAGGCTGCACACCGCAAGCTGACGGGTAGACCTGCACCGAATCACACGATCCAGCGGGGGGATGGTCACCTTCTAAAATTAAACATCCACTGACTGAACTAATTCCCCCTGTGGGTGACGAAATCAAAACGCAACTCTTTCGAATGGAAACTTATTATCAAATTATTGTGAAATGTTTTTGATCTGTAGTATCAATAAAAAAAAAATAATTTAGTCTAAAAAATAATCCGTTTTGCCTGGAAGTCAGAATACTTTTCCTAAAACGTAACAAACTGACATTTGCACAAGTATATGAGCTCCTTTTATCAGAAAACTGCCATGAACCTTTTTAAACTCCGTTTGACACATTATTTTGTTTTATTTTTGTAGGTCCATCGCATGATCTTAAGATGAGGCTGATTACTTTGTTATAGGTCGTATTACTATATTGTAGGAGATTTTTCAGTTTTCTTTATATAATAATATTTTGAGATTTATTCTAAATTTATTAGTGATGTAATAGAAGGAATATTGGCGAAGTAAAAATAATACATATCATTGAAAAGGAAAAAGTAACAAAAAAGTATAATTAATATATCAATCTATTTAGTATAAATTACTCTGTTTATAAGATTACATTTTCGAGAAGAATAAGCTTCAAAATAGTCGGTCGTCTTCACTCCAGCATATAATATTAACAATGAAAAAATTTACATTTCACCTCCTTCCACAGTCGTACATTTAAGTAGTAAATTGTAGGAGTAAATAAGTTATAGTTGTAAATTAATTTAACCGTCATAGGGGCTCTTAACTCCTGAACGCTGTTCGAAGAGTTGACTGCATCGGTAACTCAAGTGTTTAGAGAAACTTGGAGACCCGGGTTTGGGTCGCGGATGTAGAAGTCAATTCTTTGAACTGCTAAAGAACATAATAATAATAATAATAATAATAATAATAATAATAATAATAATAATAATAATAAATGAATTATGAAAAGAAGTGTGACGTGTATTTCCCGACAATACTATTAATTAGAGTAATTAATTACAAGTCAGTATTTACTATTGGGGGAGATAAATAATTCATTATTTAACTCAAATTCGCCCACCTTTTTTAAAATGTTTCAAGCAGAAAATCAGCAAATCATTCTTAAACCGTTATGAATTCTGTTGTTCGACACTCCCGACGCACCTTCCCCAGAAGCGGAGATTCGCCGTCAATTCCTCGCGTTTCCCTGTCCCTCCGTGCGCGGTGCGAGCGCGCTCAGTCGGCAGCGCTGCGCGACGAACGCGGCGCGAGGCGATGCGTGGGTGGGTGGCAGCGAAGACGCGCGTCGCAGGCACTCTGCCGCGTGGCTTATTCAGAACCACCCCCCACCCCACCCCCCGCGGGAATCGAACCGAGACATCAAAGCGCGCGGCGGGCAACACTGCGGGTGGGGAAGGGGGCACGGGGGAGGGGAGGTGGAAGATGCGAAGCCCTCTATCGCCCACGCCCGCCCCCACGCCCGCGCCCACGCCCATGCTCCTTGTGTGCCGTGGGGCATAAATAAAAACACTTGTTCTTATCCCGAGTGCTCGACGGGGAGACGCATCGGGAGAGTGAGATGGCGGGGTGAGGGCGGGAGGAAGGAAGGAAGGGAGGGAGGCAGAAAAGGAGGGGGCGCTGAGAGGGCACCGGCGAAGTGCGGAGATCCTCAGGCATTACGAATGCATCATGCGGGGATCGAACGCTCTGCATCGAGTGGTGGCTCCCGGCTTCCCCGACAGAGCGAAATGGTGGGTGAGGAAGGTCTAGGACGGGGAGCGGGCCGCAGGGTGGCGAGCGGGGCGTAGCGAAACGCGGGGAGAGGCGCAGGAGGGTGAGCGGGGCGTAGCAAGGAACGTAGCGTGGGGTGGGGTGCGGAGTGGGGTGAGGCGCGTGGCGGGTGTGTGTCGGAGCGCGGAGTGGTGAGCGGAGCGTAGTGGGGCGCGAGGTGGCGAGCGGGGCGTAGCGAGATGCGGGGAGGGGCAGGTAAGGCGCGAGGCGTAGTGTTAAGCGTGGCCCGAACGGAGCGCGGGGAGGGGCGGTGGGGCGTGAGCGGGGCGTAGCGGGGTGCGAGGCGGGCGACGGTTTGGGGCGCGGGACTTGACGCGAGGCGGGTGTGCGTCGGAGCGCGGGGAAGGGCGCGGATTGGTGAGCGGAGCGAAGCGGGCCGCGGGGTTGCGGTGCGGGGCGTGGTGAGAAGCGGGGCACTGTTAAGAGCGCGGGGAGGGTCGCGGGGTATAACGGGAGTGTTCCATGGGCTGGAAAGGGTGGCGCGGGGTGGTGCGCGGGGCGTGCGACAGGGTGGGACGCGGGGCGTGGCGCAAGGAGGGGCGAGGGTCAGAGCGCGGCGAGTAACGCGCGGTGTGTCGTGGGCTGAGGCGCGGGGAATGGCGTGGGGTGGGATGCGAAGCCGGGTGGAGAGTGGCGCGAGGCGTGAGGAGCAAGGGGGTTGTCGGGGGAGGCGCAGGGAGACAGGGTAACGGCGTGGAGCACGGGAATCGAAGCGCGAACCTCCATACATTTCAAGTACAACATACTCTTTCAAGAAGCAATGAATTTACCGCGTCGCCCGAGAAGAAACGCGTTACAAACATTTTAGCTTAATAGAAACTAATTTATTGTTCACTTCCTAGCGAAAATTTAAGCCAAATTTCAGTGTGTCTTCAAATCATATTAATGGAAAGGAAAAACAAATCTCAATTCGTCGAGGAACTCACTTGAGGAATCATTCTGGAAGGTTTACATCACCTTAAACATGAGCGTGTTCATTTTTGCGAGAGAAACGAATTACACCCTATCTACGAGATAAAATGCGCGATGTTACGCTTCAGCCGACCTATGCACTGTAATTGCAAGAGTTGCAAGAGTGCACTTCCCTCCGCGACTCTTTATTCCGAGGCCGAAGATCGCAATGAAAGTGTGCGACACTAGAATTCTCTGCAAAAGATGGCCCATCAGCGTGAGTTCACGCCGCAGTGCCCGAGGTCGTACCGCATTTGCGGCGTGGAAACAGCGGAAGATCGAAAATGGCCACAAAAGCAGGTTTTAGAGAGAATTTAGTGCGTGCCCTCTCTTATTGGTCATAAATGCTGCAAAAATGACGAGGACGTTATATTATGTTTTATAATTCATAAAAGTTACAAATGGGATAATTCGTCGTTATTTCGCTCCCCTGCGTCGCGGACAGGCCGTGCTGCGTTGCGCATGACGCTGCCAGGGACTGGGGCAGCATGTGTTGGAAGACTCGACGCGATGTTGTGTTGTTTACTGCAGTCGGGTGTTTTCGAAGATCTCTCTCTCTCTCTCTCTCTCTCTCTCTCTCTCTCTCTCTCTCTCTCTCTCTCTCTCTCTCTCTCTCTCTCTCTCTCGCTCGTCAAATTCCATTGTAGAATATGAAATACCACCACTGATTGTTTGGAGAGGAGTTTGAAGTGTGTCACCGGTTCGTCGACGATGAGGATAATTCGTTCCGTTAAACGAGAGGTTAACTTTTTAATGCAATGAAAAGGCGTATCTTATTTGTAAGATTACCCTGTGATTTTTCTACTGAAAAGATGATCACCAACACTCTAACGCTTAACAGTAGAATGTTTAATGAAGTTAAATTTCACGGTATTATTATTATTATTATTATTATTATTATTATTATTGTTATTATTATTATTGTTATTATTATTATTATAAAAGTAAACAAACATGTACACTAATGAAAACAAAACTTTATTGAGCATTTGTTTACTGTACCCTAGATCCACTTATACAATTACAACCCATTTCAACAATCACAACGTAGAAAACAGAGTTTGCTGCACAGTCTTAGTACCCAGTTTCCGTTCCTAATTGCAGCGCAGCTCGCCACTTTACCATAGACTAAACAAAACCAAGCATCATAACGTAAGCTGAAGATCCTACGTTCCAGGCACGAACTCTAACTACTTCCCCAATCAATCTTTCTGAATTGAAGCACCAACTACTTCCTCTTGGAACTCGTAGCACCTCTTACACCTCGTACTAGGAGCAACGTCAAGCCAATGACTCGCCTCCAACCTTTCGGTACGGGGGTGCTTCTTCGAGCAGATGATCCCCCAAAATTCGGTTGCTCGGCTGCGGGTGCCATTTTTAAATGTTCTCACGCATACATAACAATAATAAACATTTTTTCTTAACCTTTTTGTAACCTTCTGTGAAAATATTTTAAGGTGTAGGTAATTATGATAAATAAATAAAGATATTGTCTGGTATCAATACTTTTTATTCAGCTTATGATCGTTTCGATCGCGTAGCGATCATCCTCAGAGCTAAAATGTGAAATACAAATATTATTAACAGGTTGTAGTTATTGTATGCAAGATGCGTAAGCAAACTGGATCGTACATACTTGCAGCTTCTGGGCCGAAAACAAAGTTCTGCGAATTTTTGAGCGTGTGTCTTGTTTAAGAACACAGCCGGTCGGGAGCGGGAGGGGGCGGGAAGAGGGGTGGGGTGCGGGTGAAGGGTCGTAAACCGCGGGGGTGCTGGTGAAGGCTTGAGAGACTGTCGGGCGAGCGAAGGTCAGTGAAGTAGGGAGGGCTGGGGGTGGGTTAGGGGTGTACACTTTGTGCTAATTTTACCAGAGGTGAAGAGAGTTCATGGATTTGTTGGTTGAGACATGTCATGTTCTGTTTTTTTTTCCTTCAGTTTTCGGCCCAGAAGCTGCAAGGTATGTACGATCCAGTTTGCTTACGCATCTTGCATACAATAACTACAACCTGTTAATAATATTTGTTTTTCACATTTTAGCTCTGAGGATGATCGCTACGCGATCGAAACGATCATAAGCTGAATAAAAAGTATTGATACCAGACAATATCTTTATTTATCATAATAAAAAGGTATCTACCTCACCAGCGATCCAATTAAAGTGTAGGTAATTAATTTGGCAATTGCATACAGAGTTTGTTAAAAATCGGTACTACCATATTCTTCTTGATATTAATAGTAAATATTCATAACCATTTCTGTGTGTGATATTCGGATACCTGTAGATAGCATTTGAGTAATTCTAGAATTCTGTCGCAGTGTGAATGTTACCGGCATTCGCACGGCAAGCTGCTTTTGTGAGGTCATACCCTACGAACTGAGACACAGCTGCACAATTCACACCCAGATTTGGGATTTTCGTCGACTTTGTCAGAAAAAATAAGTTTCTTTTCTCATTCTGCGCAGTATTTTACTAATACCATTAACCATAATCAAAGTTTCTGAAAGTTAGGAAACCATATAATTCGTTCACAAACTGATGTTCTTGGTTGACTAATGAAGCGTTTTTCAGCAACACTATGTAATAAAGTTTTGTTTATGTCATTGTCATGCATGTGTATTTTTTTAAATCTGAAATGACGCACTTTGGATATTTGTGTCAATAATGAAAGGACATTGTGACAATTTCTATAACTCCTAATTGTGAGTACACAGTCTGCTTCATAATGAATGTGTCAATCCATTAACCGCCCCACCTCACCTCCTCTCACCCCTCCTCGCCTAGACCTGACCCAACCCGACCCGACCCGACCCGACCCGACTCGTCCCGACTCGACCCGACTCGTCCCGACTCGACCCGACTCGACCCGACTCGACCCGACTCGACCCGACTCGTCCCGACTCGACCCGACTCGTCCCGACTCGACCCGACTCGACCCGACTCGACCCGACTCGTCCCGACTCGACCCGACTCGACCCGACTCGACCCGAATCGACCCGACTCGACCCGACTCTACCCGACTCGACCCGACTCGACCCGACTCGACCCGAATCGACCCGACTCGACCCGACTCGACCCGACTCGACCCGACTCGACCCGACTCGACAGGACTCGACCCGACTCGACCCGACTCGACCCGACTCGACCCGACTCGACCCGACCCGACTCGACCCGACTCGACCCGACCCGACTCGATCCGGCCCGACCCGACTCGACTCGACCCGACTCGACCCGACCCGACTCGACCCGACTCGACCCGACCCGACCCGACTCGACCCGACCGGCTTCGCCTCACCTCGCCCGGCCCCGGCCTTTGGTTTCACCTCACCCCTGCCCGCCGCGCCGCCCCCTGTCTCGTCTTGCCTCACCTCGCCTCGCCACGCCTCGCCTCGTTTCGCCTTACCTCGCCTCGCCTAGGTTTGTCTCGTCTCGCTTCACTTTGCCTCACCTTGCTTCACCTTTTTTCGTCTCATCCCGCTCCGCCTCGTCCTTCTCTGCCTCGCTTCTCCCCATCTAGCCTCGCTTCATCTCGTCACATCACGCCTCGCTTCACCCGACCCGCCTGGCATCTCGCTCCGTTCCGTCCATCTCTCGCGCCGTTCCGTCCAGTTCTGCCCTGTTTCACCGCCGCCTCACCTCGCTCCGCTTCTCTGTCAGCCCTCGCCGTCCTCAAACCCACCTTTGCCCCGTGCCGCGCTCTGCCGATCCCCGTCCCGTCCCGCCCCGCCGTCCGCGCCTCACACTCTCCGTCACCAAAGAGCCGCCAATTAGAAGCTCCTCATCCTCCTCCGCCTCACTTGGGGCAGCTAATTAAAAGTGCGCGCGTCGCTTCCGAGAAGGCCGAAGCGGACACCGCTCGGAAAGGTGATCCAGCGGTGGCGGCAATGGAAAGCGTTTTCCAACACACTGCAGAGTAGTTTGCGTCAACATTTTACTTGTCCGGTTTTGATCGGGCGAGAGATTATTCTCGCTTCTTTTGCTTCGCAGGTTCATCCTATTACCAATGATGTTTCTTTCCAGCTGTATTTGTTTTCTCTCCAGACACAGTGAGGAATGACGAACTATAATGCACAGCGAGCAACAAGAAATCACACTACTACAAAAATGGCAACCAGATAAGGAAAGGGTGAACATCAGAAAACGGATATGCACTTTCGTCTCGTCAAATATTTTTTCGTTTCGAAAACAATTGTTCACACAAAAGAAAGCAATAACGGTGGGATTCATAGTCATCACTTACATGTTAAGGGAATACTTAAGCTACAAGTTGAGGTAATTCTTATGCACATTTCATAGTCATAAATAATACTTAACGTACGTACAATAGTAGCAAGGTCTCGTATGGCAACAGCGTTTTGGCTGTTTAAGAGCCACTTGTTCTTTACCTGATACGCTTCATCAAGCTGGATGTGAACTAGTCATGGCTTTACGACCGTGAGCATCCGTGGGGTAACCTGACCTACACAGTTACTTAAATAGCGGTGGTATCTTATATTGTGCTTAATAACTCCATGAGGTAAAGCTGCATCAATGTTACCAATGTGTATAACAGACTTGATAAAACAATATCGTTTCTCAAATTTTTTTAGTTCTGCATCTCCAGCGGGTTTTGCAAGTCCCGTAAATATCACTTGTTGTTAAGTAGAACAATGCCACAAAAATTCACGTAAACTTCGAAATCTTTGTATATTTTGCAGCGTCCTCAGCGTCGCAGCGTTCGCAGTTCATGGATGTTTTACCACACACACCGTACAGCCCGATCTGGAGCCTAACGACTTTCACTATTTCTCGAAAATAAAATAACACTGAAGGTACATTACTTTTTTTCTGGAGACTAGGTAAGAGAAACCATTCAATCCTGGTGCCTGTAATAAAGACCAAAATATTTTCAGATTGGTTAGCCTGACTCGTAAAACGTTGGCGCAAGTGTAAAGAAAGGGTTTAGAACTATATTAAAATGTACCACTTAGAGAACAGATGTAGTCATAAGGAAAAAAAAGATTATTTAAAACTTATTATACACATAAAAAAACTTCAGCCATAGAGGCATTAATTTTCAATTGTTCCTCGCCTACTTGTAATACAGATTGAGTCTAACGAGACGTTTTACTGAAAAATTTCTTCTCTTATTTAGGTTTCCAATGTGTTATGAGAATGTTTACACCACGACTATATTGGAAAATGTAAAGAATAGGTTTTCAATAGAATACAGATAAAGTGTAAGCTTCTCAAATGACCACCTGGATTTTGCGAACACATCCATTGACGAGCACTGTTCGTGCAACGGATTGATTTTTTTATAAATTTTCTCATTTTAGTGAGCCATTCGGTCCCGTGGCTAACGGCATAATTTGTAATCTGACCTTTATTTAGATACTCTCTCTTGAATTTTAACATTTAATAGAATAAAGAGAAGGCAAGTTATGTACGATTTATAGTTAATTCGTCGTTTAATGGGATTCCTAGTCAGATTCAATACCGATGTGACATCTAAATTCACTGATTGATTATTATCTGTTTTCTGATGTGTCAGATGTCGTTAATCCTGTAAGTGTATTCCGAAAGGTTACATGTGTATCCTGTAGTGCCCTAGTATCCCGAAAGATTACATCTCGTTTCCTTTACCTCGAAGGAGCATTCATTTCGGTTTAGATAAAAAATATTATTTTAATTTATGTTTCTTCGTGAAATAACATGTCCGCTTTGCACATTCGTCAACATTGTCTTTGGAATATTCAAAGTCATTTTCTCTCTCTCTCTCTCTCTCTCTCTCTCTCTCTCTCTCTCTCTCTCTGAGAACCTACCAAGGGCATGCTATAAAGTGCCGTACGCGAAACTGATCTGAACATTATTTACATAACACCTTCATCGAACAGTTCTGATTTGTGATAAAATAAGTCTGCCAACTCACCTCTAAAGGATGTTAAGAACAACTATCAAGTCTAGATTGCTTGTGATTTTTCTTTGGTTTGGTCGCACACTTTTTGAGTACGAAAACAAGTTACATTTCTTAATCAATAGAATCCAAATTATCCGAAAAAATGTGTAGATCCTTTGTTTGAGTTGTATTGTGTAATTGAAGGAAATCTAAAATATTTTACGAATAACATATCTTATTTTTTAGGATATAGCAATATCAGACCTGACACGCGCTTCCTAAAACCTTAGTTACATGGCCAACTCTATAAATTGATAGTTTTCACTGGAACCATTAACGACAGCTTAACAAAAGTTTCACTATACAATTATTTTTCTAACATGCGGAGAGGTGATTAGAGTGAATGTAGAGCAGGCGCCCACTGGGCGTTGGCAACAGGAGAAACGTCGGAGGCGGAGGGAGCCCTCGCTGCGCTGTTTCGCTGGAGGTCCACCACGCGCCGCGGCGCGCCGCTGCCCCCGACCATTCGGGATCCAAGCGAGGTATAATGAGCGATTGATGCGCTACGATGGCACGACAGAGGGAGAGAGAGAAGAGAGGAGAGAGAGAAGAGAGGAGAGAGAGAAGAGAGAGAAGAGAGGAGAGAGAGAAGAGAGGAGAGAGAGAAGAGAGGAGAGAGAGAAGAGAGGAGACAGAGAGAAGAGAAGAGAGGAGACAGAGAGAAGAGAAGAGAGGAGACAGAGAGAAGAGAAGAGAGGAGAGAGTGGAGAGAGAGATGAGAGAGAGTGGAGGGAGAGATGAGAGAGAGTGGATTGAGAGATGAGAGAGAGTGGAGGGAGAGATGAGAGAGAGTGGAGGGAGAGATGAGAGAGAGTGGAGGGAGAGATGAGAGAGGGGAGAGAGATGAGAGAGAGGGGAGAGAGAGATGAGAGAGAGGGGAGAGAGAGATGAGAGAGAGGGGAGAGAGATGAGAGAGGTGAGAGAGTGGAGAGAGAGATGAGATGAGAGAGAGTCAGTGTCACACTCGGCTTGCGGGGCTGCGACCGCGTGAGCGAAGGCGGTGACGGCGATGAGCGGAGTGTGAAGGGGTGAATAGCGTAGGGCAGGGGTGTCAAACATAGGAGCTGAGGGAGAAAGATGGAGATGGCTGAAGTATGTGGTGAAATAAGAACGTGGTGACGGCTGAACGTTAATGCCTTGGGGAGGTTACGGGTACAGGAAGTAGGGTGATGAGAAGAGGTCGTTTACAAAGGAAGAGGAGACAATATTGCAAAAGATTGGGAATGGTGGAACCAGTGGATGACGGATGATATAATTGACGGCGGGAGGAGTGGATGATGGGAGGAGAGGATGGTGGAACGAGTGGATGGGTGGGAGGAGTGGATGGGTGGGAGGAGTGGATGGGTGGGAGAAGTGGATGGGTGGGAGGAGTGGATGGTAGAAGTATACGTTGACGGCGGTTAGAGGAAACTTATACTATGAGCGAGTGAAATAGTGTAGAGCATTACGGTGGCGTATTAGAGGCGGTTCGGTTATAAAAAGCAGCATTGTGTGGCCCGTTTTTTTGCGCGACAATACATACCTTTGTCTCTCCTCCGAAGCGAGAAAGTAATAAATAAGCATACCAGAGGTACTCAGAAGGGAATGATGTCGTAGCAGTGAATTCTGTTTCTCACACATTGCTGGCGGACGTAATTTAGGAGGCAGGGTTATTGGGGTGCTTGTCAAGTGTTAAACGTTGAGTGAAACGCCGTCTTTGTGAGGTGGAAACCCTCCAGAAGCTAAATTAGGATGAGGACTCTACTTCAATGATTACAATAATCTTTGAAGCAGAGGAACGTATAACGTAGAAATGCTTCCTATTCTCCCTGATTTTCCTTATTAGTGTCTCTACAAAGGAAGGTAATTAAACTGAATCATTATTCATGAAGCGTTTGTTAATTTGTATTACAATGCGAAGTGTTTTTTTTCCTTTTAGCACGAAGGAAGATAAACACAATGTGTCATTAAGAAACATTATGCCATCGTAGAAGGTGGTGTGAGAACAGCGTTCACTTTCAAATTTCGTTTGTTTAATAGTCGGCGTTCATTTTTTATAAGGGTGTGTTTGCTTGTAGCTGTTATTTGAAATACTATTAAAGAAAGCGTCTCGATTATATGAATAATGTACACAGTTACACGTAACGTGAGATCGTGTCGTATGTGACTGCTGAAAGAGTGAGCACCCTCTGAATAATAATGCATGTGCAACTGATTTAAAGAAAAAAAACGAAAATTTAGCGTAATTTCTGTTTGAAGTTAGTGCAATTTTTAAGTAAATGATCAAAACTGCGCTAAATTTTAGTTACATTTTCATGGATAGAGCATTAGACTCTGAAAAATGGCGCAAAGTTAATTTTCTTTGCACTCTCTGCATTTTCGAAAATTTGCAAATGTTTGAAATAAAGTTAGAAAGTACGTCGTGATATGTCACCACTCGTTTTCTTTTATATTTTGAGTTTGATTTTTTTGTGTTTATTAATATTATTTTTGCTTGTAATTTGGGGTTTAAAGAGTAGTGTCTCCTTTAGCAATACGGGTTGAGGAACACAACTAGAATCCGCTTTACGTGTTTAGGTCAACTTCTTTAATTGTATTGTCACTTTACGACTTACTATAATCACTAACTAGTACTCATACGTCATGTTTAGCTACAACTGACTTGTTTGTAATGTTCTCATAGTACGGATGATTCTTAAATTCTTAAACGTATGACAGCCGTAAAAAGTCTATTTTTGGTCATCCATGTGTCTACATTAAATCAATATAATGGAAAGTCTTGCTTCAATAAGTTAACTAAGCTAATAGTTGGCATATTTTAAATGATATAATATATATTAATTGAAAATAATAAAGTTCAACAAAGATGGAATATTCATTCATTTTTATGACTAGAAATCGAAGAAAAAATTCTGATTACTGCTGTGCATACAAAGCTAGCAAAAGAGTATCGTGCGTGCTCGTGGTTCGATGGATGTTCGCCTTGACAGACGTCCGCTCGGCGCCGGGGACAGTGTTCCTGGAGGCGGGGGAGGGGGAGGAAGGTGAAGGGGGGAGAGTGGGGATGGGGTGGGGGTGGGGGGCGGCTGCGGCGGCGCCTGGAGCGGTAAGCTTCACGAGCCGCCGCAAATCCTGCGGCCCTGATTGAACCCAGGTATTGACCGCCCACCTGCCCGTCTCTGCCGCCGCCGCCGCCGCCGCCTCCGCCTCCTCGCTGGGTCGCCCGTTCACGAGACGAGGGCCCTGCGCCGTGGGGGATGTCGCCCCGAGGGGGTAGAAGGGGAAGAGGAGATAGTCCCTGGCGCGTCAACTACTTTGGTCAATAGTACCGGAAGTGTTGTGCATATTACATCCTGGAGGGGGCGTGTTCTTTCCCCACTGAACGTTGGATCTGGCGCCGTCCTAGGTGTAGATTTGTGGGATTTCCATCTCCAGGGATCCCCACCAGTTACGCACCGCTCTCCCCGGGATCAATTCTAAGCTCACGACTAGTCTCCTGATATGTGTGATAGGGTAGTACAAGGAAGTGTGTGAAATGGGAGAGGGGAGAACAAGGACGACGACGGAAAGATGGCGCGCGTTATGTGCCCCGATTCTTGGTATAATGGTCCCCATTTTGAACTCCTTTGCCTAGTCTTGATCAGAGAAACCACGGAAAACGGTCGATGACGGAAGCCTGCCACTAGAATTCTCCATAGAGTGGCTAATTTCTATTTAGCTAAATAGCTAGTGCTGATACTCCTGACGCAGTCACCGTAAGACCTACCGGTCGGAAACGCTGCACCGGCAACTGTTCTTGACATTGAGAAAACTCAGGAATCGTGGTAGGATGAAAAGAAATCAAAGACATGTGGAGACATGTAAATGTTGTGAAGAGATGAATGAAATTAGTCTAGTGCTGAACAAACTCGAACTGAAAAACAAAGTCTATCTTACAAAGATAACTCAGACAAACTGGAAAACAGACCTGCTAGGATCTGATTCGAGTATATCAAATAGCCACCATCAACGCATGAAGAAGGCGAGATAAATATACAGTCATTCACAATTATGGAAATTAAAATTCATACTTTGTTGCACATGAACCGAGATGAACAAGATTAACATTTCTGACCTTTTTGATGCTTTAAATCAAGTGTTTTCTTTTTTTGAAGCATTATTTCCGGTAAAATGTACTTTCATTTCAGCAGAAACATTTATTACAATCTAATAGGAATGTTAACATTGCCATTTATGTGCATTATGATCAAACATCTGCTATAATGTAAATGACGAACTGACATGAAACTGATATTAAACCTAAAATTGGTAAGCAAAATACCAAATAGAACATTAATACACTTTCTTCACTTGTTTTTATGTGCATAGGAATGCATCGAACTCAATCAAAATTCTAATAAAAGAAATATTTTACCTCTAATGCACCCCAACACATTTGAGCATTTTCTATATTTGTCAACGGGAAAACCGGGAAATTTATTTTGAAATTATTTTTAAACGGTAATCAAGCAAAATGAAAATATATAAATAATATTTCAAGGAATAAACGTTATGTCCAATTTGCTTTTGTCATTTCTTAAATCATTGTTATTATTTTACGTACATTCCCGCATCTTTCATACTAGAAGATAATATAATATAACGATTAAGGATATTGACAAGGTTTTATCATAAGATATACGTACTCATTACAATAATATAAAATGACTTAAATTATTTTTCCCAAGTTAGATGTTCATTTGCGTCCCTTGAAAAGATTTTATTTTCAGAATACATAAGGTTACACGAGTATTGAAACCAGTGTGTTTCAGGGATTTTCTTTATGGAATAAACACGCACTTCTTTATAACCATAATTTCTAGTGACAATTTCATGTTATTTCATCCGTAACGTTTGTTAAAAAATTCACGAACATTGTAACCCAGACTCCACTCACCGTCTATGTTTCCGCCTCCACCCCTGCCCACGTTATCACCGTCGCCTGTATCACCGTCATCACCCCCGCCGCCACCACCGCCGCCACCACCGCCGCCTCCACACCCACCGTCCCCACCGCCCCCACACCCACCGCCCCCACCCCGCCAATACAGCCACCCCTGCCACCCCCACCACCCCCGTCACCCCCGTCACCGCCGCCGCCGCCACCACCGCCACCGCCACCCCCGCCGCCGCCGCCACCACCACCTCCCCCACCACCACCGCCACCACCGTCCCCGCAACCATCGCCCCCGCCTCCTCCGCCACCTCCGCCACCTCCGCCACCACCGCCACCACCACCACCGCCACCACCGCCGCCGCCAGCATCACCAGCGCCACCCCCGCCACCTCCGCCACCTCCGCCACCTCCGCCACCACCGCCACCATCGCCACCGCCACCACCGCCGCCAGCGCCTCGGCATCGCCGTCGCTGGAGCGTCTCGTCGGAAGCAATCATGGCGTGCGTCCCTCGAGGTACGTCTGCAGAGTGCCGGTGAGTCCTTGAAACTAAGTTGGCCCGAAACAGCTGGAAGGCGTCACTCTGGCCGACACTCACAGTAGCAGCGCGCGTCGTGACCTCTGCTCCGCCTCTCGCTCTTCATCCACACACACTATTGCCACTGTCCCACACTTCCCTCCTGCATTTTCATTACCAGTGTCCCTCTCACCCTTGATGCCAGTGTCAATATCACTTTTAGTTCTTCTTTCACTATAACTGCCACTGTCGCTGTCACCCACTTCCGATGCCATTGACCATATCGCTGTCTACCACCGCAACTGCCTCTGCCACTGTCATTTCCATTATCACTGCAATTACTGTGTGTTTTTCATAATCACAATTTCTCACTTAAGTAGCTACTAGCACTACAGCCCTAATTTTCACACTACAAAACTGTTGATAAAATTTTCCTTCTCTTCAGAATGCAAGAGGAGAGATGAACTTTGGGACAAAGGAAACTCGTGTTATGCATTAGGTTTCACTTTTATGTAACATATGATTTTTCTAGTTCCAATTTGTTAGCAAATTATTGAACAATCCACATCCAGTGCATAAATTTATGCCATATATAAATTTACTGGAATGTTATTAATTCTACACGAATGTCCTTTCAATGTATTTTCTACGAATTTTTAATTACCTTGAAGAAGAAAACGCTTTTTAAAATAAACGGGTGTGAAGGTTGTAGACCAAGAAAAGCGAAGGTGAAAAGCACAGGCTTCAAAGAGAAACGACGTTTTTCAAAATTGGATACAAACAAATCTCGTTGCAAAGAAACACAGCAGGCCCAGCACGCCGCAGAAGCTGCTCAGACTCTTGCCATCAGTATTCACCGCTCGGTGTGGGACAGGGCTACGATTCAGAATCCGCGTTTGTTATTTTGCACAGGTAAACAGCCACGAACAAACGACGAGGATAGGCATCTTTCCCTTCAATGTCTTTCCATTCCGCTCCGCCATCGCGGTCGCACTCCGGCAAAAAAAAAAAAGAGCAAGGTCTTATGCAGAAGCTTCTGATTATACGCGACGCCTCCGCGGAAATATTGTCTTTTTTGGCGCGTTATGCGAGATTCAGCCATCATAAATATTCAGGCGGCCGGAATTTCGTTTTATAAATCTGATTAGGCGCGAAATTAGCTGTCGCAATCTCGCAAAGTAGGGTCTTTTTCAGAAACGCTGCGAAAAAAGGAGGGGTTGAGCGCGGTAGGAGTCGTCATGTAATGTTGTTAACACGGCGTCTGGCTGCCAGGCGAGACGTTTGCTGCAGGGTGTCTGTCTCTGTTTGTTTGGGAGCTCGTTGGTTCGAATTAGGTTGAGACACCGCTGCGGAGGACTGGGTGACGGAGGGAAGAGGATGGTTAGCAGGATATGGTGCTTTTGGTGCAATTGTATATTTTTTTGTGTGGTTATGAAAATAAGCTATGATAGTCGTTTGTACGGAAGATTTAGAAGAATTTTTGATGTTGTCTTGTCAAAAACTGAGGTGGGCTAGCTAGTGGGGAACACTGTGTATATCTTTGGATTTACCCCAGTTATTATTTATTGTGCTAAGTCGGAATCGTCTACGGATTACTTGTTTAATTTATTATTTTAAATGACCTTTGAATTTATTTGTTGTTTAGCATCAAATGAAAATCAGTCATTAAAAAGAGGAAAGAGTAATATAATTCCAGATATATCACTAAATCAAAAGTCATTAACTTTCTTTTTGTGGAAAATTTATGGTGGTGGAAAGTATTTTTAAAAAAAATTGGCAAAAATATTTAAGCAAATTCTAAAATAATGAATAAAATAGAAACCGAAATAAAACTTCCGAGCAACAATATATTACTGCTCATACAGCAGAAATTTAATTCATTCAAATTAATTTACCATTTATTTATTGTTTTAATCCAACACGAAATTTGAAAAGAAATAAACGATTATATTTTAAGTATATTCTATTCAATTAATATGCCATTCTATTAAAAACAAATTCATAGTTAACAAGAATACTTTGTTCAAGTTTACTGTTGTAACAATTTTACTTTGAAATACAGAGTCAAGAGTCAAGTTGCAAAACAGAATGAAGAACATACTCTTCCAGAACAAGTATAGAGTAGCTATCACCCTATAATGTGTTTGCACTACACATGAGTAATGCGGGTTGCCGTCAAGTCGCCTTCAAGAATACATCCATATTATCACCGATTATATTTTCACATTCGGAGCAATTCAAATGTTTGTATTATGATGTCATTTTTCCATAACTAAAATATATTCAGTTTCTGAGTTTCATATTAAAAAAATAGACACATTACTAGTAAATTAATCGCTGTTAATTGAATCTGATTGGCGTTATGTAGAGGCGGCAGTTATTGTGCTATTATGGGGATTAACTTATATTTACATGGATGATTAATTAAAGAGCGTCAACAGGACTACTTAGGACTAAGAACAACAGGACTAAGTATTTGCGAAGATTTTATGTGCAAACACTTTCCATCACGACGCAATAAACACGCGTCGAAGACCTCGATGCGATTTTCTTCGTCTTCTATTTTAGTTCCCTGACGTCAAACCAATTCATTGCTTTATTTAATTTATGAAAATTGTTTATCTTAATATTCATTTATGTAATAAGAAGAGAGCATTGAAACCAACGTGTTTGAAATAGCATAAATTCCACATCACTGCCACATCAAACATGAAGTCTGTACATTCTCCTAAAATGAACTACTGGCGTAAAAAACGCTTAAAAGAAAAAAAGACATACAATGGACAATGGAAAGAGAAATACCCCGCTTTGTCATACGTTGGTCTGTGCAGTAATTCTAGCCCCGACCTTATACATCACAAACGGCCTCCGCAGCGCCCCGAGCGGTAGAACCTTCAACTGCAGAGCGCGTTCTCCTCGCACGCGCTGAGTCCAGCGGCGTCGGTAGCGGCGCGGGGCGAGGCGGACGGCGGGAGGAGGTAAATGGGAAGGGGAGGGAAGCGTTGGGTTAGGGGGCTTCGGGGGAGGGCAGTGGACGAAGGGCGGCGGCGGCGGCGGTGGCGGCGTGTCCATCCGGCCGCCGGCCGCGCCCCGACAATTACAGAGGGCGGTGGCTGTGCCGGTACGACACGCCGACACGAGGCCGCATGTCGGTACACGCAGTATAAATCAACGGGGCCGTGTCCAGGTGGACAGCGCGCGCGCCGCGCCGCGCCGCGCCGCTCTGCGTAGCGCCACCGCTACCTCCGCCGCTGCGGCCACGCGCGCTCTGGCCCAACTCCCCTGCCCTCGCCCCCGCCCCCGCGGGAGGCCGCGCCCCGCCCCCCCCACCGCACCCGACGAAGAGCTCGTTCTCCCCACCCCCACCCCCGGGATTCCCGCAGTCCGCCTCGGGCTGAACGCTGCCCCACTTCTGCTTTCAGCTTTCATTTTCGCATGAACAACATACACTATGTGATCAAAAAGTATTCGGACACGTCAGAAATGGTGTTATGGGGTGGTCGTGTTTTATGGAGTACCTATCACCCTCGGGGCTTTCCCCCCTTGTAGTTGCGTGTGGTACTATCACAGCACAGGCCTACGTTAATGTTTTAAACACCTTTTTGCTTCCCACTGTTGAAGAGCAATTCGGAGATGACGATTGCATCTTTCAACACGATCGAGCATTTGTTCATACTGTACGGCCTGTGGCGGAGTGGTTACACGACAATAACATCCCTTCAATGGACTGGCCTGCACAGAGTCCTGGCTTGAATCCTAACGAACACCTTTGGGATGTTGCAGACACCGATACCTCACCGGCCTACATGGATACCTCTCCTCAGTGTAGCAGTCTGTGAAGAAAGGGCTGTCATTCCCCAAGAAACTTTCCAGCACCTGATTGAACGGGTGCCTGCGAGAGTGGAAGCTGTCATCAAGGCTAAAGGTGAGTCAACACCGTATTGAGTTTCAGCATTAACGATGGCGTCACGAACTGGTAAGTCATGTTCAGCCACGTGTCCGGATACTTTTGATCTCATAGTGTATCAGCGTCGATCTCACTTCCATAGCCTCCCATCCTCTTACATCATCATCTCACGTCATCACAACCACCGCCACAAATGTAGTAATCGCCACCGCTAGCAACTTCGGTTCCATAAAATAACTACCTGCCATTCTCTCTGAAGCAGCACAATTAACCTACTCAGTCAAAGCCATAACTAATATCCAAACATTACTACTGACACCCACATCACAGTTGTGATAACATTAAAAGAGATCAGTCATGATTGGTCGAGGACGCCTTCCCACACCAGCACATCGTCCCGTCATTCATGTTTCGCCAAGCCACACTCCTATGAACACTCCTCTGTTCTAAATTAGCCGCTTCGCCCCTCCAATAGAGCCCCTCCGCCTCGGCCGCCGCTGCCGGCCAGTCGGCACCTCGATTTCTCCTCTGTTCGCTACCCCTCGACGGTGACGTCTCCGAAAGTCTTTCTCTTGTCCTGCCTCCTCTCTTCCTCTTTTTCCTTCTCCGCGTTCCTTTCTTTCTCTCATCTACTTCTTACATTCCCTTTTCCAGTTTTCTCCGCTTCTCCCTTCTCTACTTACCCTCTCTTCTTTCTTCTTCTCTCCTTCCCTAATTGTTTTTGGTGCTTCAGTGTTCGTTATTTTCTATTTACTCCCTCTTTTTTACACTCTGAACTCTCTTTTTCCAAATTCCTCTCTCTTTCTGCTTTTTTCTAATTTTTATTTTCTTTTTTCTCTCGTTTTCATCTTCTCCCTATTTTTTATTTCTGCTAGTTTATCATCCTTCCACATTTTTCCACGTTTTATAGTTGTCTTACTTCTTTATCTCGTTTTTCTTCTTCGATTCATTATCTTCATTGTGGCTTCCTAAAAATTCAGGGGAAATTCTCTGCTCAACAGGGATGTATTTGTAAAATAAATGCAAATATTTATTTTCTCAATGTTAAGAAAATTCTACCAAATTAATCAGTATTTGCAATAAAAGAAAACTTTATCAGATTGCCTGAGAAAGCCTTCCAGAAAACATAACTCTCGATGCATAACATAATGCGCGTATACTCATAAATATATTTGAAGAATCTTTAACGACCATATTTAAAAGGACGTCTGTACTCAATGTAGTATTCATGTTTAAAGAATGTTTATACATAGCAATTCCTGTATATAATGAAATCCGGTTCAATGGATGGAAATAATTTTTCGAAAGGTTGACAAACAACCATTTTGTGTTTTTTTTTTCCGTCTCCAATGACCAAGCTCCATAAACCTGTTTTCAGTATGTAAAAATATTTCTAAATTTTCAGATATGAAATACATTTTCATAATCAAATGTTAATTTTACAAATAACCTTTACCCTATGTATAGCAATAATAAGCAATCATGATTTTATTGAATACAACTTGGAAAATATGTGGAAAATATGTTTCTTTCGTTAACGATGGTTGAAGTCAGTTGATAAATGAGAAAAGAATTGATGAGTGGGTCAAATATTTGACCAATGTTTCAGAATTTTAAAAAAAGTCAAATTAAAAGCAAAGATCACCTCACACTATGAGAAAATGAAAATTTAAGAATGCCTCTCATAACATTATGACCAATATTATAATCTAGTGTGTGTTTATCAACTTTATAAAAACAATATTATCAATTATTTCATTCGATCGGAATTTCTTTTAGATAAACAATTTACGTTATGCAATATGACGGCATCACGTCAAAATCAGGAATTCACAAGGGGCTGGTTTTGAGAGATATTATTTTTAATAATACGTTTTGTCTGAATAATGTTACTTTGAAGTGGAGTGTTCCACAATAAATGATTTCATTTTAAATCTAATTATTTCTTTTAGAACTCTCTATAGTTTATCTTTTATAACTCTCTCTGAGAGTCCTTATTTTTTATACATAATCGATCATGGAAAGGCGTTTAAATCAGAGGTGGATTTTTACACTTACACGTAGTATGTCCGTAGTGCCAACGATGCATATTTTGACGTGTTGCATCCTTGCTTATGATCAGCGCCTCAAAACTATTGCCCGAAACCTTTATATCCTCTCTTCAAATCTATTGTGATACTGGCTACGTCTCTTCAAGGAAGCAATATTCACTTTGTTTTTTCTTCTTCACTTCTGCAATTTATTGTTTCCTTACATTGCTTTTTAATTATATCCTGTCAACATGCGTTAGAAATATGTTTTGCTCTGTCCCCACACCTTTATTTTTCATTCAGTTTTTCTATTTCAATTCGTCGTGTGTTGCCTTTTCTTCACCGCATTAGCCATTACTTTGTCTTCATTTACCCTTCATATGCCTAATTCTTCACGGAGTCCGTTGAGTCATCACCTCCCCACAGTGTGTTCCACTCCCAACAAGGATTTTTTCGAATCCTTTCAGATTCTCTGTCTGCCTCCCTTCGCATCGCTTACCTCACCTCCTATGTCCGCTACCCGCCCCTGCAGCTGCACAGCCCCGCTCACCTTTTTGTTGTCTCTCTTATTATTATTACTGGAGCTCGCGCCCAAGAAAGCCTTCGCTAATGTTGCAGTCATTAAAATTCCCCCCTTTTTAAAAAAAAAAATATCCACCCAGGCCCACCTTTAAAGCCCGTCCGAGCGCCACCACCCGCGTCAAATCCCTTGGGGTGGAGTGGGGGTGGGGGCAGTGCAGGGAGAAGGGGAACTTCCCTTGGCCGGCGCTACAGTCGCTTGACGCGCTCGGCCACAAAGAGTGGAGAAATTGGGGAATTAAACAGGTCTTAACTCCATTGTGCGGGGTAGTTGTGGGATCGCTAGACTGTCAGGTTCTCTCTCTCTCTCTCTCTCTCTCTCTCTCTCTCTCTCTCTCTCTCTCTCTCGAAGGGTAGAGGGGCAGGGGTGGGGGAGGCCAACGAATTGCGGCGTGTTGTAAAGTTTTTAAATAAAAAGAGAGCTGCTCTATATAGCGTACTATTACTCATTGTAATTTCCTTTAGCCTGCAGCGGGAGCGTCTTCATTATTTAAGCGTTTGTACACTGGTGGAGAGGATGTTCGCAGCGCACTCTTTGGCGTCCTCCTGCTGCGCGGTTGGAGGGGAAGGTCTTTGATACTTGTCGGACTGATTGTGTGCTTGCCGCCGGCTGTAAATTTCCTTGCAAGGCTCCAACTCTTTGTGTGGTGAGGTCGTTTTTGTAAAACGTCAGTTTATTTATTTCGTTTACACCGGAGCGTCCAAACAAAAGCAGCCCGCAGTCAACGAATTAAGACGCCTTGTGATATAAACTGAAATACGAAATGAATGGGTTTGTTCGTGTAGAATATGAAAATGATATTGTATCTGTGTATTTCAGAAGATGAAAGTGGAGAGTGGAACAAAAATCACAATTTGTATGAGAATGAAAAAATAATATTAGCTTTTTTCTGCCTATTGTAGAATAATATATTCGATATAGCACCAATACACCGCGTCGCGGATTGTATATAAATCCGGTGGGGCAAGAACAAGTCCCCAGTGAAAATTGAAGAAATGTATTTCTAACATAAGAGGGTAAGAGCTGGGTTTAGAGACAGAAATAATTATTATATAATAATTTAGTTTTACAAAATTAAGAAAGGATAGTAATTAATGCATGAAGTGAATGGTTATCAATGTTTAAAGAAAAACCAAATTTAGAACCAACCAAAGTGGAGTGTGACAGAAGATCAGCTTTGTTGTTTGATTCTGTTGGAGAAGCCAAACAGAGGAGAAGAAGAAGAATTGACCTCGGTGGTCAACTATGAAGGGATCACATACTTTTTATTTGCAAAAGTAATAGAATATATTGTAAGGGAAAACAGTGTAAATGATAAATAATCAGTGGAAAATGCTGAAGCGATTTATTTTTAAGCTTTATAAGGTCAAATGTTATAAATTAGAGTAAATAAGATTTGATTTGCCCGTCCATATGTTCGAGATCGTTGAGGCAGTAGTGCCATAGCGATCGCGGACCGAAGGATCGCGGATTCGAGTCCCGCCTTGGACATGATTGTATTTGCGTTCGTCCTTTCACCCCCCTATCATTACCATATCATGTCATATTTAAAGTTATCATACCGTTAAATGCCGTTAATGACCTGGATTTTGATGCGAACTTAAATAACAACAAAAAAAATACTACAAAGTAAGAAGAGTAGTATAAAATATTTTTTATGAAGAATGAGTAAATAATAACTGAGAAATATATATTTAATTGTATATAAATCACAGGATACAATAATATACAATCAGCATTGGTTACATTTGAACCACGAAAACCTGATTACAGTACATAAGTGTTACATTACATTACGTTTGATTACAGTACATAAATGGTTCTGAAAGCCCGATGCGCCGTGGAAACTGAACGGTAAAACAAACGAGGATACGAAATTAACGTATCGCCAGTCAACCATTGAGAGAAGAAAGTGAAAAGGAGATTATTTTAAACAAACTCATACATTTGCATACGGTACACATTTACACATTTAGAGGTGATAGTACGTAGATTATTAACAAAAATGAACGTTTTAAGTCAACTGAGTATTGGTTACTGGCGCGTCAACTGCTAAAGTCATTACAGAGTTTGTGAAGTAATTGAAGAAATTATTTACAAAGTGTCTGTTTTTCCTTATTATTTGTTTTTAATTTTCCATAACAATATATTATTAAGACGTTTTTTCACCATCTCAAAGATTACGTTTCTCTAACGTTAAAAGAGTGCAACGTTAAAAATAATTGTTTTATATCTTGATCCACAAGGCTATATCTGAAAACTTTTTCTTCCTAAAAAATGTATTTTTTTGCGAAACGTTTTTTTCGAAAGCTCTTCAACTGCCAGATAGGCACTTGTCTTGCTAGCACTTCGCGAATCCTCTCCGGCGCTGTCGTGGCAATAGCATTTACTCGACTCTTGCTTTCTGCGCATATTACATTTAATTTAACTCACACAACTTTCGTCTGATTGGCGTTTTTAAATTTCCGAACAAACTTATGACTTATAAAAGATGACAACATGAATTATTTTGAACTAATCGCTTGCAGGAAAAAATGCTAAAGAATAACACACAATGATTTTCTAAAAAGTAGCGCAGTGCTCAACAACAACACAAATACTCTCATGTATCACAGAAATAAATAAAATATTTTAACAAAAATAGTCCTTACCAATACTGCAGAAACATAATACAGTATACTATTTATCTAGTTTAACAGTTCTTTATATACAAAGAATATAAAATATATTGCTGATCTTTTACGTAAATGTGAATAATAAATATTTCATGGCGGACGGACTCTGCTTCTCTGCTACATGACGTAAGTAAGATGTGACTCACTGAGTATACTAATTCAGTCGGCAGGCATGGTATGAGAGTAGGTGAAATAACACAATCAAATATTGACGTATTTTAGTTCAGATTAAAAGTGTTTGTTTTTCTATTTTTTCCCAGTTTTGTGTATCTAACAAAACCAAAGACAACTCTTGCAGGTCCGCGGTAAGAAAGAATGACAAAAATTCGAAGAAAGCAATTGAAGCGGTTGTTTAGAAAATATAGTATTTCATAAATTGCATTAATTACAAACACAAATTATGCTACTCGATTGTTTAAAAAAAATATGCATCACGTTCTTTAAAGAGCTGATTTTTTAGAGTACAGATTTTGTTTAAATCAAAATATTTCGGTTTCGTAGTTCGGAAATTTTAAAATTTTGCAATTTTTGTAGGTACAGAATTTGCCGAAAATGGGAATAGAACCAACTTTTTATACATCCTTGGGTACATACGACGAGAAAGTTTAAAGAAAAAGTTGGAGCTATTTTTCAAAAGAATACTTGTTTAAAAAAGTTAATCAATTTTTCACGCAAAATTATGTGAAAACTACTAATTTTTTTCAAAACATTGCACCTGACCTTATTTCAAGATCTATCTTCAAAGAAAATATTTCATTCTGGAAAAATTATATCTTTAATATTGCAGTAGAAGGGTGGCAAAACAATTATAAATAATTTTTCATTTGGACAAGAAGAATCAATGTTATCATTCAGTTTTGCGACTCAAAATTTTCACACACAATGTTCTTTTACAGTAAATCCTTCCTTATTCTCCACGAAACTTTCCCACTTATTATTTATTATAGATAAATTAAGGTTTTTATAGTCACCACACTATAATCAGGTTATCAAATACTACATACACACATATTTTCCTCCTAAATTGATTTCCGTTAGCTATCCCTTTATTCATCTTACTCATAAATTTGTAGTTGCGTTAAAGTAAATCTATTATCTCTGTTTCAGAATCTAGTGAAGTCACAATTTCACTTCTCTGCTCTGATTCTACTCAGCGAACAACTGCCACAATCGCACTACCTTTGCAGACCTCCGCGGGCGAAAGAGGGATAGAGGTTCTTATTCTCCAACTAATAAATTTTCTAAAATCATTTTAAAATATTCTCAGCGAGAAAACACTCTGGCTGAACAATCTACTACTCTCTAGAATCGGCAGCTTATGAAAAAAAACAGTATCTGGATTAAATCACCAACCTAAGGGTATTAAAAAATTAAGAACGTTGCGCCGTACTTTCTCCGAATTTCCAGGGGGGGGGGGGCGAAAGGTTCATATGAGTGAGCGTTACTTTCTTGGCAAATTTATAGGTGAATATTTACTTCACTTGATTAGCCTTGGATTTTTTTATAATAAGCAGATGTTATACGATTCAATCTGGTACACTTACAATACACTTTACTTCGTCTGCCTGACCCATAGACCAATGTAGTAAGCACGACAGTTCGCTGAAGTAACATCTGTAGAATGAATACATCGCTATTCATATACGTCACTGCCTTTTCATGTATCAATTTTGGTACATCTACAGTCGTTGCACTGCTTTCATTCATGCCTTCTTCCTGATGCCTGAAATCGGCCACCTTATCAGAAATTTGAATGAGCAGTTGCAATATATGTGTGGGTGTATGTACATATTTTGTTCAGTTCATTACGAGGACTTTTCAGAAAGTATCCGACTTTTATTAAAAAATAAATCTTTATTAGATTCAACTATTTAACATTAATCCCCTCCAAAGTACTTCCTTTGCACTGATAGACATTTTTCTCAACGTTTTTGTCACTGCAGAAAGCATCTTGATTTCTTTTCGTATGACGCGCAGCAGCTAATTATTCTTCCCCACTATCAAATCTGGTCTCTTTTAGAGTCATTTTCAGCTTGGGAAGAGACATAAGTGGCATGGTGTTAAATTAGGAGTATAGAAAAGCCCAGAAACAACTCAGTTGCTTTTGATCAATTGTTAGCAACTTTGAAATGATCTTTGGCGAGGTACTTCTGAGGGCCAAATATTTAGTTGAAATTGAATAAATGGATACAATACTAATGTTTACGTCGTCTGCAAGTTCTCTGATTGAAATTAGACCTCTGCATCACCACCGTCCTTACTTGACCAAAGACAACTTTGTGGATATTGAAGTCCTACCAGAACGTGCTTGACTCTTCACTGACGAGCGGCCGTCTTTAAAGTAGTAGAATTACTCCTTTATCAGTCTTGTACTCACTGTTTCGTGTTAGAACACTTGATGAATCTCGCAGAATGTTTCATTTTAGCACCGCCAACCTTGAAAGAAACTTTTATGTAATGTTGTTTCTCTTTATCTGTCATTTTGTGCAAATCCGACGGCTTCCATTTTCACGAGTTCACCTATCACCAGTTTGCCAGTGAGAGTTCGGTTTGTTGGTCGTTAAAAACATCGGGCATGTTTTTCTAGATATGCCTACGTGGCGTGCATGCTCGTTCCCATGACCTTGTTTGTCTTACCAATAAAAAATTAAGTCATGAAGACATTTTAAACAGAGATCGTATTTTTATTGTTTCGTTTTCGGTTTTGATAGTTAATGACGTGATTTTCCTGATGTCACAAGACACATTTGCTTTCTACCTTAATTACATTTTTGCATTAGGTTAATTGTAAATTTCTATTCAAAGCCAATTCGTAATACGTGGATGTTCGAGACACCCATCGAACGCCATCAATTGCAACAAACGTGTACAGACTATCTATTTGTTGTAGATTTTAATGTTTCTTTCAATATTAATACTTTTATAGGTATAAGCAAATTTAAATCATAGTACGTTTCGTCTCAAAAAAAGTTTAATTGGCTCTCACAATTGGCATAGAAATTTTAATTAGCCACTCCAAACAAATACGTATGTTCAGGAAAAATATATTTTATCTTGCTTGGTGTACTCTTGAATTACAATTCTTCATTATGAGGGTGTAGTTTTTCTTGGAAATGCATGGTGAACTTGAGAGCACATAGTGAGTTAATATTTTTGGTTCTGATCACATTAAATTTATTGAATACCGCTGACGAAAAAGTCAAGAAAGAAATGCACAACCACGTCTTACTTGTGGCTGGACGAGGTGGAATGAAACAAAAAGTAAATCAATACTCCTATTGCAAATTCGGGTTAGATTAACACAAACATTATTTATCGCTTTAAATAAATGACTTTACAAACATGTATTATCCACTCACAGTAGAAAAAAAAGATGTAACGCTTTGGTTCAAAGATATACTTAGCGGTCGTGAACATTATGCTTTTGACTGAATGTTTCAATTGGCAATTTATATTCATGGGAACGCAAATACCCAAAACATAGCTCCAGTCAGTTCACTTGAAAATAATATATCTTATAATAATACCATCGACATTAATGATGATGATAATAATAATAATAATAAATATAATAATAAAATAACAATAAAACAACTCGGAAACAGTATGTCGTTGAAACTTTTCCCTTGCTCTCGTGCCACTATACAGAGATTGAATAATTATACAAAATGGGTATATTTTAGGAAATTCTTTTAAATTATTGGAGGTTCAGCTCTTGTAGGCCCTCTATTCAGAATTTTTAGTTTCATTCACCAGGAAAGCCAGCATACTGTCCGCTTCCGTCAAAGCGGTGTCGGAGCGAGGACGAAACGGCGACGGAGCGGTGTCGGAGTGGTATCGGAGCGGTGTCGGAGTGGTATCGGAGTGGTATCGGAGCGGTATCGGAGCGGTATCGGAGCGGTATCGGAGCGGTATCGGAGCGGTATCGGAGCGGTATCGGAGCGGTATCGGAGCGGTATCGGAGCGGTATCGGAGCGGTATCGGAGCGGTATCGGAGCGGTATCGGAGCGGTATCGGAGCGGTATCGGAGCGGTATCGGAGCGATATCGGAGCGGTATCGGAGCGGTATCGGAGCGGTATCGGAGCGGTATCGGAGCGGTATCGGAGCGGTATCGGAGCGGTATCGGAGCGGTGTCGGAGCGGTATCGGAGCGGTGTCGGAGCGGTATCGGAGCGGTATCGGAGCGGTATCGGAGTGGTATCGGAGTGGTATCGGAGTGGTATCGGAGTGGTATCGGAGTGGTATCGGAGTGGTATCGGAGTGGTATCGGAGTGGTATCGGAGTGGTATCGGAGTGGAATCGGAGTGGTAACGGAGTGGTAACGGAGTGGTACGGAGTGGTACGGAGTGGTACGGAGTGGTACGGAGTGGTACGGAGTGGTATCGGAGCGGAGATGGAGCGGGGACTGAACGATTTCGAAATGGTGTCGGAGAGGGTCTGGAGAGGGGTCTTGAAGGGGGGTCGGAGAGTCGATTGGGGCTTTGTGTAGGGATGGCAATCAGCTAGCGTGAGTCGATGGCCGTGAGGAGGTCGGAGCGGGGATCGTAGCGAGACGCGGGACGTGGTCGGAGCGGCGGTCGAACAGGGTCGGAGTGAGTGTTGGAGCGGGATCAGAGCGGAGCGGTGAGGGCGCGGTTCCGGATCGGATCTCCGGCGATCGCGCGCACTTATCGGGGCGGAGGGAGGCACCGTCCGCGGGATTTGACGCCGGCCCATCCATCACTGTCTGCGCGCGCCTGGCTCGCGTTACTGCCCCCGCCGCCCCCGCCGCCCCCGCCGCCCCCGCCGCCCCCGCGGCCCCCCGCCACCCCCGCCGCCCCCGCCACCCCCGCCGCCCCCGCCGCCCCGCCGCCCCCGCCGCCCCCACCGCCCCCTCCACCCCCACCGCCCCACCGTTCCCGCCGCCCCCGCCGCCCCGCCGCCCCCGCCGCACCCACCGCCCCCACCACCCCCACCGCCCCACCGTTCCCGCCGCCCCCGCCGCCTCCGCTGCCCCCGCTGCCCCCGCTGCACCCGCTGTCCCCACCACCCCCGCCGCCTCGCCTCCTCCACCTCCCCCGCCGCCCCCGCCTCGCCGCCCCCGCCACCCCGCCGCCCACCGCCCCTGCCACCCCTGCCACCCCCGCCGCCCCGCCTGTTCCCCGCCCGCGGCCCGTCTCCCACCAGCCTCCGCGGAAAGAGAGCAAGCTGCGCAGGGCATCCTTGGTTTCAGCTGTTTGCGGCGACAAGCACCGCCACGCTGCTGGAACAGTGTTTGGCCTTGTTATGGATTGGCGACGGCAATCTCCGAACCAGGAGGGCCGAGGCGCATGCGAGCCTTCTTCGAAAAATTCTCTCTTGCAACACGGGAGTGAAGATTGTTTAAGTGTTGGCAACGAATTTGGTCCCCACAATGGTTTCAATTAACTCACAAAGATTTTGAGTTATTTTTCTGAATAAGAGGTTGAAAACATAAGAAACCTGAAAAATAAATTTATTTCCCTCCACTATGCATGTGCGTTTTTTCTTTCTTAAACTTTAAATTGCGGTTTATTGAAAAATGCAAGGACGTGTGATGAGGACAAAGATAAGTTAAACACCTTATTGTGATAATAATTTTATATTTATAAAATAGAATTTTGATGTGCAGAAGCCCTTGTTTTTTCTTTCTTTTTGAACATCTTCGTAAAAATATCTTACATTTTTTATTACAATGAATGCTTCAAGCAGTGTGAAACGGTGAGGAGTAAACTCCTTAAGAGATAATCCGACCTTATATTTTATACAACACCCTGGGGGTTCCAAGCTTCTCCTAGGACGTTGGCAGGGAATTCTGGGGAAGTTCAGCAGGATGTATGTTGTCTTTAGAGGCGTCCTTGGTTTTCTATTATTAGAGGATATTGGGAAAACTACACGTGAGTTGAAGTTGCACCACAGCATGTTTCAATTTCTTATAGAGTGCAATCTACAAAATAGAATTTGGTGGATTGTAAATATGCCTGTTTCAATTATTGTATTAGTATATTTATTTCAGGAAAAACTAGAAAAAATATAATCAATGAATGTATACTACATATAAAATATATTATACAAAAATAAAATGAATATTAAAAGCGACTGAATTTGTCAAATCTGACACAGAATACGTACTAAAAATGATTTACACTACAATTCCACTTACAAAATGTTTTACTTCTAATTCTTTTAAATTATCTGTACTATACTTACAAAATTGTTCTGTAAAAGATATAACAGTAATATGAGACAAATAACCATGAAATTACATTAATTTCTGCTATATTATTTTGCATAGATCAAGACATTTTACTACGCTATATTTCAGTTACATTTGGTTTAGTCTACTTGTATTTATTATTGTTGATGATGGAGAATTTTATGTGATAAAATAACGAAAATAAAATCAGAAACTTTGTGCATGGCAACGAAATAAATTTCTACCGTACATTTTTTGAAATCCCTTTCGTAGAATGAGATTATGTTTCATTATAATACAGTCTGAACCAGTATAGTGAAAACACGGACTTAAATTGTTTCAACATATTATTCCTTTTTCCTGATTTAAATTTTGAAAAAAGTAATTAATAATTTTTAATGATTTCTGGTAGTTAAAACAAAAATAAAAATATAATATAAAATTAAGTGCATTTAAAGTTTATAATTTTGCACTTCTTGAGAACATTTTGTTCGAGAAAATATCTAAGTAATTCATGAGAATATTTACAATGTTTAAATAAAGAAATAAGCATCTTACCTTCAAAAAAATTTTAAAACAATTAAGCCGTTGTGGCTTCTTGTAAGAAAACAACTGTATAAAAAGTAGTCGAAGCAGGAGCCTTTAAATAATTAAGTATAAATTCTTCAAGTTTCGATAACGTTGCGTGAAAATAAAGACCGTTAAATATAGTACAAAAGAAACATATGTGAACCGATTAACAAAGATAATAACAGTGAGTATAATATGCATGGATCGGTTCTAGATATTCCTATTCCATTTTCCGACAAAAATTGAGTAATGCTACTAGCATACTCATTACATCAATAGACTTTGTTAGAGTATTGTGCTGCCAATGTAACAATTAACGCCGTACTACGAAGATATTTTTACTTCAATCTATGACAGGGAATATCAGATTGAAACTTCTATCTTCTTATTACTCGTAATGAATTCGATGTAGCATACACTATCAGGAACCAAGCTCTTCATGTATTTTAGAAACAATCATTTCAAGCTAGAAGAAATAACACACGCCATTTGATTAGTGTTTGAAATATTTCTCTTAAATTAGTTTAAAACTTATTGATTTCTATTTTGATGGTGTATGGTAATCATTGGCAGGTTTGATTATATATATTATTCTAGATAGAGAATAATTATAGATAGAAATAGATATACAATAGATACGAGATATAGATAGAGCATATAGAATAGCTACATTAATCTATGTAATCTAAGTTCGTTTGATCGCTTTAAGGAAATAATCTAGTGCTGAAGCAGTATTATTTCCTCTAACTACTGACATCACTCATTGAATCGACTCTTACGAGGGATTATCAGTTCATCTGCCTGGTTGAAGTTGCACGCTTTGACATTGCTCAGTTCTGTTAGAACCTGTCAAAACAATCGTTCGTTGGCCTGAACCGACAATACGTGGCTCCACACATCCGAATAACGATCTCAAGACGAGCGGCTAGGGCGCAGCCAGTTGCGCGTCGCAATCGCGAAATCGCACCGCGAACAGCGCCTGGGGGCGCAAGCAGTTCACTTCTACTCTCTCCTTCTCTCTCCCACACCCCGACCTCGCCCTCGCTCTCCCTCTCTCTCTCTCTCCCGGGAGACCGGCGCGGCAGCGCGGCGCGGCCCCATGGGCGGACGACCCCGGCGCCGGCTTGCGGGTTCGGAGCGTCGCCCACAGATGGCATCGCAGTCGCGTCCGCGACCCACCCGGCTGGGAGCCTGCAGTGAAACGGCTGTCTCTGTACAGCCGAACGACCGAACACTGCGTTTTTCCACAGGCTGTTTAGGCGCGGAGTTCTCATGAAGATCTGAGATTTGTCGCAGCAGCTCGATCGGGATTTCTTTATAGTTTCCTTTCATTCATTGAGTAAAAATGCTGGGATGGTTCCTGGCTTTGCTTCTGAATTGTAGATAGAGTTTTTCTCCTTTGAAACATCACATTTAAAATAATGTCTATGTTAAATGAATAAACAAAACTAACACATGTAAATAAAATTATGGTAAGCATTTTGGGCAGTTTTCAAATTCTCTATTTTTGAATTTTTTAAATTGGGTATTATTGAGGGATATGTTTCAGAAATTAACGGTGGGTTTGCAAATATTATCTAAATGATCAATTTAAAACATATTTAGAGAATACTTACATTTCAACTTAAAACAAAAATGGATTGCAGAAGAAAGCTGTTCGATTATCTAAAAACAATTGAGAAAGATTCGGAGAATCATTGAATGACAAAAGTTGGCGAGGGCAAACCAGAAATTACCTACCTTAATAACGACGATTATGGTGATGATGATGATGATGATGATGATGGTGAAACAATCCGAACCTGTCGCCATACGTAATTGCTTCCAGAAAGCTCCGGCGTTTTCTTTCAGCCAAACGTGCCCATTAAATGCTACAATTTCATTTTAGAATTTGTCAATGTAGATAACGTTCGTGCAATGTAAGAAGCGTAGTAAATGTTGATCTAGTTTTTACGTAAAGACATGGCCATCTACGACCCCAGGAAAAGACTTCAAATGTAGAAAATGTTCAAGGTAAAGATGACTTTTCCGTACCCAAAAACATGAACACATGTTAACGCAAACATATGTAAAAGTTGAAAATTAATTATTACCGAACAAAGTGATACAACTGTGCAATTTATTCGCATAAAATACCAAGTAATTGATATAATTTAGCATAAGGTTGCAGAATCTGCACGTCTCTGAACAGGGGGGGGGGGGTAGTATCGAAAAGCGCCGAACCAGAAAAAATATAATATGAATATCCAGGAAGATCTCATTCTGCAGATTGTGATGTAAGGAACGTTTCTTTGAAGGCAACAGTCTCAAAATTGTGGGATTGAAGGACCTCTAATCTCACTTCGTTTTGGAGTTACATAACTCTATGGAACCCTTTAGAAACCTTTTTTTTTTCAAGATTTATTGCGTGTGAGAGTCGGAAAACGCACCTACACTACTGAAATACAGAAGAGGGTAGTATGTTGTTAAATGCTTGAATTACAATATATCTTTTTGAATCAAAATACATTACGACAGTAAGTTATTTGAAATATTACTCATTGTTAGTATTATCTCAGCTGAATTTGCTGTTCTTTCAATTTTATTTACGAAAATGAAATCAAGCCATGGTTTAATTTTACACAAGAGTGAATTCTGTAACTTCTCATTCGATCCAGGTAAACATCTACTTCTTACAGAAAATTATTTTTTAAACAATACTATCTTCAATGTTTTATATTTTGGAACTCTATTTAGTTATGTGTTTGAATTTTAGCGCTAAAATATCCTGTAAAATATACCTTTTAACATTTTTAACCATACAGTGCGAAGAAATCGAGAATTTAAATTTTTTTTTAAATAACTGCAGAAGAAAATATGTAATACACATTCGTTACAAAACTATTTTTTTTTTAAATTGCATGGAACACGTCCCTATTTTCACGTTCCACGCACGTTTCAATGTGCTACGTTGTGAAATGCACAAAGCCTGACAGCGCTTTCACATGAAATTCTGCCTCTATATTCAGCTGCAGTGACGCTTCCCTGACTATGATTGACAGGACGTTTGGTAAAAATCATGTCAAGTTTTAAAATTCCAATTAATGTTTTACGTGGAAAAGCAAATTGATATTTCACTTAATTACACGAGATAGAATACCACGATGAGACTGATAGACATTTCTGAATTATTTGTACGATCGTAAATTTTCTAAAATTATTAATTTTTGCGAGATTATTTAGAAGAATGAGTTGTATTGCGTCGACCTAGAATTGTTGGAAAATATCTTAAGATTCTACTTGTTGATATTTGTATCATGATGCTTTTTTTAGTTTTATTACTAGTTTTAATGAAGTAGAGAAATCAAATATACTTAACGTAATGTATTTCTGATGTCGGTGTTGTAGAGTACTTTACTTATTTAGTCTCTTCCGTTTTCTTATTTTGATGACCCAGTTCAGATCAGTTCTGATTTGAGACAGAAATTAATATTTTCTGCACTAATACAGATATTTTATTTGTGGTTGTCAATTCTTAGAAAATTTCAATGTAGTTCTTTGTTGAATATTCTCTCCTTAATCGCCCCCTCCTCTTTATTTCTCTCACAAAATGAGTCCGGCAATAGTGCATGGATTTCTGTCATATTTACCATATTATTTGTGTACGTGTTTTATTTTATTATTTTACTCTTTGTGTGTATTTTACTCATTCTATATTTCTTTTAAATATTCAGGTATGGAGTACGGACAATGAGAAAATATTCTGCAAATATGTTCTCTGAATTAACTGCAACATCGTGATGTAATTTTGAAAAATAGAATAACTTTTTGGAGATTATTTGTTTCTCCATCCATTAATGATAAATATTATTATTATTACTATGAATATTACTATTATTATTACTATTATTAATACTATTATTAATACTATTATTAATACTATTATTAATACTATTATTATTACTATTATTATTACTATTATTATTACTATTTTTTCATTATATTATTACTAATGTAATAATTCGTCAAACATTTCGAACAATCAGGGATTTTTTTTTTGATGTGTGAGAAAAGTCGGGTTGATTGCCAGATATATGCAGTACCTTTTCTCGATAGAAGCTGTAACTCCACAACCGAGGAAGGTTTTTCCCCAGCGGAGAGTGATAATGATGGTTATTGACAAGTGATAATGACTAGCGGACCCGGTGCAAAACCATCTGCTGCGTAAGTTGTGAAGTGTATGTTACTGTCGCGGTGCATTCTCCACGCGAACTTTGAGAGCTTCTGCAAGAACTTCTTAAACCATAGAATTATATTTCCCAACACATTGGTTATTACCACCGTCACACAAGGGCAAATCTACAGTAACCGAACATTTATCGCGTAGTATGCCCTGTCGCGTAGTATGCTCCTGAACTTTTACACTTATAACTTGCATATTGTTACATGTAGGGAATTGAAGAAAATGAACAATATTTCTTGTAGATTCATTAATGAATACGAAAACTGGTTTGCCTGATCTCCGTGTAGAAAAATGAGTGTGTCGAAATATCTATCGCGAGTACTGGAGCGTTAAACGTGCCGAAATAGGAGGTTCGTTGGAACTGGAGTAATGAAATGAATAATGGAGTAAAATTCACGATATTGCTTGATGGGGCAAAACTGAAAAAGCAGTTCGGAGAACTAAAGTAGTAATGGATAAGAATTTCAAGAAAACTGAAAACGCTTTAACGAGTAAGAATATTCACCAATGAAAGGAAAATGCAATCGCTGATGGATTCCACGAAACGTAATAATATGTTCTGTCTAAACGGAAGAATTGCATAGTGAAAGTGACGTTAAAGAAGAATGCCACTTCCTAAGAGATGGAAACGACAGCGCAGGAGTTGCTCTTCTCGGAATCAACGAATGCTACACCGCCGTTCCGGGAACCTCCAGCGAGCCCCACTTCATTCTTTGCATGAAGCGAACGCGCTGCCTCCAATATCCTCTGCCCTCCCAACCGCTGCTTCCTCCCCTATCTCCTCCGTCACCCTCGCCTTCCTGTCTCGGTGACCTTTGTCGCTCACCCCAGCACTCCTACGCCAGCATCACTATCCCCACATCCACCGCGTTGGCTTAAGTCTCTGCCTCCAAGATCACCTCCGCCTTCGTCACCTGCCTCCATCTCTGCAATTCATCCGCGGCCTCCTCCGGCGATCACCGCCGAGTCCGCTGCTCCAAACTCTTCAGACTCCGTCCCTCCCATACATCGCCGTCACCGCATCCTCCGCCATCGACACATTCCCGCCGGCGATAGTGGTAGAGGCGACTGTGGTGGTGGAAGCTGACGGTGACGAGGGCGAGGGCGAGGGCGAGGGCGAGGGCGAGGGCGAGGGCGAGGGCGAGGGCGAGGGCGAGAGCGAGAGCGAGAGCGAGAGCGAGAGCGAGAGCGAGAGCGAGGGCGAGGGCGAGGGCGAGGGCGAGGGCGAGGGCGAGGGCGAGGGCGAGGGCGAGGGCGAGGAACGGGGCGAGGAAGTACGTAGCCGGGTTCATGGTGGCGGTGTGGACGAGAGTGGTACAATACTGGTAGTGGAGGAGACGGGCAGTTGGTGGCTACTGCTGTCGGTCGGCTAGCGTTAGGTTAGGTTTCCCTTAACCAAGCATCTCCCACCAGCGGGACACCGCCCCAGCCGGGACATGCTCTAAGCCCTCAACCGGTCTCCCGGCATGTGTGGTAGTGTAGTGCATGCGAGTATAAGAGATTAGGATAGGACAAGGAAGAGGACAAGTGGCCCGTTTCTTAGGGTACTGCTCCAGCATTCACTTGGTATTGATAGGAAAACCTCGCAAAACAACCAATCAGAGCAGTGGGCCGTTTGAATTGTTCTCCAGTCAGCGACTGAATTCGACCCAGCTGATAAGCTAGTGTCGGACTCCTGCCATTGCCTGGACTCGACCTCCGAGTCTCCCGGATATAGGCATTGCAATGGCATCAGTTGATTCCCGGATAGCCGAGAATTCAGGCATCAGTTGATGTCCTGAGGTGAGGCTAAAGGTGTATGTGGGAACGGGGGCGGTGGTGTATATTCGAAGCGGGGGTGATGGCGGTGTGCGCGGGGTGGCAATGTCTGTGGCAACTGTGGCAATGGCATTTGCGAGAATGGCGGGAAACGGGGGCAGAGGGATTCGAAGCGGGGACCGTGGGGGTGGCGTGGCCGGGGGAGTGGGTGGACGGGGTGGCGTTTGCAAGGGAAGTATGGGCCGCTGTTCGGTCCTTCAGCCTCGGGAACTCTGCCCGATTGACTCGATATTTTCCCTCGAACTCAATCCGACATTGGGTGCGCATTGTGAGCTGTGTAATACTGGGCGCAGCTATGGCTCTCGTAGTACTCTTACCAAGCGCTAACCTCTCTCCCGCCCGCGTTATCTGCTCTCTTCAGGTACGTGGCGCTACCTGTGTTTTGGCGCGTGGTGGCGTGTTGTGGAGAGGGAGGTGTCTTTCGCTTCGATTTTTTCGAGTTTCGAATGTGCAAATGTTTTGCAATTGCGCTGCGTTCCGCTGTATCGTTTCTCTGTTAAGAACAATAGAATGTGAACCATTCCCTAAACAGAGCTCTGCGATTTAGCGGAGGGGATTGGGAAATTGGAGGTAGAACATCATTGCGATATGAAAGCAATTTGGTATTCTCTGTTTTAACATCGCGTAGTCTAGTTGTATTAATTGGTCCCTTCTCCCTCCAAGACTCCACTAAATATTCTCTCTTCTCAGCGGTCTCTTGGTTCCGTGCTGTTGGACGGTCACTTCCTAGCGAATATCCGATTTTAAATTGGAACGTTATAGAAAAAGAAAGCAGGTGACTAGCACTGTGTATGGAGCATCCTTCTGCGTTGGGACGTAATAACAGCTTACCTAGAACAGTGATAAATAAAATTGCGTGGAACTAATTTAATTCATGGTTTGTAATTTCCTGCAGGTGTGTACTGCAGTTTCAAGTTTAGTTGGAAATAAAGATCTCGATTGGGAAGAAACATATGGTATAGAAACAAAAAAAATTGAAAAAAACAGGGAATGGACTAATTTTTATACGTGTGGTTGAAGTGCGAATTGGCATTTTAGCTTCCAGTATTTTGTATATTAATTGTAATTAAAAATGTAATAATGCTTATTCTTTAGTACGAATATCACTAAATATTTCACTCGCATGACACGGAATGCATGGTAACTTAATTGAAAATATCGTAATCATACCTGTGTCTGCTTCCCATTTCCTCATAATCTCCATTACAGGGCAACCGTACTATTCGCCGCATCACAGAACCATGAATGATTGCTTAATATAAATTTCGCTTTATACCTCACCCCGAGCCCATATTAACCCACATAATTATTTCCTAAAAAAGTTTATGATATTTTCCCTGTAATTTATCGTTCATTCCTCTAAACGTTGGCAACACTTGGTCACTTCTCGAAACTTAATTATTGCTCATTCGGTGATACGATATTTAGTACGAAACGAGGGATTAATTAAGTAAACAAATGCTATAATCGCACAAGAGAGAAAATGAAAAACACTCGTCACGATTTCCCGCGCGTCGCTTGCCTAAGGTAATCTAAACCCTGAACGTCGTAACACAAACCTCGTGCGAAGAAAATCAAACAGCGCAGCGAAACAGCGCTCCGAGCGAATGCGGATTAGGGAGTCGAATCCCTTAGCGGTTCCGTGTCCGCAGATTGGTCGGCCAGCGCACACCCACGCCCACGCGCACTCCCTAGGGCGAGGACGCCTCTCCTCTTAAGGCCCATTCACAATGCAAACGCCAACATAAGCTTACCGCATAGACGTAAACATTAATGATGATTTACTAACTTTTCCATCCTCTTACTTTGAGAATTATAAAATATATATACATTGCATTGAATGAACCTGACAATTCCGTTAGTAAAACGAACATTCACAGACCCATACTACATCATCCATACGTGTGATCGTAGTGAAAATCATTCTGAATTTTAATGAAATTAAACAGATTTGGACACGGAAGGAACTAGAACATTATGTATTTATGTATTTTTAAGGGAAAAAAGGAACATGTCATCCTATTGCATTGTACTGGAGTATTTTACTAAAAGCAACACTACATGCAGTATACTTCAAATGAGAGCAGACCATGTAAATGTTTGGTTTTTATAATATAAATATATGTTACTAACCAAAAAAGAATAGAAAATATAGTTCGGGGATTCAATTAGTACGAAAAAAAGTAATAAGTTTTAAAGCTAGATGCGTCGTAAATGCGAACTTCAATTACAGTCAACAGGAATAATCAGAAGAAAGAGCTCGACTAAAATATAACGATGCACTTTTTTTCTTCATTGAACTCTTTTGTAATAAAAGTATGAACATGTAAATAATTGGAGTTTTTCGCAGACATTTAATTCCACAACGCATGGATATTTTGGAACTTTCATAGTGACGCAATACAGGCTGGAAGAGATTTGTAAGGCTTCAGCTTAACAGAAGTGACAGACTGAAGTATTCACAATGTCTAACATAAACGTATGCAAAATAAGACTTTTTCTTGGCTGTGAGACATTCTATTGGTTGGATGTGAGAATCGATTTCGAGGTATCGACTGTGTCCATAGCCCGAATTGCGTTACTTCGTCTGTCGACTTCCCTCTTCTTTCGATTCCCGATTTTGAGTTAACGTGCTGTGATTGGTTCATTTCTTATACTTAAGCGTAAGCACAGAAACTTGCCAGCTTTTAAGTTAACGTCTTACGTATTATGCTTATGAGAACGCATTGTGCATGAGTCCGTTTATGGACGTAGTCTTAACTTTTATGTTAACTCCACGCTTATGTTTATGTTTGCATTGTGGATGGGCCTTTAGGGGGTGGGAGGACTTTCGTGCTGATGACGATACAATATTTATCCGCCCGCGGCACAGACGGCGCGGGAGACACCAGGTGGGTACGTGGGGAGGGAGGAAGTGGTGACAGTGGATTCTGAAAGCCCTGGACAGAGTGGGGGAAAGCCGCGAGACGGTTCTTCGGAAAGTGGCGAGACAGCTTTAGATAATCCCAGAAGAAAAAACATTATTTTGCTTCGCAAGCGCTAACATTTTGATTGTCAACTGTACCTCTCTTCCCTATACCAATCGCCTGACGCCAGCCAACTTCCCTCCGTCATTTAATGTAGTGTCGTGGTGCTTCAGAAACGCTGACTATAGATAAATGACGTCGTAGGCTTCCGCGGCCAGTCATGTGCGTGATCTGGGTTATCCGAGTGACGCCGCGTCGAGGGCTGTTACCAACCTACTATTCCATCTTGTCGTGGTCTTCCTCAGGGCTGGTACGCATATCAGCCCTGAGGAAGACCACGACAAGACGGTCGAAACGTCGGCCACATAACCTTCGACGCGGCGTCACCCGGACAGCCCAGATCACGCGCTGAGTATAGATGTTCATCGAGCACGATTGCGTCACGCGGGAAATACAGAACAATAGTTGAATATTGTATGGCTCCGAAAAAACACGCTCAGATGGTTTCACGTGGGTTTAGTGGAGCACACATTACCTCAAGAAACAAGTGCCGGCCTTAGAGCGTTCTCTAGGTCGTAAATCTAAAGATGCTCATTTGATTAGATTGTGACTATAAGTGAATATACTAGAAAACATTATTTGCATTATACTTTTGAGTGACTTCAAATGAAACTGCCTTTGGTTTTCATTCTGGTTTCTCAAAGAATTTCTTTACGCGTTGCAATATCAAGCGATAGGAATCAGGAGCGTAGTATTCGAAGACCTTTGTAAAACGAGGATGAATGAGACGAAATTGATGTGACAAGAAGTGAGACTATCTTACACGTCGAGGATTGGATAAGGAGGTATTTTCAGTTGTGTCTGCAGGGAAATACGAATACAAATAAAAACCACAGCAATACATACAGAACTCTGAAAAGCTCTTAATTATTTTGAAATGGGTTAACAGATGCCAAGCCGGAAGTGGCAGAATATTTTATGAACACAGTGAAGAATGTAGAGACCAGCGCACCAGACGATGGAGGCGATAAACTCAATGGAAACGGGAACGCAGACAGCACAACTGCGACACTAGCGCTGAAGTAGAGTAGACGTCGTCGGCCTCGCCTCTCCCGCCGCCCCGCCCCCTTCCTCGCCCTCACCACCTTTTTCGTCCCCGCCCCCGACATCCCCACCGCCCTTGTCGCAACTCCCCCGCCCCCGCAGCACAGCTCCCCCACCACCACCTGCCCCCCCCCGCCGCCCACGCTACTCAAACCGCCCCCACTGCCCCCTTCACCCCCCCGCTCCCACCACTCCCGCCACCCCCGCCGCTAGCATACCGCCAATGTGGTCGATCAATGCGGCTAATACTTTAATGGAATCGGATGCTTTATTTATAAAGAATCCGAGTAATGCGCTGCGCAAACACACGCGGACGCGGCGCGCGAATAAACTCGTGGGAACGTAAGACCCTCGCCGCGCCGCAAAGCCGCCCGCGGCGCTGACTGCAGTGGCGCCCCCAACGTTGCCAACCTTGCCTCCGCCGCGGCCTGTTTATTAGAGGTGGGGCGAATCCTAAATTCTTCTCAATACGAATCCGTCTCTCGAAAGGTTTCGTAATCTTCCGATTTTCGATTTTTTTCGAATACTTCTGACATTTTTGTTGACGCAGGTCCAGCTATTTGCGGTAGATGGCATTACTTTACTACGCCTCTCATATAAAATGTCGTCAGACAGAACACGAGGTGTGAATTTAATATAAATTTAATGAAACGGTGACAGGTTTTACGATTTCCTTAATTGTTTTTTTTTGTGAGTCGCGAATTTTGGCAACATAAACATTGATAAACCAATTTCTAGAAATTTGCGTCATTGCAAAAGACAAAATCAACAGACATAACGGGAAGAATGAAAACCCACTCGTGTCAAAACACTGCTGTAAGTTCTGTTGGCACTGTAAGTCGAGAATCACATTTTTTAATTTGTTACTGTAAGAAGACCAGGTCTTGTATCAAAGAAATATAAATTAATAATTACGAGGGAATATTGACCAAGCATGCTAAGGGGAGGCATTTAAAATGAGTATCATGTAGTGATAAGATAATTTATGAGAGAAAAATTGTGTTTATAACATTGTTGTTGTTTTCAAATATATTTGGATGAATATGTACGTTTCAGAGCCCACTACAGATGGATGATAAACCGAAGTAAGTATTGTGATTTCTGTGTAGCAACAAAGAGAGTCCCAATCCTACGTAAGAAGAAAATAAATAAATTACTTTTTGTAAGTGTTTCGTCATCGAACATCTGTATAGACAGTTTATAGGACTCATATATACATTTTTATCATGGCGGGGCGATCTTGGTACAGTCTAGAACCATCTAGAACAAGTCAAATGGCACCTCACTTATCTCCAATGTGGGACGGAAAGAGGTTTAACAAACTGGCCCACAGGCACACGCAGTTTACCGCATAACAGTTTTGCAGGACGATTTGCTAAAAGTCCGCAATAGTTTCCTCCCGCATTTCTCGAGCAAGGTCTGCCCTGCTGCCTACCTCACCGCACCTGCAGGAGACCGGCGGCGTGCCGGCTGGCAGGGGAGGGCAAGGGTGGGGGTGGGGGTGGGGGATGGGGACGGGGACGTTGCGTAAGCACGTCGTTAGCATGCGTCGTGGCGGAGCGAGCGCGCGCGGGCACAGGCGTTTGTCTCGGGTGCTCTCGTCGCCACCGCCACCGCCGCCGCCGCCTCCGAGCCGTACAGTGGCGCTGCGTGGCGGCCGTTTCGCCTCGACTCTTCGTCAGGCGGCCGATCCAGAGCGCATGTAAGCTCTTGCTTTGTGCGTAATTTAAAGTCGTGGCGCTGACATGAATTGTGGAAAAAATCTCATTATAAGTATTTGTTTAAACCAATATTGTTTAGACTGATTGTTTTTATTTGAGATTAAAGATTCAAAGAAAAAAATTCGAACTGTAAATTACAAGAAATTATTGAATTTTTTAAATTTCTGCAGGATTGTTAAAGTAAAAATAGGTATTTTCATAATTATGCATAGAACGATCAGAATCACACACAATAATAGTGGTGTTCTATGATGATAGGATATTTGAAATCCGGATAATTTCTGCTCTAAATAATCAATAACAGATTCGCATCCACGAGAAAGCGTTAGCCTGATTTTCTTTCCACGGAGTGAAAGGGCGATTACCTATTACATTTGGTGTTTCCTTCTCTCATTCATGTTCAGAACCACTCTTTATAATCCAATAAACGAATGAGCATTAAGAACAGATTGTTTCCTTTATATATATAAGATCGCCATTCACATAGTTTGAGTAGAAGTGTTATGAATACAATTTATTTTTGTTACAAATGTAGTTAATGAAACAAGCGCGAATTTTAATGAAATGTGGCTATATCAACACAAATATTTTTTTCGTCTTTTAGAAAATACAATATTTTACTATTCTTGCATTTAATAGGCTGTTAATGGTTGATACCTGTGTAATGTGTCACCTTTTGAAAAAATGTTACTATAAAACTATTGTTGATATGTTACAGTCTACTTAAACATTTGAAACAAAATTTCTCACACAAACGATATGGATATACAAAAAAATATGACGTCAACATCTATTCATAGGATGCGAGATGTCAGAGATGGTGTCCCCAAGTAAGTCTGAAGAGATCTGCTGGAGAAACATTAATTTGTGTCAGCCAGTGATATTACTCGCGCAACGTTTCTTGAGCGATGGATTGAAGAAATGTGGGTAGAGTAGAGGTATTAGTTACGAAATTTGCCAGCAGATTTTATAAAGCAATGCCAATCTCTGGAGAATCAGTCATGCCTTCGCAACGTTCTCAATAATTTGCGTTCTAACTTTCTCAGGTGTTCGAGGTATCTCCTGTAATAGATCTTTACCTGCTTTTGGTCATTTCTTTAGATGTTTGGAGAAAATAAAGGATAGAGGTTCTCATCTTCAAAAGAATTTTGTTTCCATTTCGCGCCAGTGAAGATGTGTTTGGAATGTTGTCATCTGTGCTCCCTGCGAGCTTTTGCCTTCATCTGTTTATTGTGCCAGAGAGGGGGAAGCAAGGTCATCGTTCAAGGTTCATCGTAATACAATGAATCCATTATTAAAAGGACTAAATAAAGGGATAGCCGAATACCATCAGTTATTCACCGGTTTTATTTATTTCATGTATCGTTTACAGAAATGAAAACCGAAAAGATCTGGTATTCTAGAACGATTACGTAAATTACAAGTGAATAGTTCTTGGGAAGCAATAATAGAAGAGAATGGCAGTAAATGAATTGGCAGTAAAGTAGCCAACTATAGAGATAGTTAGTCAAAAAATACAGTTTCAAATGATCGAGAGTTGATTATCTACGAGGTCAAGATACATCGTAAAACTATAAGCGAGGGCAACTGTTCAGTTTAATAGAGATTCACGTTTCAAGGAGGAACATCATTACGTCCAAGATGAAAATAATTCACTATAAATACGGAACAAATGACCATAGCAATTGACATGCTCAGAAACGTCAATCTAACCTGCGAAGTAAAGGTGAGGGGTAAATTGAGTTAGGGAATGGGTAACAAGCGAAAATGTAGTCCAATCGTCATTAATAATTTACTGGAAAAATAATATATTTTCGTATGTAAATGATAAACAACGTCTCTCTCCTCCATAAGAATGTATTCTCTGTTGATTGTTTTTTGGGATTCCTACTTTGTGTCAGAGGTAAAGGCGGCAGTGACGTGTGAGCATTATTGTAATATTGATGGAGGTAATAAAAAAATATAATCTGAAGGAGAATGTAACTAGTTTCATTTTGATTTAAGATTATTGTCAAACGTTCATATCACAATATGTTACATACTATTTTTGTCTGTAATTTCCTTGTTTGTATAATAATGTATAATCAAGAATATGTTTTAACGAAAGATTACGTTTCCGTTACTCCTCTATTTTGAAAAACCCGTGACATCTCTGCCTTCCCCATCCACATTTACGTTCTTTCAGGTTTTGTAGAGTACATTATATTTAACCATGACATCGAATTTCACAACGCAGCTTGATGTAACCTCAGGCAGACAGTATTTTGCATACCCACAATATATCATAAACCTATTCATAGTCTAGTCGGTACGATAGTTGAGGTATGTAGTGAGACGCCTAGCTGTAAGGCCGTTTTAGAACACATTAAACCCAATGGTCGAGGGTGATTTGTATGGTCGCAATATTATTTTTTTTAGAAAATACTCGTATATTCCGAAAAGAAATAACGAATGAAATAATGTACCATTATAGTATTTACATCAATATAGATTATGTACTACATAATTTTAACATGTGTATCGACAAGTGTAATAATTATAACAAATTAATGAAATGTTAAATTCAATAGAAATTTAAGTTTAAAACAAAATTCTTAAGTATAAAACCATCTCCTCCAAAAAATATTTGAAGTAATTCACTCAACGCCATTCGCCATCTAAGGATGTAGGGTTCTTGAACGGTGCCGTAGCAAGAGGTGAAATTTCGTTTCGATCTGAGCGCCCGGCGTGGCGAGTGTTGTTAGTAAAAGGACTTCGTCGGCTGCGTCGCAGATTTTCAGCGCATCCCAGTGCGTCGTCCCCACACGGACTGTCGACCAGAAATTCCTCCGCGTTTCGCACTCGAGTAACCTTGACGGTCTGACCGCTCGCGCACGCGCGCAACTGCTGCGAAGGGATTGGGTGGTGGAAGGGCGAGGGAGGGGGAGGGGGAGGGGAGGAGAATTTCCAGACAGCGGGAATGTCGCAGGTAGTGAGCTTACTGGCATTGCGCTGATGTTTAAACTGTTGGCTTGAGGAAACCGATAACACTTTTAATACACCCAGAGACGAATCCACGATATCTCTCTCCCTCTCTCCTTCTCTCTCTTCCTGTTTTTCACTCTCCCTCTCTCCCCTCCCTCTCTCTCTGGGGCTATAGGTAGGGGCGTAACGCATTTTTGTTAAGATGAGAATATAAAACTTATTTTTATTTGTTGATATACAGTTAATATTTAAAACATTAACAATTGGTGCATTGAATAACTTCCCATGAGGGGAGTATCTTTTATAAAGATTCAGAACATAATACTTGTTTATATTTGTAAAAAAATTAAAATTCTAATAATACAAAAATCAATAAAACACAAACCTAAGAAACTTTTTTTTTCAAAACTTTTTTTCATATTTTTTTGACTTCGTAATTGTTATCAAGTCGTTTATGGACAATTATTTGTGTTACGATGATTTTGTGTATTATATAAAAATGTCAAGGGCTTCGATGAGGCAAACCTTCTTTAATAGGATGCAAGGAAAATATTGGAAATGCCTGGTATAGAAAATTAATAAGAAAATAATTTTTCAAATGTGCCTTCTGAGGCGGGCCTTGAATACGTACGAGCTCTCCTTCACTTTAAATGCGTTCACACTGAACGTTCTTAAACAAACGTTTGAAGGATTAATTAACTATTGTGGTAATTATGTATGAAACATATATGTGCGAAATGATTGAGAAGTATTTCTCACATACAAATGGAATAGAATAAAATCAGAAAATTAAAATAGAAATGTTAACAAAATGATCTGTCATGTGACGATCATAGCACTTTACAAAAAAATAACTAAAACTGAAGTCAGAATGTATTTCAAATTGAATTGTAGGTTTTTAACAGCATCACAACATATTGGCGGTTATTCTTTCGAAGTAATAGTTAAACCGTAACCTTATCAAATATTAGAAATTACTACAACCGCTCTGCTACTTGGAGCTAAATATCCAAGTTCCTCATAACCCCACTGAAACAAGAGAAGGAGTCTGTCACTGTTTTTTTTTTAAATCGAAAGTTAATCATTGCTACCAAATGTATTTTTATCACATTGTTAAGGTGTCAAAAAAGTCTCCTTAGTACAAATTTTAATGACACTTTCGGAAATGTTAACGACTGCTAGAGACACTCATTAATGCAAAATTTATTTATCAAACATGACACTTTGCTCCACATTTTTACACTTTAGATATCATTTTGCCTTCAGTTGGTAAATGCAAATCAGAGCAGCCTTGGCCTCCGTGATAAGGCGCAGAAGGAGAAGCAGTGCGAGCTAAGTGGGGGGGAGGGAGGGGCAGACGGCGATCGTCAATGACGAAATGCTTGGCATTGAGCCTTTCCCGGTGTTTCAGGCCACTTGAGTTGGAGACCATCCACACCCGTTAATTTTCTTTTGGGAAGAAAGTTTTCCTTTTATTGATACTGGAAAAATGAAGTGTTCAGTGTGTTCGAAAGAAGTGCAGAAAGTTAAAATGTTGAACGTACCGATGGATTACGTAGCTTTGAGACCCAGAGAAACCTGCGAGATAAAAATAAATTTTAGGAATTGACATAGCTTGCAATCAATGACGGATCCACGGGGGGCATGGGGTTCATGGCCCCTTCCCCCAAAGGTGTAGAGTTTTCTTTTGCTACCTTCCTTTATTTGTAAAAATTGATTTAAATATTTATTTATATAAAAATATGTAATTATTTAAAATAGTGTATAGTGTCATATAGTCGTACATATAAAAATAATATACAATGTAATTACAAATAGCTTTATTCCTTAATTATAATGCCCCAATCTCAAAAAATAATCAACTGGATCCGTCCCTGTCCCCAATCACGTGATGAATACAGGAATTTGCAGATCGAAGATTATGGAAAAGGTACTAAAAATCAAGAGGATTTACAGTCTAAAAAACAAACAGTAAACAACTGCACATCAAAAATGATGAGGCATGGTGCTCAAATTCTCTGCCGTGACCCTTACTGGGTACATATTTGTTAACATTAATTATTGTTTCAAAACAAACTAATTCGTTATATTATACACAATTGTATAAAATATTATTGCCCTTAAATGTTAAAACTGCATGTTCCAAAAATGTTATCTAACAGAAGAAAGAATGGAAATGGAAATTCAGTTCTGGTTATGGAAAAAAAGAATCGGATATTGCTTTGAGTTAAGTAATAATGTACGTTATGTTAGATAATTCTTCATATTATTGAATCATAAACATTCTATAATAATTACCAATAAAAAACGTAGTTATCGTTCTTCCATGCGAACCTACCTTTCCCCTATTCTGTTCTATCATTCGAACATTTGTGCCCATTCCCTCCCGTCGACTGAGCAGATTTGTGTGAAGTCACAGAGCATTGAGTTGGCAAGCACTGATTTAGATTGACGCACTCAGTGCTAAAATCAAAAAAAATTTAAAAACTGGTATTTTAAAGTTACATTCGTAATAAACCAAATGTAAAATTAAGTTGTAAGTGTACTCATGCTCTTGACAAACACACTTTTAATACGTGTTTGTACAGGGATTATGTTTATGTCTTGTCATTGCATTCTTAAGAGGAACAGAGTAAACGTGCAACATATAAATGAGTATTAACAATGCAATTGGTTTTTATTTAATGTGCGGTAAATTCTTATTTTATTTTAAACTCGGCGATCGGACACAACAATTTGCCAATCCCAATAATCGCATCTGAAAACGTTGACTCGTGTGACGGTGATCTTCTGGAACGTATTTTCTTCCGCATGGAACACGTTTCGCACAGTTGCTCCTGGCAGTGTTTCCAGAAACGAATCAGACAATTTCTTCGCGGGTCCATGCGGTGGGCAGCAGGCCTCGATCCAGGGCTCGGGCGGCCGAAGAATGCCGCAACGCGCGCTGGGGGCCGAGGCGGCAGCGGCGGTGGCGCCGTGGGTGTCGGACGGCGCAGGCGCGCGCGGCGCGAGGGGGGAGGGGAGGGGAGGAACGGCGGCGGCGGCGGCGGGTGCGCCGGCGTTCAGTCAGTGCTCGTCGCTTGCGGCGCCCTCTGCCCGGCGTCTCCGCGCAGCCCCCGGCCTTGCAGCCCGCCCGTCCGCCTGCCCGCCGCCGCGTCGGCGACTCGCCCCGACCGCCCGCCCGCCCCCGTCGCCCGCGCCTCCCTCGCCCCGCGGGCGGAGCGAGCGCGCGCGGCCGCGCCGTCGCCCCCCACGCCCGTGCCAGCCGCGTGCCCATGTGCCACGCGTGACGACCCCGTCGGCCGCACCTGCGGGAGCTGCACGGACAGCCACTGTGTGACGACGACGACGAGTGAGCAAGACGAGAAGAGGGAAGACGATGGGCCGCCAGCGCCGAGGTCGCCGTGCGGACGCCTGCGCCACCCGGGCCGCCGTGGGGCCGCTGCTGCCGCCGTCGCTGTCCCCTCTGGCCACCGTCGCGGCCGCTCTGGCGTTGCTGCACCTCACCTACGCCCGGATCCTCGTCCCCGAGCAACAAGGTAGGCCCCGCGGCGCACCGAAGACTCGCCGAAGACGCTGGCGTCGCGCTCAGTGACCTTCAGTGTGCACAGTGCTGTGAAAAGAAATGTGCCAGTTGTGTGTGCCGGAAGTGAAGTAGATCAGTTTGTTGTGGAAGTTGTCGGAAAAGAAAGGTGCATTCTCTTGAGTGAATGTGACGACAGATCCTTTCCTGGGAGTTTCGGTGTTTAAAAGTTTTGAATGGCTTCCTTCGAAATACCACGGACTTTGACCGTACTTGGAAAGTTGCGAATTTGTGTTAATTGCTTTTATCTGACAGGCGTTAAATTTTAAGTCACTAATTTTTCGTCTCCCTTTTTTCTCTCTCTCTCTCTCTCTCTGACCTTCTGTAGAACTACCAGGAGGTTACACATTCCACGTTCCTTGTACGTTCAACTCTATGATACATTATCGAACCCGTGTAGCAACTCCTATATGAGGTCCCTTCGTTTCTACAAATTTATCCACGGAAGGAAAACCCATATCCACCGATGAAAGCATCATCCAACACTCGCTCTTGTTGTGGGGAGATTCGCGTTAGAGCCGCGGGCGGGATGCGGCATAGGCCGTGGTCCGCCGGTGTGGCGGCGACGTGGCCCGGCCGGGGGCCGTGCACTTCGGGGGGCGAACCGCGGTCCGCGACGTAATTAGAGAGACCTCAAGCCATGCGGGCCGAGCGGGCGTCCGCCGCCGCCGCCGCCGTCCAACGGCACGCACGCAAAAAGCACGGGCGGACATCGGCGCGCGGGTCGGCCCGCGACGTGGCTGCGATTTATCAAGGTCACGATTGGGGTCGTTTTCATTGCTACAGAGACCTTCGTCGTAATAAAATGATATTCGTCGTCTCTAAATCCATGATATTCGTCATCTTGAAATAAATTATATTCATCATCCTGAAATACATTATATTCGTTGTCCTGAAATGCATTATATTCGTTGTCCTGAAACGCATTATATTCGTTGTCCTGAAATACATTATATTCGTTGTCCTGAAATACATTATATTCGTTGTCCTGAAATACGTTATATTCGTTGTCCTGAAATACGTTATATTCGTTGTCCTGAAATACGTTATATTCGTTGTCCTGAAATACGTTATATTCGTTGTCCTGAAATACGTTATATTCGTTGTCCTGAAATACATTATATTCGTTGTCCTGAAATACATTATATTCGTACACGTAGGCTTCCGCGGCTCGAGTTCATGACTTCTAGGCTGTCCGGGTGACGCCGCGTCGTTGGCAGATTTGGCCTATCTGCCAACGACGCGACGTCACCCGGACAGCCTAGAAGTCATACATTATAATGTATTTCAGGGCGATGAATATATTCCTGAAATATATGAAATTCACGATATTCGTCGTCCTGAAATTCACAATATTCGTCCTGAAATCCATGATATCATACTGAAAATTGTAACAATAATTTGTCTCAAAGTCATTATATTCATGGGAATCATTACAATTACGATAACAACATAATTCTATTTTTTTGTTGTCGTAGTCGGAAATCAAGTACAGAACTGAATATTTGTTTGTATTTAAAATATTAGTTCCAGCGAAGAATGTGGGCCAAATCTGCCATCTTGTTCAGTGTTCTCCCACATTGCGTTCAGACAATAATGCGTTCTTTCTCATATCGAACATATAAGCATTTTTACATCACGAAAATTAGTGTTATTTCAAACGAAGTAAGCGATCTACTTTTCTTATCAAATGCATATTATAACAAAACAAAAAAAATCTTCAACTGCGCGTATAAAGAATTCGCGTCAACGTAACACTGATCGTGCATCTGACACCTTCTGTTATTTTGAACGCGTGTGTCTCTTCGGAGCGTTAAACAGCGCTCGCTTTCGCGTGCAGGATTCCCGCTTGGTCCGAGCGCGTTGAACGGAATGCGAGCGGGAAGCCGCCCTATTAGGGCGACTCGGCCTTGGGGCTTCGCGGAGAGCGCAATCCTGCAGACAGGGTACCTGCGAGGGCGGTGATTACAGTTCTGCGCATTTGCATCTTACCCCCCTTCACTCCCGCAATTTGCGTTCCGTGCATCCTACTCGTACGTACACGTAGGATTATGTGGTTGGGACACAAATGTACAGCGTAAACGACGAGGTTCAAGTGAGAGCACGTCTGGGGAATTCGAAGGTAGGAAAACACGAGGTAGGAAAAGGAATATGATTTGCTGTTTAAATCGCGAAACTGTGTTGTTCGTTACACCAAGAACGGAGGAAGCAGAAAGAATAAAATAGCCTTCACTTGTTGAGATTTTTTATAGATTTGTTTGAGAACGCGAATGGAAAATAAACTTCGTGCCTTATGAGCCCTTCGTTGCGTATTGAAGCTGCTGACCTACAGTTATTGCTGAAAGAGATCGTAAACACAGGACACTACGGCGAAAACATATATGGAATGTGAACGATCTTTTTAAAACGAGAATGTAGTTATAATTTGACTTCCGATGAACCGAGATCTGTGAACGAGAGCGAAGGACGAGAATATTCTAGTTCAATGGTTGAAATGTGCTCGTTTGCTCTTGAAGCGTGCACATAATTTTTGGGGCATGAAGATCGAGACATTGTAAAAGAATTTTAAAGGTATTTTAAGGAATTGCTTAATGTATTAGAACTCTTGGATTGAATATCATTTTCTTACATACATTGATTTTTCATTCCTTTCCTGTTTTTTCGGCTTTCCTAATAAACAGTTCTGCAAACGAGTATTTTGGAATAAAATGCGTTAAAAATGATGAGTCGAACATGCTCAAAGATGTTTTGTATTAGGTCCAGCGTCTAGTATCGTGAACAACTGGGAAACGCTTAGCGTATGTCAATTGCGCGTAGGTGTTGTTATATGCGACACAATTCCACTTACGGATTCGTACCAGCGGAGGTGTATCAACTGTCGTCATTAAAGTGCCTCAGAATGTGAGATCCTAGTTTTCGAATCCCGACGGTGGCAGCATTTTGGACTCTAGATAGGTTGAAGTCCCCAGCTGTATGGCGAAGAATTCTAGAAGCTAAATGTTAGTTTTCCGTGGTTTTAATGATCGTTATTTTTCCGTGGTGTATCTGATCAACACTAGTCGAATGCCGAAGAAAATCCACGTACACATTATTATTATTATTATTATTATTATTATTATTATTATTATTATTATTATTATTACTACTATTCTTCTTCTTCTTCTTCTTGAATACCGCATAAAGTGATACGGAAGGAAGCTGACTTCACAATCGGGAGGTCCGCGTTCGATCCCCGGGCCGGCCATCCTGACCGGGATTTTAGGAAAGTTTCCGTCTGTCATTACGCGAATGATGGGATGATGAAAAAAGTCTCTTTCACGTCGCCTTACCCATTTTCATCATCATCTTTTCTCCTCGTGCACCACTCATCATCACCCTGTCACTTCATTCAGTATTCCCTTGCAAAAAGGCAAGATGCTTTTGTCCTTAATGGGATATAAATTAGTAATAATAATAATAATAATAATAATAATTAAGTGCGTTATAAATAGAAATTATGGCGTTACCACTAATTGCGAACGAATCTTCGACGACTTCGGCTAATGACGATTTGTATTCCGTTCTCTAGTTTACAAAGAAGAAATTTTTAGTTTGTTCAAGATAATAGATATTAATTTTAGATGAAATTTAATGGGTAAACTAGAAGAATTGGATTTTCCAGCAAGTATGAGACTAATTTTTGTCAACGTTTGAAGCGACCTTGCGCGGTGAATTTCTCTCTTCGAATGTGGCCTGAGGGTTCGCTTCTGCTTAGTTTGCATAGAGTGCGTTCTTCTGGGATTACTCGCTTTTTGAATACAAACCTTTTTCCGTAATAGAAACTCTCCTAAATGCACCGGTGTATGTCCTCTGCCGCTTTATGTTCGGAGATTTTTGGACAGTAGCTCTAAATATGTGATTCAAACGGAAAAGTGTATTTCTCAGTTTTAAACTATTAATGAAGATGAATTTCATGATCGAGGTATAGTTGAGACTGAAGGCATTTTGTTTGATAAACTTTCAGTAGAATATTTCACCTTTTTCATAATTTTTTATTGTAATATTTTATTTCTACGTCACGTTTTTTCATCAAAATATTCCCTTTTGTTTTCTGAAAAGTTAACTTAGAGAAATTCTTTTCAACATTGAGACGCCACATCGAAAACTTGAGATTGATGGAAGAGCATATCAATCTAGTTTCTTCTTATAATTAAATATATTAGTAAGATGTGTTTTTTGATGCTTATTGATTTATCAATGAAACTGCGGAAAAGAGTGGACTTGATTGAAAGACTGGCGCAATCGCTACCGAACACGACGCGAGTCGACCTTTCGCAGCACAAATGAGAGTTTGCCGAGATGGCTGAGAAAAATGTTTGCAGAGTGGAATTTGCGGACTCGCGAATGTGGAACACGCGAACTCTTGCTTATTTAACTGTGTTGAATTGAAGAAAATATAAGTATACACATGAAAAAGCAACATACAAATTTTTTGACTAGTCAGCACTTAATGTGAATGGAAACGACGAAGGAGGAAAGGAATGAATGAGATTAAAAATAATCTTGACTATTGCTCTATTCGGGATGTTTCGGTTCATAATATAAACTTGTGTATTGCTTGGCATTGGAGATAATTCTGAATTTGGATTAATTCCTAATTAATTTCTAATCCTTTGTAAAGTTATTATTGTCGTTGTTAATAACCGTAGTAGCTTAGCCGAAGTTGTAGAAATTTGCTACATGATACTGCCCAAGGCAGTTGATAAACCCAGATGATTTTCAGACTAGTCATGGGATATAATAATTTTTACATTATCTTTTCGTTGGGAGGACGAAAGAAAAATATGTTTTGATGTCGAACTGGGACTTTTTGTAGTGACCAATAAATTAGGCAAGTGCGAAACATTTATCGTAGCATACCGCACCCCAAAACGGCCACCTCTTTAATTTAACTGTTTAACACTTGTATTTGAAATAAAATGCCTAGTAAAGTGTGCGAGCTAACAAAGGTTACTTGAAAGTAGCACTTAAAGTAAAAAAAAAAGTATGGCACACACACGAAACATCTCGGTAATTTGGTCGCTATTTGAATTCCGTGGGAGGTAATAGTTTCTGTTATAGAGACGGAGAGAAGGCTTTCGAATTTCTTCAAATCGCGAGCAGTGTACTTTGCTCGACATTCCTCGGAAATCACAACCGCCCGACACGTTAAAAATCGCTCTCGTATGTGACTTTCGTCTCTTAATCATATTGCTTACCGCGGGGCCCAGAAGAAAGAGTACACCTCCATGATTTTTGGTTTATGAAAACAGACATTTTCAAGTTTCCTGAAATGCTCTCTAATTTGCCTTAAATAAATCACTCTGATTGACGCAGATTTCCTTTCATATTTCTCCTACGTAATAAATTTGGACTCAACTCCGTTAGTTCCCACTAGGCGCGAGGAATTCTGCGGTCGACCGCCCGTCAGCAGTCGCCAACCCGATTCGGCGGCAACGTGTGGAATCTCACCCCCTCCCTCCCCCACCCGGCGACGAAGGCGCCACCGCAAAGCACGCACCCCCGCTCCCTCTCACGCAGCCCGCGCCCTCCCCTACCCCACGCCGCCTCCTAATTGCGTTATTTAGCGCGTTCTGTTTAAACATGTAAATAGCGCCTGGCGCCAGGCCTCCGCGGAGCTTAAACCTGCCTGCACCGCCCCGCTCAGCCAGGACCTCCCCGCCCTGCCCCATCCCTCTCTGCTCACTAGGATCTTGTCCTTCTCCGCCCTCCACCCTCGCAGAACTCACCCCCCCCGCTTTCTGACCCTCCCCGCTATCGATCCTTGCGTAATCGATCCTTCCCGCTATCGATCCTCCCCGTCCTCTTCTCACCGCGCTCTCAACACTCTCCCCCTCCTCCCTCCCCCTCGTTCCTCTCAGTTCCCTTTATTGCCCGCTCTCTTTCTTTGCCCGCTCTCTTTCTTTGCCCGCTCTCTTTCTTTGCCCGCTCTCTTTCTTTGCCCGCTCTCTTTCTTTGCCCGCTCTCTTTCTTTGCCCGCTCTCTTTCTTTGCCCGCTCTCTTTCTTTGCCCGCTCTCTTTCTTTGCCCGCTCTCTTTCTTTGCCCGCTCTCTTTCTTTGCCCGCTCTCTTTCTTTGCCCGCTCTCTTTCTTTGTCCGCTCTCTTTCTTTGCCCGCTCTCTTTCTTTGCCCGCTCTCTTTCTTTGCCCGCTCTCTTTCTTTGCCCGCTCTCTTTCTTTGCCCGCTCTCTTTCTTTGCCCGCTCTCTTTCTTTGCCCGCTCTCTTTCTTTGCCCGCTCTCTTTCTTTGCCCGCTCTCTTTCTTTGCCCGCTCTCTTTCTTTGCCCGCTCTCTTTCTTTGCCCGCTCTCTTTCTTTGCCCGCTCTCTTTCTTTGCCCGCTCTCTTTCTTTGCCCGCTCTCTTTCTTTGCCCGCTCTCTTTCTTTGCCCGCTCTCTTTCTTTGCCCGCTCTCTTTCTTTGCCCGCTCTCTTTCTTTGCCCGCTCTCTTTCTTTGCCCGCTCTCTTTCTTTGCCCGCTCTCTTTCTTTGCCCGCTCTCTTTCTTTGCCCGCTCTCTTTCTTTGCCCGCTCTCTTTCTTTGCCCGCTCTCTTTATTTCCCCGCTGTCGCTTCCCCTGCGTTGTTCCACCCCGCCTCGTGCCGCCGCGTCCCGCCTTGCCTGCCCTGCTGCCCACCCGTCCAGCTCCTGGAGATGTCTGCGCGAGTGGCGGGCGTGTCACCGACGGGGCCGGGGCGGAGGCGAGCTCGTGGGCGAGAGGTGCGGCCGGCCGTGAAAAGGCGGTTGCGCCCTCGCGAATTTCCCTTCGGAGCCGCTCCCCACGGACGCCGCCCCGCTCGGCCTTCCGCCCCGCCCCGCCCCGCCCCGCCCTGGCGACTTCCCGTCCTGACCCGCGGCCGGGCGCACACTGGGCCGCCCGCACGCGACGGGTCGCCAGGGGGCGTGAATCACTCACACGCCCGTTTGTGTTTTGTCATTGAAATAAACTAGTATAACAATATCACAAACTGAGAAATAATTTACAGCAAATTACGAAGTATAACCAAAAGTGCGTACACGAATCAGGAGACTTCAAATGATAGCGTTGTTGGTGAGGAAATGTTTTATCCACTAAAACTACTTTGATATTGCTAATTATTTTGAAATTTCATTAATGAAGGAGGATATGTACGATAAAACAAATGTAAAAAATGTAAATAAACCACAACAACAAACGTACTTTAGTGTTCTAATCTAACTCCCACCTAATCATATGTTCTAGAGCCTCTTTCGCTACCGCCATGTGGTGAGATTGTTAACTGATGATTGGTTTGTTGAATGATTAAGTTGTGCCATCCGTGCCGCAGGGTCTCACAGTGGATGAGATGTGGTAAGAAACAGGTGCGCACATTGCAGTGGTTGCGACTGTAGGATCTGAGAGTTCGAATCCAGACTGGGACGTATTTTCAATAACTACTGAGCTAAGGGGAATTCAGCTACTGTGTGGAGAATAATTCTAATGGTTGGCTGCTCTGATCATTAGGTTTAAGAATTTATCCCGATCAATACCAGTTGAAAATCGGAATTGTATATTAACAAACCGACTACTAACCGTG